>VYXB01002613.1:10794-119550 GCA_013397135.1 Pachyramphus minor | reverse complement strand
GGGCGCCTGTCCCCGCTCGGCGGGGGCAGCCGGGCTGCCCGCGGCCTTCCCGGTCCCTCGGTTCGCCGGGAGCCGTCCTGCTGGGACGCGGCGATGCGTTACCGGGCGGAGCGGGCACTAACTCGCCGGTCCCCGGATACCGGCTCCTACCCGCGGGTTTAGGGGACCCTGCGCCGACCCCGTCTCTCCCCCCCGCCCTCGCCGTTCCCCCTCGCCCGGTTTTTCCCGGTGGAGCGTGTCGCATCATTCTCGCCTCCCAGTCCGCACTTCAGATCCCGGCGGTGTGCGGGGCCGGGCTCCCGCCGCTGCCGCAGAGCCGGTGCGGGACCGGTGCTGCCCCGATCCTCGCCCCAGCCTGATAAACTCCGGGGCCGTGGAAGTTAAACTGTACCGGGCTCCGGGACCGGCGCTTCGGGAGCCGCGGCGGGAGACACGGCACAAGTGCGGGGTCTGGTAGCGCAGCCCCCCGATGCACCGGGGGGCATTCCGGGGGTATTGCCCGCGCTTTGGGGCGTCGCTGCTCGGCTGGCAGCGGATTCTGTTTGCTGGCGCCGAGGATCTGTGGAGCTGCTGGAGAACGTGCCTGAGTGACACGCGAGAACGGAATTTCCTCGTCCTCGCGCTTTATTTTTGTGTTTTGCCTCAAAAAAACATCCCGACCGCAGGTTTATTGCCCCGATGTGCACAGCTGGCGAGGGCTAGAGCACAGCTGGCAAGGGCTGGAGCGCGGCGAAGGGCCGCTCTGCCCAGCGGGCTGCGGAGTTTCTGGAGAGGGCAAACGGCTCTGGTTGCTCCGTCATTCCCTCAAGTCCGGACACGCCGGCGTTAATGGCTCCTGCCCTTCCTGGCTGTCTCCCAGGCCTCCTCAGCCAGCCCGAAACCTCGGCTGAGCCTTTGTTGTCGGAAGGCGGCTTCAAGGAGACCGGCTCTGCCGGAGGAGCCGCCGCAGCCGGGCGGGAGCTGGCACAGCGGTGCCCGCCGGGGCACGGGGCACTGCCGGCTCCCGGGTGGCAGGGGGGCAGCGACTGGCAAAGCCGGGAGGTGCCACCGACCCGTCAGCCTGCCTTCGGGGGGCTGCTGAGCGTGGGCTCGGGCTGCTCCTTGACTCTCGTGATGTGGTCATCAGTGCCCCTTCCTCCCGTACCCCCAGCTGTCCGTGTCGGAGCTGACTCCGACTCCCGCGGGTGCCGTGGGCTCTGTGCTGAGGTTGTCACTGCTGCGTTTCGCCGGCGAGAAGCAGACTCGAGGCTCCTCGCTTCACTCATGCCCCTGACCGAGTGGTAACAACACCGGCCACGGCACAGAGGGCGAGGGGCTGGCCCCGGCAGTGGTGCTGAAAGGTGCGCTGAGGGAGTATTCCTTGAGGATGCCCCTGGAAATAGACAGCGAGTGGAACAGGAGGACGAGGAGGAAGGATGAATTCACGCCAATGGCAGCAGCAGCTGCTTCAGTTCAGGCAGGTGGCTACAGAGCCCTGGGTGTGTCGGCTGCTGCGATCGGAGCCGGGTCCGTGCCCTGCAGAGCCTTTCACGGCGGCAGGGAGGCCGTGCCTGTGCACAGCCCGCATCCTGCCGGCTCTGGAAACGCTGCTTTGGAAAAGAAATGGAGCTGCATTGGGTGATAAATGCCTGCCTTGCAGAACGTGCTCCGGGCAAGCCGTGCTAGCCTCCATGGCACAGGCAGGGCTCCGGGGTGTGCCAGCAGTGTGTGTTGGTGTGTGTGCATGTCCGTGTTTGTGAGCGGGGTGGGATCGGCCCTGGGACTGCACAAGATTGATAAATGACTTATTTTTAAAACTGGGATTATGTTGTCTCCTGCTCATCCCCTCTAGGGATGGAGAGATGTTTCCAAAACCTCACTGAGGTTTTCACCTGGGCTCTCCATGGGTTTCTGAGCTGTTGGTCAGAGCTGCTGTAGTGGGGAGGGGGGTTTGAGCCTGTTAATTGCTTGGGTCAGACCCTGGCTTCAGGGAGTCAGTGCATCCCAGAGGCTGGTCACTGGTGAGACTGTGGCTCTCAGCTGTCCCATCAGAGATGCTGGAACCAGAACTACCTCTGCAAGGCTGCACAGCCAGTTCGTTAAGCGAAGCTGATGAGCACTGTGATTATTTTGTACCTCTGGAGGGAGTTGCTGCTGCCAAGAACAAACCCGCCTTCCATAACAAACCCACCTTTTACCTGCTCAGAATCCCTCTGAGGCTGGTGCTCCCCTTTTTGGGGCAAGAGGGTCTGTGACTGCTTCCCTGAGCTCCCTCCTGTGGAGTGAAAGCCTTGGGGAGGCTAGAGCCTGTGTGACTGCTTTTCCTTGTTTTTAATGTTCTTCCCCTGGAAAACAAGTGTGTGTTGGAGCCTAATGAGTGCCTAGCTGTACTGTCATCTTGTGCAAATGAGCAGCTCTGTCGGCCCCTCTGATTAGTGAGTGGACACGTGGAGAAGCCGATGACTGGCCTCAGGCTGCTGCTTCCAGCGCCCTCACTTGCTGCTGCGGAGCCTGGATCCCAAAAATGTCAGGGCAAGAAGGTCAGCAGTGGGAGAATGGGGTGTCTGTGTGGTTCTGAAAGGCGCCTTGTGCTGTGTAAGGGCGGGGGGCTGTGTCAGCGTGGGGGGAGTGTCTCACCCCTTGGATCCTGGGTGCCTGCCTGTGTTCTTACACAGCGCTCGAAACATTGGGTTGGATCTTTGTGCCAGCAGCCCTGGGCCTGCCTCACCCATGGGTGCAGGGACGGGGACAGTACTGAGCCCTGAGCGTGTGGCTTGGGAGGACATGGGGCAGAGCAAGGCATACTGCAGCCCTGGCTTTTGGGGTGCCAGGGGTAGGGCCCTGACAGCATCGTTGAGATGTGGTAGCTTTGGCATCTGGTCCCAGCCCCTGGCCCGAGGAGCCTGGCCAGGAGCAGAATGGCCCCTTTTGTGCCTCTGGACATGCTGCCCTTTCTCAGGAAACAGCCAATTGTGCTGGCTGGCAGCGCTGGGCTCTGTCACCGCCTCCACTCTGGCCCTGCTTTGTCTCCTGGGGCCAGGCATGTCCTGTGGCCAGGCAGTGGTGTCTCCGGGGATAGCTTTGCTGTAGCTTTGCTGGGGCTCCTGGCTCACTGCTGGGGGGGAAGGCAGCCCCCAGCAAGGCCCACCAACAGCAGGGAGAGGAGCAGGTTGCTGGCCCTCAGGACCACTGCAGTGTGGGGATGGAGCTTGGTGACAATAAGCTGGTGCAGCCAGGGCTGGTGGGAGGTCAGGTTGGAACCACTTTTCATGTTTTCTCTGGTGCTGGTTGGCCTCTGTGCAGCTCACTGGTCCCCATGCCACTGTGGGCTTGGCTTCCTCCCTGAGCAAATAAACCTGACATTCCCTGGGTGCCAGGAGGGCAGGATCATCCCTCTCTCACCCTGTCCCCTGCTTTCCTCTTGCCTTTGGAGTCCTTGCTCAAGCTGTCATCCCTCTCATAGAATCATAGAGTGTGCTGAGTTGGAAGGGACCCATCAGGATCATCAAATCCAGCCCTGCACAGGACACCCCAGGAATCCCACCCTGTGCCCGAGAGCATTGTCCAAACACTTCTTGAACTCGGACAGGCTTGGTGCTGTGACCACTTCCCTGGGGAGCCTGTTCCAGTGCTCTGCCACCCTCCAGGTGAAAAACCTTTTCCTGATATCTAAAGTAAACCTCTTGTCCCTGTCTCTTAAATTGAAGTAGAAACGGCTTGTGCAGGGTGATTCCCGATGGAAACTGTTTGTTATTGGTGCTGTTCTGGCTGGGAGGTCCCAGTGAGGAGCTGCTGCAGGAGCCTGATGTGGCTGCCAGGTCTTCCTGACTGGGTGGTGGCAGCTGATTCGCTTCCTTTGGGGCATTTCCCGTGGGATTTCCGCCCTTGGACAGGAAGAGGGTGTGGATGGGATCTGGTTGGAATGTGCCAGAGCAGCCTGTGAATGGAAGGGGACAGTGACTGGTGTCACTGTGCGGGTTAAAGTGCTGCTGAGTTTTTTTACATTCAGTAGAGAGACTGAAAGGAAATGGGGGGGGGGAGTTGTGTGGGATTTTTGTTTGGTTTTTGGGGGGAGTTGGAGTTTTTGATTCTTCTGGGATTTTTTTTTATAGGTGTTGCAGTTGGATGCTGTAAGCTCTCAGGTCTCAAAACTGTGTCTTTTGTAGATCTCAATGTCTGAACTTGTCAGCTTGAGCGGGGAGGGGGAAAAGGAAAACCCAGAGGCTTGTGAAAAGCCAGAGTGAGAAATAAATGGAAACTTGCAGCATCAATGAGACTCTGAGGGCAGGTCTCAGGGATGTGTATTGCAGCTGTGCAGGAGCATGTGTAGCAGGACTGTGTGCTGGCTGTGTTGGGGGTCCCACAGCTTTGCCTGCTTTTCATGGGATCCTGAAATGAAATGGGCTCCATGCCTCTGCAGAATGTCATTACTCTTGTTTATAACTGAAATTTGTGTCTAAGAGGGAAATGAATTGCTCAGTCTGTTTGTTTATTCCTCATTTTGCAGACACAGGAACTAGACTACGTTGGGGTAATGGCCCAGAAATTAAATTTCACTTTAATGTACAAACCCAATTTTGAGTTGGTTGACCGAAGAGGAAAAAATTACCTTCAGGCAGGAGGCAGAGGCCTGGCTGGAGCAGGGTTCAGGCCCAGTGCAATCGGTGTGAGCTCGAGGAAGGTCTGTGGGGGTACAGGGAGGTGGGGACGTGTCAGTCCTCTGAGATGCAACCTGCAGCATCCTCTGACAGCACAGCAGGGATATTGAGGAATAAATTAGCTTTTTGCAGTTTCAAAGAGACACAGAACAGCTTAAATGCATTTCATGATGATCCTCAAAGCACCCCACAAATCTGGCTGTGTTACAGGGCTGAATGCAGGGAGGCAGGGAAAGGCCATCTAAAGGGTGCTCAGGAACCTGGAGCACGGGTGGGCTGGAGTGGCAGTGCCAGCATTTGAGCTCCAGGCATGGGGCTGTGGGCAGCTGCTCTGATTCACTGCTTGCTGGGCCTCCTGGGAGGGAGGAATTCGGGGCTTTGAGCCAGGCTGACCTGGCTCAACACACCGTTAAGGAGCAGGCTGGGGTTTTGGCTGGGTGCTGTGCTGGCTCAGGCTGCCCCCCACGCTGTTGTGCTGATGCTGAGCTCCTGTGTGACACTGGCACTGGTGGCTGTGGTGCTCGTGCTGCCTGGGGTACTGTGCCCCTGCCCTGGGATTTGCTTTGCCCACCAGGGTTTCCAAGGCTCCAGGGTGTGTGGGAGCTGCTCTCTGGCCTTTGATCAGCAGTTTCTCTCCAGAACTGGCTGTTAGCAGATGGTTTGGGAGGGGGGGAATGAGGCACATGAGGGTGGCAGGGGTCTGCAGTCCCTGTGCAAGGGGGAAAGAACAGGTACAAGGGGTGAAAGGATAGACACAGGAGCTTCACATCCCTCCTCTAAGTGTTCCAGAGCCCTGGCGCTGGACTTGTTTCCCACGCAAGGGAGCAGACGTGGATCCAGGCTTTGGAAGTCCTACACAAGATGATTTATCCTGGTGGAATCTGACCTTGAGCCAGTGCTCAAGGGCAGCCAGGGCTGCTGGTGGTCACAGCCCTGTTATTGTGGCTTTGAATGCGGTGTCTGCACCTCCTGTTCTTAACTCCATGCATCTGGCTGAAATCTCATGGGAGAAAATGTGATGTTTTTAACTCTGAGATTGGTGAAATGCTTCCCAGAGAGGCTGTGGGGGTATTCAGAACCCAGGGGGTCACAGTCCCGGACTCCAAGTGAGCCCAGGTGAGTCAGTCTCCATTCCCAGAGCTCCCTGAAGACCTTGGCGTTTCTGTGCCTTGTGGGATTCTCACCTGGGAGTGTGGTCAGCCAGCGCAGTGCCCATGCTCCCCAGGTGCAGCAGGAATCCCAAAGCTCTGGATTGCTGCAGGAACACATTGGCTCAGGCGACATAATGGCATTTTATTTGTTTTAAGCAGGGGATGCTTGAAGCTGGCGCTGGGGAGCCGTGGGAGCTGCTCTGGATGCACGTCCCAGGAGCATCCTGTGCACAGGTCGCGTCTCCCCAGCCCCAGCTGGAGCACACAGGCTCCACCGTGTTTCCAGGGATTCTCCCCCATCTCTGCTGTAGTGCTGCTGGCAATTCCTGGAGCTGAATGGTGTGTGCAGGGACTGGAGCACTGAGCAAGGACCGGCTCAGGAACTCCACTGGGGCCCGGCCTTGTGCTCTCCACTGGTGCCTCGCCGCCTGTGTTGCTGTTTTCCCCTCCCAGAAACGTGTTCTCAGGGTTTTTTTTTGCTTGGATGTTTTCCCTGGCTGCAGTGGCTCCAGCTCTGCTCCCTTGTGCTGGAAGTGTTTGTGTGCCTGTAGGAAGGAGAATGGGATAGGGTTTGTCTGGCAGGAGGGTGGTGAGTGCTGAGCTGTACAACTCTGTGAGGAGCAATCCTGCCAGAATCCTCTTCCTTGTCGCGTTCCTTCTTCATGACTGGTGGTGGGAGATGGCCTTGAGGCCAGTGGGCACCCAGAGGTGCCTGAAGTTCTCTGGGATTCTTGTTTCTCTGTGCTTTGCCTCTCATGTTTGCTTTCCTCCTGGGAATTCTCACATTTCTCCATAATGAGGGCTGGCCTCTCCCAGCAACAGGCTCCTTGTTTTTATCCTCTGTGATTTTTCTTGGCCCCTAACCTGATCCTTCTTGGTCTGCCTGTTCTCCCAGCATTTGGGCTGCCTTGTGCCAACTGTGAGAACTGGTGGATAGTGCAAAACTGAATTTCTGGGAATGACATTGGGCTGATCCATGGCTCTGTTATGCTGGGTAAGGAGGAGCCCAACTTCTGGGGTTGTGTGGGTGCTTGTGCTGTCACCACTGTGTCCCCTGTCTCCGTGTGTGACACATTTATGGTTTTCTACCTTTAAATCTTCAGCCTTTTTCCATCCCTTTTACCTGAGTCCTTTAGCATCTCCAACTTGTGAATAGTCATTGCTGTGTTATGGGCCTGTGTGTTGGGAAGTGACTGGGGTGCTCTGTGGGGTCACCCATCAGTTGCAGGATGATGTGTGTCACTGAGGGAGGTGCCACAGGGCTGAGGACTCCTCACAGCCCCTTGGCCCTGCCAGGGCTGCTGTGGGACAGGATCCAGCTCCGGTGCTGGCCTGGTGTCCTTGCTGCATGTGGGGGTGGCAGGGGGCAGGAGAGCACTTGGAACGCTGCTCAGTGTTTCAGACCTTGGATGAGGGAGATATCAGCATGGCAGGCTGATTTATATGTTACATATAATACTATTTTTTAAACTCTTTTGCTCCTGCCAGTACTTTCCCAAGTCTCTGGCCAGCATTATGGTCAGTCCGGGAGTGACCCTGCAGAGTGCTGTGCTCCCTCCAGCATCCCGGGAATTTGTGTCCATTTGTCATTCCTCAGCAGCTGTGAGCTTTGCTGGCTGCCCGCGGAGCCACAGCAGCTTCCCATGGGGAATCAGGAGTGTCAGATGCTCTTGGGGGCGAAGGCACCTCTGTGTGTCAAACCCCAGCCCCTTCGAGGCTCTTGCTTTGTCTGTGATTGTGACAAATGCAAAATTGGGAGTGTTTTGGGTTCCTTTCAGATCATTAAAGAACTCGTTGGAGTACGAGAGCAGGCATTGTCTGTGCCGTGCCTCTGCCTCCCTCCGGCAGCCCGTGGGGAGGGAGCTGGGATGACAGGAGGAAATTACCTTTGTAGTTCCCTGCTTTATCTCCTGAATTGCATCTGAGCAGAGCTGAGAGGGATGGCGGGCAGATCTGCAGCCCCTGTGTGCCCCCAGCATTATCTCAGCTGCCCCTTGGAGAAGGGAGCAGGACTTTGGAGTGATGCAGCGTGGTGGAGCCATGCTGGCCAGGCAACAGGGGTGATGGAGGCAATGGTCTGAATCCTCCAGGAACTGGGGTGGGGATGCTGGAGTGCTTTGGTGTGCTCTGGGATGCAGCCTGTGCTGGGTTCAGGGTTCTTCCCTGATCCTTCTCCGCAGGCTGATCCAGGAGGTGACAGGGTGAGCTGAGTGTTTCTCCCAACTGTGTTCACTCCAGACCTGCCTTGAGCTCGGTGGTAAATCCCCAGCCTGGCATGAGCTGTGGGAAGCTGTGTCCAGAAGCAGCACGGCCGTACTGGTGTCCTTGGCTCAGGGAACATCTCCTGGGTGGTTAGGGAGCGAGCCAAGGGCTGATCCCAGAGGATGGAGAGTGTGGCATTGCTGGTGGAGCATTCTTTGATGTGCCTTAAAGTGTGAGGGGACCCCGCTGTGAGTGTCTGTGACATTGTGCACGTGGGGACAGGCAGTGGCTCTGAGCCAGGGGAATTGATGCTTTTTTGTTTATAAATGTGTTTCATTTAGAGATAAAGGGCAAAAGTGCTCCTGTGCTGCAGTGGTGAGGGCAGAGAACCCTCTCCAAAGGGATGCTAATGGTTGTGAGTCACTGCAGAGCGAGGGAGCATTTTGTCTTGAAAGACTTTAAATGACCTGTGTAATGTGCTGGAAAAACGTCCGGGGAGCACGCGGTCCCTCTGTCATTCCGCAGCGCAGGGAGGAGGACTGGGAAATCTGGCTGGCATACGGAGCACTCCCAAGGGGCCAGGGTAGGAAAAAGGATTAAAAACTGCTGTGATTTGAAAACAAGCCATGGTTGAGCCCTCTCTGGAAAGAAGAGGAGGTAACTGTAGGAACAGCAGATCCCTGGCATCTTCTGGCCAGCTGTGGATGGTGGTGTGGGGGTCCCTTCACTGCAGTGACGTGGGAGCAAGGCTCTGGAATGCTGCTGGCATTGCTGGCTGTGCCATGCTGGAATTGAAGCATGGCTGGGGCACTGGTGCAAGCTCTGTCCCCAAACCTGCTTTGGGACCTTTGGTGTGTGGGTGCCCACAGCCCCCAGCTTGAGCCAGGAGCTGCTGGCTCTGGGAAAAACGCATCTCTGAAATGTGTCCTCGTATGCCAGCCTCTTGCCAGGGTAAGCCTGGAGTGGTGAAGCCCCAGGCTGATCCCTTGGCTACGGCAGCTTCCCTCATTTTATATCATTAGTCTCATTTATCTGGCCAGGGAGCCCAGTTACACCAGTCTGGGAGTCAAGTTGCACCAGTCAGGGCACCTCTTTCTGGGCATGGCAGGGGGTGGGTGTGAAAGTCCAAAATATTTGCTACCTGCATTGTTTCAGCACTGGGGATTAGCACTAATTATCCCCCCATTGTCTCCACTTCCTGCCAGAAGCCTTGTTTATCCTTTCCACCTCCCAGGAATGCAGCCCAAGGAGCTGTGCAGATATATTTAACCTTGCACAGAGCAGCACAATGGCCTTTGGATTTCCCGACTCTGTGGTATCTGTCGGAAGTGGAGCTGATCTGTCGTTTCGGGGTGGGGAGGTTGGAGCAGTCGCTGGGTCGGGGCAGCAACAATGCTCTGGGCTGACTGTCACAGCCTCCATCTGCAGCAGAGGCCGAGATCTGCCAGGAGGTCGGAATTGCCTCTTTTCCTGCTGCACCACTGAGCAGCAAAATGGGACTGAAACAGTGGCACTGGCAGCATGTGTTGCTGTGGGCTGCAGGGCTGGGGCACACATGCTCCTCGGAGCTCTGTCAGGACACACAGCAGCCCTGAGCCAGTGGGGACCTGACAGAGCCCTTGGTTCAGACAGCAGCTCCCGGCCCTTCTGGAGCTGTTCGTCCTCCCACGGCCCCGTTCAGTTTTTTCCCTTCCCTGCAGAAAGGAAAGGATCAGGAGGGGTCAGGAGGTGCAAAGGGGCAAAGCACGGGTTGGGGGGCACAGTGGTGGCACAGAATGCCCCTCTCAAGCTCTGTGTCTTTGCCAGAATGGGACCATGCCAACCCCCCTTCTTTGGTTGAGGATCTGTTATAATTCCGTCCCCCAGAAAACATCCCTTACAGTAGAACTTTGACTTTTGCACAGCACGAGGGTGCCTGGGGAGCACTGGTGAGGGGCTGAGTCCCTGCTGGGGTGCACTGGCTCCTCACTGTGTCATGCTTGCATGGCAGCAGCACCAGTACCTTCCCAGGTGTGTGTCTGTGTCTCCTGGCTCTTTCCCACGGTGGGCTTTGCTGTGAGCCCAGCCTTCCCTTCACTGTGGTCAGGTCTCTGCACCTCTTTGAACCCTGCTCCCCCATGGATGAGTAGCACCTGCATTGGGACTTGGTGTCCTGTAGAAAGCACAGGAGTGTGGAGCCACCCCAATGGTTGTGGGGTGCAGACCCCGAAGGATTCTGGTATCTAATACAGCACCAGGGCTGTGAATGCTGGAGCAGGCTGCTGCTGCTCCAGCCTCTGGAGAGACAGAGTGGCTTGCCCTTGGAATATGCTCCTCCTTAACAAGATGATCCTCAGCACAGGGCTGGGGCTTCTCAGTGCGGGGCTGGATGATCTCTGCAGCATCCATCTGGGGGATAACAGCCTTGCCTCTCTCTGGAGCCCAAAGGTTATTATTCCAGAGCACCAGCTGCTGCTGCAGCCATGTCCTCCCTCCTTCTTGCCGGGCCAGGGGCTGCTGGCTGTGGTGGGGATGAGGCCGGGCTGGAGCTGCATTGCAGGCGGTGGCTGAGGAAAAGGGGAAGGATGTGGAGCCACAGGGTGCGCCCGGAGAAAGGCTCGGATCAAAGGGCTGCTGCCATGTGTGGTCTGGCAGGAGCCAGCTGGGAGCAGGGCTGTTTTTGGGAGCTGCTGGTGCTGACACGAGTGCTGGGTCTGCTTGCTTGCTGTACAGCATTGGCTGGAGAGGCCAGGACAACAGGGTGGCAGGAGAGCACAGAGCTGCAGGAGAGGTAAGGGAGGGGAGGGAAAGAGGGAGGGTGGGTGGAGCAGTGGAGTGCTGTGGCAGGAGGGGAAGGAGTATTTGCAGGGGCGTGGCAGGGGGATGGCAGGGCTGCCGGGGCCACTGGATGTGCCAGTTTGGTGGTGTGCCCAGTCCCCAGCTGCTTTTCTCAAGAGCCAGGCTGGAAGGGGCTCACACACATCTGTGATGGTCCTGGGAAGGTGGGGCTGCTCCCCCTCCACTGTTGCAGCAGCCCTCAAAACCACATGCCTGCAATATGTCCCTGGCTTCAGCTGGGGTTTCAGCCCCTGAGCTGTGGTGGCAGCTGCTGGTACAGAGGCAAGGGCTGTGTGTTTTGGCATTGCAGGAGGAATGGGATGGATGGATGGATGGATGGATGGATGGGCATATGCAGTGCACGGGGAGGGCTGTGATGAGCTGTGACCTGAAGTTGAGCCTGGCTGCTGCAGCCCCAGTTTTCATGGATTAGGGAGTGCAGGGGACCTGGGGAATCTGTGGTGTTCCCCAGGAACTGGAAGGAACTGTGCTGTGCTCCAGGGACCTCCTGAGTCAGAGGCGCTGGAGAGATGCCCTGTCCCTTTTGTGTCCTGTTGACCCCCAGGCCACCGATGGAGAGTGCCAGGGAAGGTTTCCACACCGTGTCAGTGGGAATTGCCCTATAACATCCCAGAGGGTGACATGCACCGTTGCTGCCTGTCTTCAAAGCACTCCAGGTTCTGAGGAATCTGCATGGTGTGATTCCTGCTGCATGGCTGTGGGAGCTGGGGAGCAAACTGCAGGGAATCCCTCCCTGATCCACCTTGCAGCTCGTGGGCTCCAGATCCCTGGGGAGACTTTAGTGAACACATGCTGTGCTGGGGTCCTGTGGGAGCACTCCAGGAGCTGTCACCTCACTTGCAGGAAAGAGGTAAAGTCTTCCCTTATACCAGGATGTCCCTGGATGTCAAACAGAGGAGCTTGGTTTGGTGCTTGCCTCTCTGACATCATGGAGATGGATGAGGTGGAGACCTCGTGGGCTTTGGCTGGAGCATCCTTGTCCTGCGCAGGTAACCCAGGACAAGCTCCTGGAGCTCCTGCTGCTCCCTGGTCAAGATCTCCATGAAATCCTGATATCATGCTGGAAGGCTGGCACCAGCACGGGAGAAAGGAGAGCATGGCTTGTGTCCTAGTGCAGTCATGACCCATTCAAACCACAACTCATTTGTGCCTCATCCTGTGCTACAGCCCCATTGGGATGGGCGAGTGCAACATCAGCAGCTGATGTTTAACACTGGGCCAAAAAACCCACTCTGATTGCCCAGAGCCCTCCCCACATCCCAGGAACAGGGAACAGGGCTCTTCATTCCACATTGGAAGCAGATGCAGGGGGGAAGGTTTTGTGGCATTGCCAGAACCAGTGGGTGATGGATTTCTGCCAGCTGTGAGTGGATTATCAGCTGTATAAACCGATGGGAAGTGTTGGGCCACAGTGCTGGCAGAAGGGGACAGACAGCAGCACAGGCTGGGTGGGGACAGAGTATTTGGGGGTGCTGGGGAGAGGGCTGCTGGTATGTGTGGAAACCACCAGAATCCCTGGGGGGATTGGTGGTGGGGGCTCTGGAGCTGCTCCATGAACAGAGAGATGTTATCGGGAAGGAGGGGGAGACAAGCAGGGGTGGGAAATGCAGCACCCCAAACCAGAGAGGTTGGAGGGGCACCCCAAGATGGATGGGAGCAGGGATGTAGGGAGCTGCTGCCACAGGGAGGGGAGTGCTGACTGGGAGCTTGGGCTGGCCTGGAGCATCCCAGCTTGGATCTGTGCAGGCTCGTGGGTAACTGAGGCTTGTGTGGAGTTCACATGTTTGGAGTAATCCCCCTGGGGGATGAGGGGGAGGAAAATCCCATCCAAAACTAGTTGTGCAAGCAGCGAGGACAGAGGTGATCAGGGCATCCAGTAGTATGTTGGGGGCCCTTCCCAACCTTGGAGCATGACAGGAGACGTTCAGGAGAAGGGGGATGTTGTGATGGAACAAAACAGTCTCATTCCATCAGTGAAGGCAGCAGTGAAGGTGAAATTCCCAGAGGGAATCAGGTGCTGTGCAAATGGAGGAATTAAAGAGCCCAAATGGCCAGTGCTTGGTGGCCTCTGGGGGCTCTCAGCAGAGGTATAAGGATGAAACAGCCAAACTGCCAGCAAATCTCTCATTAAAGGGAACTGCTGCATGGGAATGCATCCTCTCAGCTCTGTCCTTCATTTAAGAGGCACAAGGAGAGCAGTGGAAATTATGGAGCAGCTTTGCTTTAGCACCAAGCAAATTGGCTGAGAAAATAATTAAAGCTGGTGTGGAAATGCTGCTCCAGTGTGATGGATTAGGGACAGCAACACTGGCTTTCATAGGGGAAATCCAGTTTAATGGGGACGGGGGGGTTCTTCTTTTCCAGTATGGCTGTAAGGTGATTGGGGAGAGCAGCTGGGAGATGGATCATTGGGATTTTCAGAAAGCCTCAGACAAATTTGTGGAGTTATTAAGGAATGTATGAAGACAGGAGCAATGGGAGGAGAGGCCAAGTTCTGTTCAGTGTGTTCAGGTGTGCTGGGAGGGAGGAGTAGGGGCCAAGGGATGCTCTGTGCTCGCTGTGGCTCTTAGCTTAAAATTTGGTGTTAAATATGCACAGTTGATGCAAATCAAGCACAGAAGAATTAGGTAACACTCGATCTGAATTGGCTGGAGGAGCCTGACAGCCTCCCCTCTCTCTGGGGTGCCTTTGGTATGTCAGAAGCTGTTGCTAATTACACGGTTGGGGGGGTTGTGTTCCCTTGTAGGACCCTGTTTCTCCTGAGACAGGCCCATCCCAAGGGGAGATTCAGGGCAGTTGGTTGGGAAGGCTGATGCTGGCAGAGTCAGGGGAGCTGAAGGTGGGCCTCAAATGAGGGAGTGGATCCCTGCTGCCATGGGAGCTGTGCTGGGCAGCCTGGGCTCCTTGGGAACGGGATGTGGCTGCTGGACGGGGTGTTCTATCCTCCCTTCAACAGTGATCCAATTTAGAGCTAATTTTCCCGAGGACAACAAAAAGCACAGAGGCAACTGCTGCCCAGATTTTGTATCCTGCTGTCATTGAGCCAATTAAGGAAAGGGTTGCCATATTTTATTATTTTTTTCCTTTAATGCACGGGTGGAGCAGCATAGCTCTTCTGAAGCCTCATTCTTGGAAGGGGCTGAGCAATCTGGGCTGGAGCTTTTAGGGGGGAAGGGAAGAAAAAAAGAGGGAGGAGAAAAAAGGGGGAGAAGAGAGAAAAAAACAATCACATGTAGTGTGTAAAATATTGGCCTGCAGAGTTAGCATTTGTCAGAGCAGGTCTGGTTATCCCGACATGGGGCTCTGAAGACTGGCCAAGCTCTGCCCAGGGTTGGTTCTGGGGGAAACCACAGGGAATTTTGGGTGGACTTGTAAAAAAACAGGGGTAAAAATTGGGGCTGGATGATGCTGGAGGGGAAAGTGAATTTTGGGCTGGCTGCCCGTGGCCTCAGGTGATGTACACTGGGATGTCCCCGCCAGGTATGGATCAGGTGATGTGAGCAGCATCTCCTCCTTCCGTGTCTCTTCTCCCTTCTTCCCTTGGTGCCAAACCTCTACCTCGCTCCTGATGAGCCTGTGAGCTTCAGGCAGTAATGAAGCACATTTGGCTTTGATCTCATGAAAATAACAATTTGGGAGAAGCGGTGGGGGAACCTTTGTATCCAACAACCTTTGGTGTATCTTGCTAAAGGTATCCTGGGAACCCCTGAGGCTCACCATGCTCCTGCTGCTCCGTGTTGGCATGTGGGTTTTGGAATGCATCTGGGCTGGAAGTAAAAGCACAGGTCACTGTATCCCAGAGGACCTGGCACTGGCTCTTCAGCCCCCATAGCTTTGCTCACTCTGGGGTTTGCTGCCTTCCCCTGTCTCTTCTCTCTTGTTAGTCATTGATTTATTTATTATAATTTTTATTTGTTATTATTATTTTCTCTCCCTTGGGTTTTAGGCAAAGTCAAATCAACACAAAAAAAAAAAGAAGTTTGGTTTTATGTTACTGTATTTTTAACCTGCTGCTGCTGCTCATCGTTATCAGAGCTCAGCTTGGCCAGGGCCGCTGACCCTTGGGGCACAAGTGACACAGGACTGTCTGTAAACAGTGTTAATATTTTATGACTTTTATATTTAGGGAGTTAATGACTCTAAAGAAAGCAGATTTTAATCTAATCAGCTATTCCTTGTGCTGCGTCAATTCTGGACATCAAAGAGAACATCAAAGTGAGAGGCATGAAAGGCTCTGACGGCAGCGCGGCTGCTTTGCCAGGTGCAGCACCTCGGAGCAGGTGCCTCCTCCAAGGGGGCTCCTGCACCTCCAGACAGGCTCCTGTACCTGCTCCATACTGCTTCCAGACAGGCTCCTTTACCTGCTCCCGTACCACCTCCAGGCACACTCCTGTGCCTCCTCCTGCACTTCCAAGTGGGTTCCTGCACCTGCTCCTGTCCCAGTCTGGGGTCTGAGGCTGCTCTTGGATATGTCGCAGGTAAAAGCTGTTGTCCCAGCAAGGAAAACAAGATTAATGTAAAAACTTGGCAACAAAGCCAAAGGCTGTTTAAACTTTTTGCATCGTTTTCCTTTGGATGGCTGCAGAGCTGGATGTGAAGCTGGATGTTGGATGTGGGAGCTTGCAGGAGCATGAGATGTTGCTCTGTGGGGCTGGTCCAGCAATGGGCGGCTCTGGCAAGGCATTTGGGAGCCTCTCACAGCAATCCTGGTTTTTAAATTCTTTCCCCAGTTTTGGTCAGGCTCTGAACCAAATCCCGTTGTTGTCCTCCTTTCTTTTTTCCCTTTGTGTTTGCTGGCTGGAGAGAATCCATGGATCACGTGGGGAGTTGAGAGAGGCTGTGCCCCCCGAGCTGGGGTCATGTGTGGGGCGGGGTGTTGGGCTCTTAGGGTGAGGCAGCCGCTGTGTCCGGAGCATCCGGCACAGCGAGGGAGGAGTGTGGGAGGTGTTACAGCTCCAGCGCCCAAGGGCAGTGCCGGGAGGTGCCGCAGTGCTGGAGATGGGAGTGTTGTGGCTGGACATTGGGACCCCCCGCTTGTCCTGCCAGGCCTGGGGCACGGGGGAGCCCAGCAGATCCGGGGATAACCACAGCAGAGTGTGAGCAGCCGGGCAGAGGTCCAGGAACGTTTCCTCCCCGCCGCTTTCCCATGGCTGTGGCAGGCTCCGAGGCTTGAGAAACTCTGGGGGCTGCAGAGAGGAAGCTGTCGGGGAGCCCTTGTACTCCTCTCCTTGTTTGGATGCAGCTACTTTTGCACTGTTTCTCTTGAGGGAAAGAAAAACAATTTGAAAGAAAGTGTGGATACACGTGTGTGCGAGGCTGTGTTTGGGCAGCAAAAGCTGCTGCAGCATGAATATACCTAAACACCCAGTGGATTAATTTTATAAGCCCCTTTAGCTGATTCAGGGAGGAGCTCAAGGTCTCTTCCAGACACTTGCAAACCCCATCTCAGGCAGCTGGGAAGAGATAGTGTGATGGGATGGGAGTGATGGAAGAGGTGGGTATGATGGGAGGGGGGTGTGCAGGTTTCAGTGAGACACCTGTGAACTTTGCTGTTTGTAGGTCCTGGCAGCAGCCTGGGGCTTCCAGCAGCCAAACCCTCTCCTGCTGCTGGTTCATCCCCCCACACAGCCCTTTTTTGTAGAATCCCAGATTGGTTTGTATTGGAAGCACCTTAAAGCTTATCAAGTTCCAGTCCCGTCCAACCTGGCCTTGGACACTTCCAGGTATGGGGCAACCACAGCTTCTCTGGACAACCTGTGCCAGGGCCTCCCCACCTTCACAGGGAAGAATTTTTCCTCTTCTCTCCAGGCAGAGCCCAGGTACCCCACCAAGGTGTCCTGGGGTGCAAACAGGGCTGGGCTGGGCACTGTGTTCCTTCTCACAGGGTTGGTCCCTGCAGCAGTGCCAGGGTGAGCAGACCCTGTGGCTTTGATGGAATGAGGCTTTCCCCATGTCTGTGACAAGGGACATTGCAATGGGCATCGTTTAGAGCCTGCCTTGCCTGGGTCAAGAAGACCAGGAGGCACCACATGTGCACTGGGCGGTGGGTAAGAAAGGAGAGACTGGATCCAGTTCCGTGTCACTATGTGACAGGCATTTGGGAACATGCTGGGACACCAGCAGAGGCTGGGCAATGCTCGAGGTGCGGCTCCTGGTGCTCTGCAAACCAGAGCTGGGAGCAGCAGGTTGTCGCCTGCTGGGAGCTCTTTTCTAGTTCATGCAAGCAAAGGGAGCTAAAAATACAGCTTGTTTGCCTCCAGCTGGAGTTGATTTGGGCATCCCTGGCTGTTGTGGAGTGCAGTGGAGGACAGCCAGTGGTGGAAGTTTGCCGACTATAATTTCACTGCTCTGCCCTACCCACCCTGCTCTAAAAAGCAATGGCCGGGAAAAGCAGGGAGCAGGATGGGGTGTTAAGAGCTCCCAACATGCTCTGCTCAGAGTTTCCAGGACGTGATTCACCTTTTCCCGCTCACTAGAAGCAGGCAGGCCTGGGGCTGCTGGAGGGGTTTACCTCTGCCGTACAGTGCAGCCCTTCTGCAGAGAATGCCAGCGTGGCACCCCCTCGGTCCTCAGCAGCACTCTGCAACACAAACATGAAATTGTGTGGTTTCTCCCTGTTTTGTCTTCAGCCTTGTGGTCCAGGTCCTTCCCTGGCTGGGCTTGAAGGTGTCAGGGCAGCTGTGGCTGCACGTCTCCCATCCCCTCCATACGGCTCTTGTCCCAGTGCTCCACGGCGGTGGTTTGGCTCAGGGGGATGGTGGGGTGGGACACCTCAGTGAGAGGCTCCAGCCACACTGGTGCACTTGCAGGGGCCTGGCTGGGCTGTAGTGACAGTGTTGGGGTGTTGCAGGGGTGACATGTCTGAGCTGCCTGGGTTCCTGTTCCTGGAGGAGAGGAGCTGCCCAGGAGAGTCGCTGTCGCTGCTGTCTCATGTCTCTGCTCTCCTCCCTCTCAGGTTCCTGACCACCTTCCCTGCTTTTTCATGCTAAATCAGGATCGTGTTAACTAAAGATGGAAACACTGGAGTCAGAATTGACCTGCCCAATCTGCCTGGAGTTATTTGAGGACCCCCTCCTGCTGCCCTGTGCCCACAGCCTCTGCTTCAGCTGTGCCCACCGCATCCTGGTGTCCAGCTGCTCCTCCAGCGAGTCCATCGAGCCCATCACCGCCTTCCAGTGCCCCACCTGCCGCTATGTCATCTCCCTCAACCACCGGGGCCTGGAGGGCCTCAAGAGAAATGTGACCCTGCAGAACATCATCGACCGCTTCCAGAAGGCCTCCCTGAGCGGCCCCAACTCCCCCAGCGAGAGCCGCCGCGAGAGGACGTACCGCAACAGCCCTACCATGTCTGTGGCCAGCGAGAGGATCGCCTGCCAGTTCTGCGAGCAGGATCCGCCCCGGGACGCTGTCAAGACCTGCATCACCTGCGAGGTGTCCTACTGTGACCGCTGCCTGCGGGCCACCCACCCCAATAAGAAGCCCTTCACCAGCCACCGGCTGGTGGAGCCGGTGCCCGACGCGCACTTCCGTGGACTCACGTGCCTGGAGCACGAGAACGAGAAGGTGAACATGTACTGTGTCGCTGATGACCAGCTCATCTGTGCCTTATGTAAACTGGTGGGCCGCCACCGGGACCACCAAGTGGCATCGCTCAGCGATCGCTTCGAGAAGCTGAAGGTAAGGAGCTGGCGTGGCCGTGGCAGTGCAGTCGTCCATGGGAGCTGTGTCTGCCAGTGCTCAGAGCAGGGGCTGGTTCCAGGTGCCCCAAGCAGCACCTCATAGTTAAGCCAAACGGCTCCTGAAGGATCTGTGGGATACAACTGCTGGGCTCCTCTGGTACCGTGGTATCGGGAGGCTGAGTTGGGTATTGGTCTTGCCATTAGAGCAAAGTCTTTGCTGTTTTGTTTTCTCCTGCTGGTGTGTGTGTGCTGGGTCTGGGTGTTGGACCCAAATGCCATTGGACTTCTAGGTGTCAGTGTTCCTTTGCCTTGTCCTGTGGGAGAGCTGGGATGGCAGAGTGTCCTGGGAGACCTGCAGCACCATCCCCTAAGGCTGTAGCCCATGGGCCATGCCTGCTCAGTCCTCTTGGAGGATGGGAGCAGGACAGGTTGAACTGTGGCCGTTTCCTTTAGGAAAGCTGTTCCACCGCCTCCCAGTCTGTGGACTGCAGCACGTGGAAACCTCCCACTGTCCATAAATCCTCCCCTGCAGGCTCTCCCTGTGCCTGAGGACCACTGAGCCCTGGGAAGTGCTCTGGGAATGTTCTTGTGTCCCCCTTGAGCCAGCTTGCTTAGAGATTTTCCACTGTGAGAGGAAAAGCTCAGACTCTGAGCCTTTGGGGATGGATGTGTTGGGAGCAGCCCTGTGGAGAAGGATTTGGGGATGCTGGTGGGTGAGGAACTGGACATGAGCTGGCAATGTGTGCTCGCAGCCTGAAAATCCAACTGTGCCCTGGGTGCATCCCCAGCAGTGTGGAGGGAGAGGGTTCTCCCCTTTTGGTGTGGTGAGACCCCTTGGAGCACTGGGTCCAGCTTTGAGGCCCCCAGCACAAGGAGCACATGGACCTTTTGGAGCAGGCCTGTAGGAGGTCACAGAAATGGTCTGAAGGCTGAGAGAGGTGGGATTGTTCACCCTGGAGAAGAGAAGGCTCTGGAGAGATCTTACTCCTCTTGCAGTGCCTAAAGGGACTTCAAGAGAGCTATANCCCTGGGTGCATCCCCAGCAGTGTGGAGGGAGAGGGTTCTCCCCTTTTGGTGTGGTGAGACCCCTTGGAGCACTGGGTCCAGCTTTGAGGCCCCCAGCACAAGGAGCACATGGACCTTTTGGAACAGGCCTGTAGGAGGTCACAGAAATGGTCTGAAGGCTGAGAGAGGTGGGATTGTTCACCCTGGAGAAGAGAAGGCTCTGGAGAGATCTTACTCCTCTTGCAGTGCCTAAAGGGACTTCAAGAGAGCTATAGAGGGACTTTGGACAAGGGCATGGAGTGACAGGCCAAGGGGGAATGGCTTCACACTGCCAGGGGGCAGGGTTAGATCAGAGATTAGGGAGAAATTCTTCCCTGTGAGGGTGGGGAGGCCCTGGCACAGGTTGCCCAGAGAAGCTGGGGCTGTCCCATTGCTGGAAGTGTCCAAGGCCAGGTTGGATGGGGCTTGGAGCAACCTGGGCTAGTGGAAGGTGACCCTGCCCATGGCAGGGGGGTGGATTGGATGGTCTCTAAACGTCACTCCCAGCCCAAATCCTTCTGTGGTCCGGTGAGGCAGTGTCAGAGCTTCCCAAGTGCCTCAAACTTCCCTTCTGTCCTTCACCCTCCTATGGGATCTCAGCACTTTGGCTCCTTGCAGATGCCATACCTGAGGGGGCTGGCCTGAACACTGACCTTGCCTAGGGAGGAAAAGGTGGCTGAAGGCTGACAAGGATTTGAAGGCTTCTGAAGATCTCACCATGGTCCCACTGTCTGGGGTCTCACTTCCACTGCGGCGTTTCCAGCAGCAGGAGCTCCTCTGGCAGGGAGCTTTTTCTCTAGGACAGCCCACCTTTCCTATCCTAATCCCCCTCCCTGGGCTGCAGTGGCAGAAGTGGGTGATGCATCTCCAGCCCCTTCACTCATGGCACATATTGATCCAAACTGAGTTACTGTTCTGCTGGTCTTCAGGAGCTAACAAACTTCCCAGGGTCCCTCCGGAGCACTTTGAAGCTCAATCTTTATGCAGGGGCTGTGGTTGCAGTCAATGTGATGTGAACCTGCATAGATGATGTTTGCCCTATATAAAGTTGGAAATCCCTCTCTGTCCCCTCTGCAATCTGGATGAGCCTGCAAAAAAAAAAAAAAAAAAAAGGCTTTTAAACCCTTTTTTTTTTTTTTAATCTGAAAAAAACTACAACAGGTCCCATCCGAGGTCACACTGGTGAGGCTGTGGCAGCAGTCATGTTCCCATTAGAACCCTGCTCATGCCTTTCCCAGCTGCTGCTTCCTTAGTCCTTTCTCCTTCATGTACCATGCTTGCTCTGACCCAAAAGTGCTTTTTCTTGACTCTTTGTCCTGTTCATGTTCAGAACAAAACTGCTCTCTCTGCTCCTGTGGATTTTGAGGGCAGAAGGATTACTTCTGTTGCTCCAGCAAACACACAGAAGACTCGAGGGTTTTTTGTGCAGACAGGATTATTTTTTTATTTCCTTGTGTTTAAACACACTGATGCCTGGAAAGAAATCTTCCTAGATGGACAGTTTCCTGGGCTGTTTTCCCACCTGCCCCTCTCCAAACTCTCCCAAACCCACTGTGAGGTGCCCAATGGATGTTGTTTCTTTCTTCCCTGTGTTCCAGCCACGGCGTTTGGCTTTGGGTGAGTGCTGCCAAGTGGGGTCTGGGGGGAGGCTGGGATTTACCTGCAGCCCCTGATGTGCCCATCTCCCATCACATCATGCCTCACCTAAGCTTACTCAGTGCATGGAGCTGTGCCAGCAGCCTCATCCATAGTGCAGGACATTCTTTTTCCATGAGGAGATGTTTGCAAATTGGAAACCTTTGAAAGCAATGACCACGTTATGTTTGCACGCAATAAAACCTGGGCAGGGAAATTAAAACCTTGGAATATTCCTGCCTGATCTGGTCCGTGCCAGCCATGCAAATCCATGAGAGGAAGCTTTGCAGGTTGCCAGAACACCATTTTTTTTTTTCCTTTTAAATAACAGTCTGAAGTGATTTTGGCCGGGGAGGGAAGCTCTCCTCTGCTGCAAACATTCTTCCTGTGCTGTTCATCCTGCCCAGCTCCCCACTCACTGCAGGGCTGGAGCTGGATGGGGAGCAGGGGTGAAGGTGGCCACAACTACCTGGTGGGGAGCCCCTTGTGTCCTTCCTCTGGCTCATCCTCTAGCACATCCCTGCCTCTGGCTGTGCACTGGTTGGGCTGGTTTTGTGTGTCTCTTTTCCTAATCCTCTACCTCCACTGCAGGAATTGCTTGGCATCAATGCTGGGCTTCACCAGCAGAGCCAATGGTTGCTTTATCATCTCGTGGCACCTCCTTGCACGGCCTCAGTCCACAGCTCTGACCACCACACGCTCCCTAGCAGCACTCAAAATCCTTGCAAGTACCTGAAATAGTTGAAACCCTTAAAAATGTGCTGGTAGGATGCTGCTGCAGGCCTGCCCTGTGTCCCGTGCCCATGGCAGGGTTCTGCCCCTCTGGCCCCTCCACAGGATGTTGTCAGGGAGCTCCATGTCTGCTCCCAGAGCTCCATGACACTCAGGCAGCCAGCAGTGAGCACATGCACTTAATCCTTGGCTTTGATCCTGCAGCTCGAGTGAGCTGGAAACGCCTTTCAAGTTGGATTTTTTTTGATGGAAAATTGGGTTTTTGAAGTAAGTAACTTCCTGTTGTCAGAAGGGCTGTGCTTTCCACAGAAATCTTTGGTGGCGAATTTTTTTTCTCTCTTTAGAAGAGCTGAGTGCCTGAAACTGGACTGTTGTGTATAGACCAGAAACCTCCACCTAGTCCTCCCTTTCACTCCGAGCTGGTTTGTCATCCAAAGTCTCCAGAGTGTGCCAGCAGCCTGACTTCCCTGTGGATGCTCTGCAGTGATCCATCTATACTGTGTTATACATCTCCACGTGTTGTGGGAACCATCTTTAATCCCTTTAACACATGTGATGGGTTTATTTTGTGCATCCTCAACCCCACTTGTTTATGCTGTAAAGATTCTGGCCAGTGTGAGCAGTTTTACGGATTTTAGCAGGGACCACGTGGATACTGGGCAGGATGGGGCAGAGGGCAGAGTGCTGGAGTATATCCAGGAGCTTTCTGAAACTGGGATGCCTGGGATAGATGCAATGGCATTCTGTTTCGCTGGGAAGGTTCATGTCAAGGGTTATCAGCTGCAGAGACAGTGAGGGAAGGGAACAACAGCTCCTGGGGTAGGAAAGTATCTGTAATGGAGTGGCTCTTTCCCAGAGCTGTGCTGACTTTCTTGGAGAGCTGCGGAGATAATGGGGGATGAAATACTGGTGGTAGCATCCCGCAGGTGAGGGCAGGTGTGGCACCCTATGAGTGATGTGAGGATGTGGTGAGGGGCATGAAGGTGCCCTCAGAAAGTGGACCTGAGTTTTAGCATGGCATGTTTGAAGGCATCCTTGTACCTCTTATCCTTCTGCAGCCCACCCTTGTGGTCGCTTCCTGCCCTGAACCTCCCATCGTAAGCTCTCGGAGGTCCTGGGGTGCTACCTGAGTGTGTCACTGTGTGTGTCTGAGTTTGTCTGCTCTGTGTCCTTGCTCAGCCGTGCACTGCCTGTCCTGCTGTCCCCTGCAGCACCTCGTGTGGTGGGTGAAGCACCCACTGGCAGCATGGACCTGGCTGGCTCCTTGGTGGTCGTGACCTCTGCTTCCCAAAAGTTTTCTATGATGAGGGTGCTAAAACACTGGCACGTTTTGCCCAGAAAAGCTGTGCCTGTCCCATCCCTCGACGTGTTCAAGGCCAGGTTAAGCAGGGCTTGGAGCAGCCTGGTCTAGTGGAAGGTGTCCCTTCCCATGGCAGAGGGATGGATAGATGGTCTTTGAGGTCCCTTGCAACCCAAACCATTCCATGATTCTCTGATTTCCCAGTCCAACAGGCAGCACAACGCTCCGGCTGCGTGAGCTTGGCTGGGAGTGGTCCAAGTACATCAGGATGTTGGTGCTTGTTTTCCCTCTCTGTGGTTCAGGAGGGCTCGAGATGTTGAATGCAATCAGTGATAAAGTCATCCGCTGGCTCGACTTGCTGGCTGGAATTCGACATTAAGGATGAAATTAAAACTGTGTGTAGATTAAGAGCAAAACTAATGGCCTGACCTAGATACAGCAAGAGCCCAGGACGGCAGTGCATTATCTGCTGAGTGAAATCTCAGCCAATTATAAATTCAGATTGCTTGAAACTTGTAATTACCACCCTGTCTTCAGTGCCTGCCTGAGCCCTGCCTGCGCCACAGTGCCGCTGCTGTCCCAGGGCTAGCGCAGGGTTACACAGACACAGCAAGAAGGGGTCTCTGCAGAGCTCCAGCTGGCTCTTCCATCCATGATTTGTGGTGGAAGGAGTGTTGGAAGAAAGGATTTTGCCTTAATTATTGTCTGCTGTCCGTGGCTTCTCTGTGAGCTCTGCTCCCTTTGAGAAGCCAGAGAAAGGGCCAGCTCTGAGGAGGCTTTTCCTCTGTTGTTGCTGAGGCTTCTGTAGATTGACAGGCTGGAAATATGCAAAAGAAAGGGAAAAGCTGTTTCTTGTAACACTTACATCCCCCCTCTTCTGGAGAGAGAGCCATGAGCCAGGCAGAAATCCTATCCTCTGTTACCTGTCGGAACAGCGCTGCCTCCCATGGGGCTGTGAGAGTGGGACCAGGATTAACAAAACCTCCCCGAACTGACAAATTGTGCAGAGAGCTGGTAATGATTCCAAGGCTTTTAGGAGAGTGGTGGGGTAGAAAATTGAGAAAAACCCTCCGTCATGCGGCCACGTGGGACTTGTTCACCTGGGAGCTGCGCGCGTGTTCCCACTAGCGCTGGGTGAGTCACGTATTGCTGCTTGATTTATAATTTACTGCACTGCCATGGGGCTCAGAGGAATTTCAGTGTGTGTGTCTGTATTCCTCCACACCAAGAAGAGTCAGCCGAGGACGAGGGCTGCAGTTGTGACTGCTGAGACTCCCACACAGCAGATGGGGGCTGTTCCCAGCAGGAACAGAGCTTTGGTGGTGCCGAAGCTGTCGGCCCCTGAGCACTGAACCCCACAGACGTGCTTTTGTTGCTTTGGAGGATGGGGTGCAGGCCCAGCTGAGGCTTGCTGCAGGTGGGTGGTGGTGGGGGCTGGAACTCCCCACTGCTGTGGGGATGCTGGAAGAGGACATGTGGTCTCCATGGGTGCTGCAGCCCCAGCCGTGTGGGCAGCGGGGCTTTGTCCTCCTCTGCTCAGCCGTGGTTCAAGCTCCTCCACAACACTGGGTGTTTTTAGCGTTATCTCAGGGCAAGTTTGTCATCTAGTGACCTCCCTGAGCTGGGGGACTGGTGCCATAGGCCAGGGTTCCCAGCACAGGGTTCTCCTCCCTGTTGCTTCCCTCTCAGTGCCAGAGCAATGAGGGCTCAGCGGACAATGAACACCCAGAAGATCCTCCTGCCTCATCCCTGATGCATCCTGCTTAAATATTGATTGTTTGGAGGTCATGGGGCCAGGAATCAGCACTGAGGCAAGGATCTTTGAGAATTCTTTTTCTTCTCAGAAGTCTGCTTTTTGGGGAGAGTTTGAATTTTTTTTTTCTTATTAAGCTAAGCTGTTATGGCGATTGAGATAGCAGAGCTGCAAAATGGCATTGGTTAGATTAATCTCTCGCTTTTTTCCAAACCTACACTCACAACCAAGATGATTTCAATGCTGCTATCTCAAGAGCAGCTTGAGATGGAAAATGAAAGCATAAAGCTGTGTGAAAATCACTCAGTGATGCCGTGTTTGGGATGAGGCTGGAAGATTAATCTTCAGCCTTTGTGTCCTGGGCAAGCCAGGACTAGAGTCCAAGGTCTGTGGAGGGAGAAGGATGGTTGGGAGATGAGATTATTTTCAAATAACAGGTATCATCTTCTTTGATCAAAGTCTCCCCCCCCAAATATCCTAATTTCAGAAAGTGGCTGGTATCAGTCTGTTCACCCGTTGCGTCAGCCTCAAGCAGTAGTAAGTGATGAAGGTGATGTTAAAGTATGTGAATGAATTCCACCCTTTTTGGGCTTGATAAACCAAAATTTGTGGTTCTTATCAGCTCTGTGAGTGTGGAGATAATGGGGTGCAAGATCTGAAGGGCAGATGAGGATGATGGGGCTATAGGGCCTGAAGGGTTGACTTGTTCTGGGAAGATGAAGGTGCCATTAACCCTCTGGAGAGGGATCTGTCCCTGGGCTGTGACGTGTCCATGCTGGTCTTTGTGCCATTCCCTGGAGGTTTTCAAGTCAATTTATGTTCCCATCAACCTTAATCTTTGTTCTACTCATCCCTTGGCACATGATTTCACAGATTGTTTTTTCCCGTCTGTTAACAGACTTGTTAACAATATAGACACTTTTATGTTAGTTTTCTTTGTAACATCTCTCTGGATGCCTCAATTCTGTGTTATCTTTTGCAGTTTCTGAATTTCCATTCAATCCTGATTCTTCTTTCCATGGTTTTTCTGCACTACAAACTCTGTGAGGGAGAACGTACCCCTGTGAGCGCTGTTTCCTTCCCAGAACGGGAACTTGTGCTTCCTGAAACCACTGTGAGCTGTGTTCTTTTCAAGGCTTCTGGTTTGTGGTTGTTTGAAGGGTGGCTGCTGTGAGGCCACCAGCCCCACTCACCCAGCACTCACCTCCCTAGGAGAAGGAGCAGTGCTGTCCCTCTCCCCGCTCCTGGCACCCACAGCCCTCCGCTCCCAAAACAACTGGCTGCTCTGCTGAAGGATTGATATTCCTGCCCTGAGTAGCTGTTGTTTAATATTCAGGATAGATTGCGTTGGGGCACAATGAATATTCAGGAGAGGGAATGAGCCGAGCTCAGCTGATGCCTCTGGCTGAGCACTGGGGATGGCCCTGGCTCTCCTCAGGCTCTCTTCAACCATTCCCAGTGCGTGTGTCCGTGGAAAATGGGTCCCAGCAATCAGTAGCTTTAGTAATTTGGAGAGTCGGCTACATGCAATTGAGCATCAGATGAATTTCTCATCAGGCTCCAAGCCCTGCTCTGCGATGCTGAATATTGCTGTTATTATCACATTAGCCACTGAAACACCTGACAAGTGTAATTAAGTGATTTTACCTTGACAGCTGATGTGCTTTTTTAAAAAGAAAAAAACTTTGAATATCCAATCGGTGTAGTTTGATGTGTCCTTTTATAGACATCAATGTGCAGCAGTTCTGCTGATAAATCCTCCTATATTGGGTGTGGAGATGGATCTCGGAACCTTGAGGAGTGGGGTTACCTTACCCAGGGAGTGTAGCAGCTCCTGGTTGGTCCCTGCAGTGTCCTGCCTCCTGCTTTGGGCTTTCAGGGTCTCCAGGGAAACTATCCCCTTGCTGAAAGGTGCTCATGGGCCTCTGTGGAGCTGGGCATGTCCCACAGAGCTGGTGGACCCCTCTCCCCATGGGAGCTGTGACCTTTCACTTGACCTTAAAGGTCTTTTCCATCCCAAAGGATTCTGTGAGCGGTGGCAGATCAGCCCACCTGGGTTTGATCTTTATCGACAAACAGGTAGGTCTGTGGTGAGGAAAGCAGAGGTGTGTCCCCAAAATCTCCTGAGCTGGCTTCCCGATGAACAAGTTCTTGCACCTCTGATATTGTTTCCGAGCTCATAGCTGGGTGGTCCATGGGAGGGCACATCTGGAGCAGCTGGAGAACGTTGTCCTTGCAGGGTGTCATGACACTGTGTTGCTGTACAATGTGCAGTGTGTGCATGTAGTGTCTGCAATTCTGGTGTGTGATGAAGAGCATCATGTCAGGAGGTGGAAGGGCCACTGTGAGCTGTGCAGCTGGACTGGGTGGCAGCACTGGAATGTTATAGAGCGTGAATTCCTGCTGACTGTTCACTCTAACGACACAGTCAGTCCCCCTGACCTGCCAGTCCCCTGCAATGGGCTCTGGCCATGCACAGCAGGATTAGGGCTGCCCTGAGGTGTTTGAAATGTCTGTGGGAGCCAGGTGACCATCTTGGGGCATAGATCAACAACCTTGGCTCTGTTGCCTGGAGCAAGCAGAGTGTCAGATGTGAGGAACAGGGATATCTCCAATCATCTCCCTCCGTATGGTGTGGATTAGGCATTTCATGGTCCTGGCAGTTGCCTTTATTTGGTTAGTTTGGGAGCATGTTTTGCTTTGATGCCGAGTAGTGTTCTTAGGAGGGATTCAAGCACCACCACTGGCATGAGCTCCCCATGGCTCCAGCCCTGTCAGCCCTGTGTGTGTGGTAATTCACCAAATGTGCTTGAGGATGGAGAGACCTGGGCAGCTGAGGGTAGGAGGGGCTCCTGCCCCATGGCCAGGATAAGTGTAAGTGGCCACTGTGGACAGGGAACATGGTGGGATGCTCCCAGCAGGAAACACCTTTTCCTCCTGAGAAAGCTATTGGATAAATCTGCATCCCTTGCTGTCCCCTGCACCCTGCTATCTCCTCTGAGTGTGGCCCCATCTGAGCACTCCAGCTTTTCCAAGCACATTTGCTTACTGGGAACTGGGATTTGGGCACTTTAGTGTTCAAAATCATCCTGACCTCCAGCCAAATCCTTGTGAGCCAGCTGAACCCCTTTACACTCTTGGAGGCATCTCTGATTTATGGGATAAGCTCTGCAAATAACTTGCAAAAAGGTGTGTGCCATGTGGGATGTGCCAAAACAGTAAATCCAGATTCCTCCCTTGTTTCTCCAAAAGGCTTTTGGGAACCAGACATCCGGCATCCAAAACAAAACACACATGGGTTGTCTTTCAGCATGAGCTCTTTGGCTTTGTTTGTTTCTTTTTATGATGATGGTGATTGGAAACTAAAGGCTGGGAGAGGAGAGAGCCTGATGGATGTGCTTGCTGCAGCTCCATATCCTGGGTGGAATCTGGTGCTTGTGGCACAGCGATCCATAAAAATTCACCCTATAATGGAAACCATCAAAAAAACAAGCCCCACTCTTTGGCCTCCCAAGGAAGGAGCTGTGTCCTGTCTGAAAGTTTCCCAGTACTGTGGAGGAGGAGAGGTTTCCAAGTGGTTCAGGGGTAGTGGGGCTGTAGGGTGGTGTCTGACAAAACCCAAATCTCTTTCTGAAGTGTGTTTTTAAAGGTTCATCTCAAAGTAACTCACCCTGAGTACTTCCATACTGCTTGAAATGGTGTTTTTCCTGGATAACTTGTGCATGGAACCATTTTTTATTAACTGGATGGAGGTTTGTGTGTTTATTGGGTGCAGAAGTTGAAAGCTGGATGTTCCCTGACAGCATCTGCAGGCGTAAAGGCATGTGAAGGCCTTGGGAAGCTATGAGCCTGTGGCAGGGTAAGGAACACTGATGTTTTAGGAGACTAGTTACTAGGTTAAAGCCAGGAGAGTCCAAATTTCTCTTCAGCCACACCTGGCTTCCAACAGCAATGCCTTTGTTACCAGAGACTCCTGACACTCAGATCCAGCAGGAAGCCAAGCAGGCTGGAAAACGGAAGGATACTTAGAGAGGGTGTTACAGAGAAAGGAGCTGGGAGCAGGGGGAATGTGTTTTAGGAATGCTGTTTGCAACGTGAACTTACTAGTTTTGTTTGGAATGTGCCAGGTGGGGACAGAGCAGGTTATTTATGCATTGGAGGGGTGGAGATGGGACACACATTGTGGCTTTAATTACATTCTCCTCGCAGACGCCGTCGGACAACAGCAAGGGGACTGTGGGGTGTTGTCCTCTGGTGGCAGGGTTGGATAGAGGGGTGCAGCAGCAGCAGATGGCAATTGCTGAGATTGCATCCTCTCTGCTTTCAGGGAAGAGATTTATCTCTCCTGACTCCTTAGCACTGCTGGCTTAGCAGCTGGAACTTGCACCATGGGCCATGGCCTCTTCCCAGGCTTTGCTGGTGCTGCTGTGACATCCCTCAATGAGACCAAGACCTGCTGTGAATGTTGCAAGAGATTCTCTCTTTCCTGGGAATCCTGTCTCTGTTGGTTCTGTCTGAGAAAGACTTCAATCTTTGCCAAGATCAATTAAATTGATTTCTTAAGATAGCAGGTGTGGATGCTGTCCTTGTCACTGCTATGAGCCAGCTCCCGGGACACGTGGTCCCTCTCATGCTGGCTGGACAGCCTGTCCTCCTCCAGCTCTGCTTTGGGCTGCAGCCCCCCAAACATCTCATGAGAATTCACCTCCTGCTCCCTGCTCACCTGTGGCAGATTCTTGGTTGCTCTGCCTCAGTCTCCCATCATTAAGCCAGTGCTCTGTGCACTTGGCCTCAGAGAGGCAGAGGATGGCTGTGAGGAGAGCATGGCCAGCTCCAGGTTTGAGAGCTCAGTTGGTGGAGGAAAGAGCTATTGATTTTTCTCTGCCTTGTTTTCAAGTGGAGTTGTCAGTTTTCCAGCCAAACTCTATGTGCTGTTAATGATTTGCTGTCAACCTCTTGTTTTAAGGTCTTGCCGTTCGCCCTTCTAAAGGTGAAGTGTGTAGGAGTTGGCACCCCGGAGGCGGGATTGAGGGCAAGATCCTTTCCACCTCTTTGGGTCATTTGTTGTCAGATCAAAGAGAGCACAATATTGTGCAGGAAGGCGAAGAGGGGCTTCATTTGCTCATTGGGTGCAGAGACCTTTGAGGTTGTATTCTGCCTCGCTGTCTCTGGAGGGCAGTGGCCATACTGGAGGTGTTCCACCTGCCCCAGAACACAGGTGTGTTCCCCACATGGGTGGAGGTGGATGTGTCCCCACCCTTGGCCGTGCTCCATCTGCTCTTCCAGGGCTGTTAATTGAGTTCAGGTAATTCATCATTCATTAAGTACAGGGAGCGTCTTGCCTTCTTCTCTTGGTGCATCTTTTACTCCATCTCCCATGTCTCAAGTCCGACCTATAAATGGAGGCTGAATCACATGTGTCTGAAGCCAATGAGAGGGCAGATGGAGTGAGCACTCAGCCATCCCCCAGCAGCTCTCACAAAGTCAGCCCACACTTGGCAGGTGTTCCATGGGCCCTTTGGTCCTTCTCTGGGGTTTTGCATGCCTGGAGAAGTGATGACTTTTCCTGCACTGTCTCCAGAAGAGCTGATGCTCCTGCTGGGAGAAGGAGGGATGAGTGCCCTGTCCCCTCCCATGCAGGTGAGGGTGCTGCTGGCATCAGCTGGAGTTTGCTTGTGCCAGATTCTCCCTCCTGCATGGCTGAGCTCTTCCCCAGCCCCTTGGGAAGCAGCGATCTGCCAACAAACGCCAAGATCTTGGAACACCCGCTGTCTTCAGCTACCCCCTCCACCTCAGGAGGCTCCAAAGTGGCAGGACATAGGTGAAGTGTGAATCCTGGGAGCTCAGTCCATCTCCAGGGGCCATGGAGCAGCACATCTGCTTCCTCCAACATGGGATTCCATGTCTGCTCGCCTGGCAAGGTCGGGCTCTGCCTGCTCCCACAGCATCTGTGTATCCACAGCACGGCTCCCACATGGCATCACGCTGCTGTGACACTCGGTGAGTCCTCGCTTTGGTGCCATCCCAGTGACAAACTGCTCCTGGGACGCTCACAGGCTTTCTGTGCTGTTGGAATGCCAGCTCTGAGCACTGTGTCAGAGGCAGGGGAGATCCACAGCTGCTGCGGCTCCCTTCGCAGTGCCACGGGCTCTGAGGGGACTGGTGCTGTCCCATCAGTGCTGGAAGAATGCTGGGGTTTTGCTTTAATCTTACAAGTCACAAGAAGAAAGGGTGAATTTGTAGGATTTTGACAGCAGAGCTGGGCTACAGGTGTTGAGTGTGAGGCTGAAGGCTCCCACTGTGCAGCATTTTGCCCGGCCCCAGCTGTGAGCTGCAATGTGCCACCCAAGGGGTCGAAGCTTTTCCCATAGGAATACCCTCTCCCTTCCCATAAGGGCATGCTCCTGGGCAGTGCTGGGCTAGCTAATGCAAACAAGTGCCAGTTGCTTGGGATCGGAGCGGCACTCGGAGAGGAATCTGCTGTCGGTCCGTTGGCCGATGCTTCCGCTGGAGACAAAGCACTGGTTATTTATTGCTCGGTCTTCACCTCGTTCTGGCTTTCCTTGGGCACATCTGCCCCCTGAGGGGGAGCCCACCCCACAGCATTCCCAGCAGCACATGTCCCCGTGGCTCTGCTGGGCTGTGCCGGCAGTTTTGGGAANACAAAGCACTGGTTATTTATTGCTTGGTCTTCACCTCGTTTTGGCTTTCCTTGGGCACATCTCCCCCCTGAGGGGGAGCCTACCCCACAGCATTCCCAGCTCTGCTGGGCTGTGCCGGCGGTTTTGGGAGTGGCAAGCACTGCCAGGACCCGGTGTTTGGGCATCCTTATTCCTCCTTCACCATCTCTGAGTCCCGCAACCTACCTCAGGTGTGGCGTGGTTGTTACCCCTTGGAAGAAGAGACATTATTGTCATGAGTTTGTTTTTGTGGTTTTCCCAGTGAAATGGGAGGGAAATGCCTTGTTTCCCTTCCTGCGAGCCCACAGAGATGGTGTGGCCACTGGGAAAAATCCATATTAGAGTTTAGGACTGCGAGGAGGGTGGCACAGCCCTGGCACAGGTCCTGGGGGGCCAAGGGCTCCATTCTCAGCAGGAACCCCCTCTGTCCCATGCAATGCCCCTATCTTGGGAAGCCCCTGACTCTGCCCAGGGCACCATTCACTCAACCCCTTCTGCATCATCCCTTGTATCAAACCCAGCCCTTCTATTTCTTCTGATGCCACTCGATTCTTAAAGCTGTGATTTTGAATTTCACAGTGTTCCTTGTCAGTCCCAGCAGGAAATATGTTTGGGACCAGTTGGGAAACAGAGGGGGGGAGAAACTACCAGAAGGGGGTTTTTCACTTCTTTGATCTGTCTTTATTTACTTATTTATTTATTTATTTATTAGCAGAAAGCGCAGTGAGAGTGCAGCGCGTCTCCTGCAATCTGTTTGCTGCTTGCTGGGTATTAGAGGATGACACCAGCTGGGCTGGTAGAAAAGTCTTAAAAAAGAATAATCCCAAAGCCACATTAGCAATTAAACATGTCACTGGCTGAACTCTGGAGTTTAATCCATTTTCTCTTTTTTTCTCTTCCTTTTTTTTTTTTTTCCCTTTGATTCTCTCTTGTTTTGTTTCTGAGTTCTGGTCAGAGGCTGTGCCAGATGGGGGTTGTGCCTCAAATTGGTGCTGAGTTATTTTGTATTCCACTCAGTATTAATTAATGTGATACATGAGCGACTCCCGGGTGGTGGATTTGCTCTGAGGGGGCACGAAGTGGGTCAAAGCTCTGAGCACAGGGTTTGATACACTGAATTAGTCCTAGAATCATGGAATCATAGACTTGTTAAGATTGGAGGAGACCTTTAAGATAATCGAGTCCAACTGTCAACCCAACACCATCACGCTGACATCAGGGGAAGGTTCATGTTCCATGCGAGGATTGCACCAATGCCAAGCATTCCTGTCTTCCACCAAATCCCTCCTGGGATGACAGAGATGCTCCAACAGAAACCCCTCTTAGCAAGAGGTACAAGTAACTGGGGTTGTTCAGAAAGGGAGGCTCGGATGGGACCTCTTCTCCCAGTTAACGAGGGACAGGATGAGAGGAAACGGCCTCAAGTTGCACCAAGGGAGGTTTAGGTTTGATATTAGGGAATATTTTGCCACGGAAAGCACAACCAACGATCTGCCCAGGGCAGTGGTGTAGTCACCATTGCTGGAAGTCTTCCAAAAATGTGTGGATGTGGCACTTGGAGACATGGTTTGGAGGTGAACGTGGTGGTGGTGCTGGATTGATGGTTGGACTTGATTATCTTAAAGGTCTTTTCCAACCTTAAGGATTCCATGCTTCTATGAAATGTCCCATTGTGGCACATTGGAGCCTGCTCCTGCCACCTTCCTTCTCTCTCCTACTGCTTTGCATCCCTCATTTCCATGTTTCATGCCTAGAATGAGTCCTGGAGCTCTCTTAACCTTGTGGGTAGCGGCAGCCCCTGGTGAGGTGCTGCCCTCAGGCATGTTGTTGGAAAAAATTAACTTGTAAATTATCATTGGAACCAGCTCTGCTGCTGTGACCATGCTCACAGTGTTTCCACAAAGGAACTGAACGGTTCCCTGGAAGTGTCCAAGGCCAGGTTGGCTGGGGCTTGGAGCAACCTGGACTAGTGGAAGGTGTCCCTGCCCATGGCAGGGGGTTGGAACTGGATGGCCTTTAAGGTCCTCTCCAACCCAAATCATTCCATGATTCTAATACAGCAGCACGAACAAAGCCCCTTTTATACAGGACCAGAGCCTTGGGAAAGAGAGTTAGGAAGCTGAATGTGGGAACCAAACCCTTCCAGTTATCTTCCCTCCCATTCCATGGCATCAGGAAGGTAGGAGGGGGCATTCTCCAGCCTCACCTGCCCCCAGATTGGGTGGCAGGGGCCAGGCTGGGAGCTTTCACACCCTTTCATCAAAAATTGGTGCAGGCAGAGTGGAACACTGTGAACACTGTGGGTGCTTGGGGGGTCCTTCCAGAGAGGCAGCCTCAGCACCGAGCTCCATTCACTGCTGGGTTGAGGCACAGGGAGAGCAGGAAAAATTAAGGAGAATAGAGAGTAATAAACGTGACGGCTTTGGAGTAATTTAAATCCGAGTCATGCCCAGCCAGGGAGTTTATCTTTCATGTTGCTCACAGCTGAGCTTTGTGTAACCTTGGGCAAGTGAAGGCATCCCAAACACCTCTGGTAATATCGGTGGCATGTTATTTGGTGCTCAAAATCTGCTTTTTAACTGTTGTAAAACACTGTGATAGAAAAATAGAAATGAAATGCTAATGGGGCTGTTCCAGAGCCCAGGCTGAGGCCTCTCACGGAAGCTGTGTGCTCACAGCAGCCCTGCCAGCACATAAATCCATGGCGCCAGAGGGAACAAAAAGTTCCTGTTGGCAAAGATTGGCTCCAAAGAAAGATGAGGGGACTGAGGGGGGGAATAAAGGGAAGAAAAGGAAATTAGATCAAGGTTCAGTGAGTGACCCTCGGGGTGGGGGTCTGCCAGGAGGATCAGTGTGGGAAGGTAATTCTTGTGCCTTGACACTACTCAGTGTTGAAAGAGTCTTTTGACCTATGGGTGGATGTGCGGGAAAGGGGTTGCTGGAACTGGATGGGGCTGGGAACGGGCAGGGGGAGTGTGCAGGGAAGGGGCCAGGAGTGTGTAGGGGGATTGGGCTGGGAGAGGACAGGAAACAGGCAAGAAAGGGGCCAGGAGCAAGCAGAGGGAAAGGGCTGAGAGTGGGCAGAGGGAACAGGCAGGGAAGGGGCCAGGAGTGATCAGGAGCAGGCAGAGGAAGGGGCAGGGAGCAGGAATCCTGTGCTGGCCTTACATTGTGAGAACTCAGAATCTGCTACAGAAAACCTCCTGGGTGCCCTGGCTGATGCAGCCAAGCTCCTGTCACAGTGGCAAAGGGTGTGAAGAGGTGTGGCTGTGATTTTCCTGGATGTGGGAACTCCTGTTGTTCCTTCCATGTGCCTAGTCACCTGAGGTGTTGCTGAACTTCTTTGGGGGGTGCTGCAGGAGCCTTCAGGCTTCCCAGATGGTCTTTCTCTGCCGATTGGCTTTGGGAGTCATCCCAGAACCCCAGGATCTGGGATGTTCCATGGAAGTGCCTTTAGCCACTCCCTGTGCTGGTGATGCCAATCAGCTGCCCACCAAGCCAGGTCTCAGTGGGACTGCAGCTGGGGTGAAGGGTGCCACTGGTCTAAGTGCCATCCCAGTTGTCAGGGAGGGTTGGGAAGCCCCTGCTTTGGGAGGAGAGGGCATGTGAGAGCCTCAGCTGTCACGTCAAATCAAGCATCCCAGAGCTGGTATGTTTGTTATGCCGAGACTTTGGAGAGAAGCACAAGCGCTGACTCAAATCCACTCCAAAGGCGTGGAAAGAAAAAAAGCATGAGGCAAACAAAGTGAAACCCACGAGGTGTTTGTTTATTTTCTGGAACTCTTGGGATTTTCCAGCCAGCCTCCTGACTCCCTCCGTCTCTGACTCACCAGGATGGAACTGATGCCTGCACTGGGCAGGCAAGATGCTGGGCAGGGCGCTGTGGGGCAGGGTCTGCCTGGGGGCTGCTGTTTGCCCCTCGAGAGCCCTCACCTTGCTGCTGCACCCCAGTGATGTCCAAGCCAGCTTGGCCCTGGTGTCTTTCAGGGAAGCAGCTGGATGCTCTCTGTCCATGCTGGGAAGCCTTGTACATGGGGGGAAGGTCTGCATGTGTGAGGAGGGAGTGCTACCAACACCGCCCCCTGAGCACCCTACCCTGAGGGTCTGTGGGTGGCCCACCATGCTCCAGGCTCCCCTTTACCAGTTGTGCCATAGAGCAGATCCATTTCCTTTCTGCTTCCAAGTGCCTTGGAAGTAACCAGCTGGATTTTGGGGGGGGTGAGCTCAAAAGGAAGCAATGAGCTCACTCAGCCCAGCACTGCGGGACTGCGACAGGCAGCGAAGAGGCTGCTGCCTGCAAGGGGCTTTGGTAGGTGTGCAGGTGAGGGCTGTGCTGATGGCAGAGCTTTGCTGAGCACTCAGAGGCATTTTTTAAAATAATACTTTGTCAAGGTGAGCATGGACTGAAGGGAAACCCTCTGGAGCAGGTGCTGGAGAGCATCGTGCCTGGCTGGGAGATAAGGCAGGGAAGATGAGCAGTGTGGGGTGACTGGTGTTGGATCAGGGATGGAGGTGAGTGGAAGAGCAGAGGTATTGGCCACGCTGCCTTATGCAGGGGCCTTTCCCACTGGTGACAATGCAGAGAGTCTGCTCCCTGCAGGGACTCTCCCCATGACTGTTGCTGCTGGCCCCAAGCAGATTCAGTGTGACCCATCATGGGCCCCTGGGGCTCCCCGAGTGCTCAGGGGGGAAGCTGTGCCTGAAGCACTGCTCTGGTTGTGATCAGTGTGGGGTTTTCAGAGCAGGTCTCAGCAGTGTCCGGGCTCAGTTGGGCTTTTTTTGGTGGGCACTGTGCTCATAGTGCCAGAATGGGGATGCCAAGCACCATGAGACATACCTGTGTTACCCAGACCAGCACAGCTGAGTGTACTCTGCAGTTTGTGGGGGCTCACCACCAGCTGGATCATGCTCTGCTTCCTGCATTTCAGGGCATCTGCTATCCTTAATTCAGCAGGCACAAGAATCCTCTGACTTTAGGAACTCAATTTGGTCTTAAATACTGGCTTGGTGCCCTTTAGTGACTAAGAAGGCCAGAAACAGAGAAGACCAACACTGGTTTTCTGTAAACCTAGTGGTCCAGGGGACACTTGGCTGCAGGTGATTGAGTGCAGGGACTGGGGTACAGGGTGGTGTGGGTGAGAGAGCATGACACTTAATCCAGTTTTGGCCCTCGGGCACAGGCTGTGAGGGACTGGCAGGCAGAGAGGGGGCTGAACCCAACAGGGGTTCATGCTTCCCAAAGCTGCACGTAGCCATGGGGATGCTTCAATGTGCTTTTATTGAGGAGTATAAGGTCTGTTTGTTGCATTACTGGGTTCTGTCAGCCCAGCTGCAGGTCCAAGCCCAGGATTTGGTCTGTGGTTACTCTGGATTCTCACCTGCCCCTCAGTTAGCACTTCCCTGTGTTGTGGAGCTCTGGCAGCAGTATGGGAAGCTCTGGATCATAGCCCTGCAGCTCTGCTCTGGCTGCACATTGGGCAGGAGGCATTTGCCCTCTCCCTGTGCCCCGGGGCTGCAGCAGTGAGTGCTGTCAGGCCAGTTGTGCCACATCCCTTTAGTCCATGGTGTCTCCAGTTACTTCACCAAATCCCAGCTCTTTGGGATGACATTTTCCAGTGCAAAAGGCCCAGGGCAGTGGTGGAGTACCTGTCCCTGTGGGGATTTAACAGATGTGTGGATGTGGCACTTAGGGACATGGCTTAGTGGCTTTGGCAGTGCTTGGGGGAATGTCTGGACTCAATGGTCTTAGAGGGCTTTTCCAACCTAAACACTTCTGTTTGACTTTTGGATTCCTGGGGTTGTTTGGGTTTTTTTGGAAAGGAGAAAAGGGCAAGCTGAGAGAGACTGGGAAGGACAGCATTGGCACTGGGGTAGCACTGGAGTGGCACAGGGTGGGGCTGCTGTATTTGGGATGAGGGCTCTGCAGCAGCTCACAGGAAGTCCCTGGGAATGCTCCAAGGCCTCGCAGCAGCTTTGATACATTTGGGTTTTTTCCAGAGCATCTCACCCTTCCCCCAGACTTCAACCCTGACTGAGCCCACCGAGCCTTTGAGTTTTCTGGGGAATAACTAGAAATTTAAGGCTTTCCTTCCTAATGCAGAGGTGAGAAGAGAATTTTTCCTTATACCAGGAACAGTGGATTTTTTCTTGAGGAGCAAAAAAGGGCTGATGGGAGCTTTGCACTTCACTGGGTGCAGCTTTAGTGAAGTTTGAAGCAGCTGGAGCAGGTTTTGGCATGAGCACTTACCCTGTGCTCAGCGTGAAGGCTCCAGCAGTCCCACCCCTCTGCACTTCCCAGATGTTGTAACTTTTGGAAAAGTCTGCCTTGGGTGGATTCCTGGCCTTGCTGCTCAAGGTGGTCTGCAGGGGGGCTTGGGCAGTGCCTGTCCAGTGGCACAGCACAGGGTAGGGAGTTCCCGGGATGCTCCACACTGCAGCTGGCACAGGGTCATGGTTTTGGGGGGGATGAGGAGGGCAGCAGGGCTGGCTGAAGGCCTGGCTGGGCACATGGGCAGCCCAAACCCAGTGCCTTCAGGTACTTTGGGGCACCTGCCAGCGCCACACTGTGTCTCTGGCCCCGGGGCAGCTGCAGCAGGCAGGGATGTTTTCTCCAGGAGGGAAAACCTGTTCAGGCATTTCTCTCATGCCTGTTCCCGTAAGACGCTGGAGCTTGTGTAATCCATGGGGCCAGTGCCTGAGATCTGCTGGATAAGCTGGCGCTGTGCTGGGGCAGCCTGAGAGCATGCTGGGGTGTGCTGGAGGAGGCTGCAGGCTCAGACCCCTGTGCTGCTGTGGGGCTTGACCCATCAGAGTCACCAGTGGTGCCCTGGTTGTGCCAAGGGAAGTGTGTGGGCTTTGCTTGCCCAGGATTTCTGCAGCAGCCACAGCACCAGTTGCTCTGCTGGGACTCTGGGATACAAAGGCTCTGGAAGTGCATTGTCCCTTTCTCATCTTTGGAAAGTCCCCTGTAGCACCCCACATGTTGCAGGGGCAAAGGTGGTCCCCAGGCAGCGCCAAGGCTCTGGCTGCAGTAGAAACTCCAAAAATGCTGTTTGTGCCATTGCTTGGTGATGATTTTGGTGACCTTTTGGACTGTTTAGGCACTTTGTTTGATTTTCCAGCAGCAAAACAGCAAAGGGAAAAGAGGCAGAAGGAATGGGACTCTCTGCTTGTGTCTGCACAAGGAGTTAAAGCCTTCTCCAGCGTCAGCACATTCACCCTGAGGCTGAGTTTGTACCATGTGCGTCTATCTCAACATCTCCAGCACTGGTTTGAACACTCTCACCATGGCTTTACATAAGCAACAAATCAGCCAAAATAAGCCCCATCCCAGGCAGTTGTGGGTGCATTGATTCTGCTTCCAAGAGAAACCCGAGGGTTTGCGCCGTGACCTGCCAGCGCGGGCATGGCCGGGCCGGCTGGGTGGGAGCGGGAGCGCGCCCTGCGCTTGGCTCTCGGCGTTCCCAGGATCTTGCCTGCTGCCCCCGCAGCCAGGTGCTGGGGCAGGGAGCCTGGAGCACCCTCAGAGCTCGCCCAGCCAAGCATCTCCCTCTCCCCTCGGTGTGGCTCAGAGCCAGACAGGGAGAAACTCAGGGCAAGTTCCCCGAGAAGTGTGGGATGGCCCAGCTGAGTGGGGAGGCGAACGTGCCCCCGGCGGCTCTCACACACTGGTGCTGGGAAGGTGGAAAAGTTGGTTCAGCGCAGGCACATCCCCCAGGAAATAGGAGTTTGGGAGGAGGTTATTCAGGCAGCAGCAGCCTCCATGGACTTTACGTTTCATAGGATCACAGAATATCCGAGTTGGAAAGGACACACCCCTTCTGCCCAGCTCCTCCTCGTTTTTCCATCCAAATTTGTTCTTCTGCCAGGAGAGGTGAGAAGGTGAGACCCTGGCTGTGGTGTCACCGTCCAGCGCATCCCTGGTGCTGGCTTCCTGCCAGCCCCTCCCTGAGTGCAGCTGCCCTGTGGCAGGAGAGAGGAGGTCTCCCAGGGGGCACATTGGGCTTAATTGTCCCCATTCGTCCCTGTCCTGCCTTTGCCAGCACTGGGATGTTTGTTTCTAAACCAGCCTTGGAGGCACTTCTTGCTCCCATGAGCAGGAACATAGCAAAGCCCCAGTGGCAGAAGTTTTCCTCATTGGCTTCCAACGCTGCTCTCATCTGTCTTCAGGGTATTAAGGGAAAGTAGCTGTTATTTCCTGCAGACAGGTTGTTCTGTTGTCAATCCAGAGCAAACAAGGCTGCCAGGGCTGTGTGGGGACATGCTCCAGGATCATCCCAGCTGTCCTTGGGGTGTTCAGACATCTTCTGGATCGGAAGGACTTCGTATCACTCAGTGCTGGGCTGTGCCTTCCTGCCGCTGCTTCCTGCACAATGACAGCTCCCTGCATCAGGGTCGGGTGGTGCTGGGTGCCACCAGGAGCTGCTGGGTGCTGCCAGGTGCCACCAGGAGTGTCTGGATGCCATCAGTGCTGGGTGCTGTCTCTTATGCCCCCGATGCCCAAGCGCTGACAAAAAGTGGGAGGTTTGGGGCTGCCTTTCAAACCCTGACGTTTTGTGACAATTAATCTCGCTATTTATATCAGCCTAATTAGCAGCCTTTTATTAATATTATTGAGGCGCCACAGTGCTAATTATATGTCTGCTTAACATGTGCTATCAGCGCTGCTCCAATCCAGTGTGATTCCGCCTGACATTATCCCACCATTAGCATTGTTTGTTGTGTGCTTCAGAAGATAATTTGATGTTCCTAATCGCTCTGATCCTCATTAGCAAAATGTCCCCACGTGCCCAGGCTTTTGAGAGTGATGCCACCAAGTGGTGCAGCTTTCCTAGGGATGTTTCTCTGGGAAATATTCCCTATTTTGGGGGTCTCCTGTCTGTCAGACTCTTCATCAGAAGGAATGGAACCCTTGGAAGATCATGCCTCCAAAAATAAGGCAAGTAGATCTTTGCTCTGGCATCTGCAGGAGCTTCTCTGGTCATTTGCCTCTTCTTCTTGCTCTGCCAAGAGCTTAAATATTTAAAACTTGAGGAAAAAAGTAGCTGAAGTGTAGGGAAGTTGGCTGAAGGGAGCTTTTCCATTTTTATCTTGCAGCATTGCCCACTAACAAGGTTTTCCTGCTCTCCCATGAGCAGCTGGCCCAGGATTGACAGCCAGGCTGTGGGAAAAGACCATCCACCCACCTCCTGCTGCCTGTTGTGTCCTTGGGGGGATAGGGAATGCGGATACAAGTGACCGATTCTGGTGAGGGTCCCTGCTTACTCCCATGTACTGTGTACTCTGGGACCAGCCCATCCATGCTGCCCTCCCATCCAGCTCCTGGAAACGGTTTTAAACTGAGAGAAATCCTTCAACATGGAACAGGTAAAGAGATGTGTGTGATTGCTGACATTCTCCCACCTGCTGTTCCTGCCTCAGTGCACTGTCCCGCTGCTCCAGCTCCTCCAGCTGCTTCTGCAGAGGTGGGGGAAGGAATAAAAACGCTCCTGAGTGTGCACAGGAGTTGGACCAACAGGGAATTAAAACCCAGCTGCTGGAGTGTTTGATCTGCTTGTTTGATCCTCGGAGCTGGAAGCTGAGTTTTCAGGGTATGCCGGGAGAGGGAAGGCACAGAGTGCGGGCTCTGTGTTCCGTTATCAGTCGCTGGCAGGCAGCTCAGTGCCCTCTCTGCAGCATGAGCCCCTGATGGGGGGTGTGAGGGTGGAAGGGCATGAAAAAGGGGGGGCAGTGGGAGTGAATATTTCAGGAGTGTTGGCAATGGCTCACCTGCCCTGTGCCCTGCTGGGAGGGAGCTCAGAGGGGGCTCCCTTGGGCAGGTTGTTCTGATGCTTCTGACTGCTGAGCACAGAAATGCTGAGCCCTGATTCCTGCTGGTGGGATGCACCACAGAGGTGGGATGTGTATCATAGACCTGGAGATGGGTGTTGCAGCCCCAAAGATGGGTGTCACAGCCCTAGAGATGGGTGCAGGCAGGGAGGTTTCTTTCCCTTTGGGTTTTTCACTGAGCTCTTCCTATCAGCCAGTCTCTCCCCATCCTTGGTCATTGTCACCCAATGCAATCTCCTCCTCCGCCCTCACTCCTCGTCTACCTCCAACTCTAAGCCCTTCCACCACACATTGTCTGATTTCAAGCTCTGCCTGGTTGCAGCTCCCAGATGGAGGAACTGGCAGAAATAATCCATGGAGACAGGAGGTGGATGCCAGTGCTGTGGCAGGTAGCAGTGAGGTGGTGATTGAGGCAGTAGAAAGCACTGAGGAGGATAAGGCACCAAACAAACCCCGAGGCTGGGAAAAACAAGTGGACTGGAGGCCAAGCCATTTGCAGATACAATTTATGCATTTAATGGCAATTAATACTTTAGATATAATATATAATATATATATTATATCTTATATGTGCAGTGTTTTGGCTCAGTAAAACTGAACCTTGTGTCCTGCTCACAGCATAAGCCAGGCTCCCCTTGGCTTGGTATCACCCAATCACTTGTTCCTGACCTCTGGTGCTGGGTCTGGCTGATCTTTGCAGAATTCCATACATTTCCTGCCATATTTTGCAATTCAGGAGCTTTAGCTTCACTCTCTACCTAATTTTGTGTTTGTAATTCAAACCGTTTCTCCCCGGTGTTCAGGCGTGAATTCTGCTTTGCAGCCACTTTATGTGTTTCCCATTCAGTTTGGGAGCAACTGGATCTCGATCTTGACGTACAGCCCAGGCAGCAAGGAGTGGGGGGAACAGGTACCTTCCCTGGGATTCTTCCTTCCTTTTTGCTTGAATTTCGCTAATTTGGTTTGGGAGGTGAGATAGGAATTGAATGAAGTGATTAGTGAGTCTTTGATAAACCTGTTATCTGGTGAAAATCACAAAGCGGCTTTTTCGCTGTTGAATGGATCCAGATGTTCCTTGGGAATGTATGAATCTTCCATGAGTTTCTCTCTAGCACTAAGTTCCCTGTTCAATGTGTTCCCTTTGAATTCCATCTCTTCATTTCTGCCACAGACACTTGGTTGTTCAATAAGTGCAAACAGGAATTTGCGTAAATGACGTGACACATCCTAGATTTCCTTTGGCAGCCTCAGATGGGTGTTTGTGCTCTTGAGAGGGTGTTGCTGCTTGGAAAGGTGTTGGACCCTGTGGAACCCAAGCCGTGCCCTGAGGTGCATGTGCCCAGGTGTCCCTGGTGCTCACAGCATGGTTCTGTGGCTCCTGTGAACACGTCATACATCATGAGGTTTTGCCTAATTAAACTTTCCTGGTTGTGAATCGCACGGAGAGCCTGAGAGGGTGAGGAGTAAAGGGCTGGGCAACTCTAAGGGAAGAAGTGTTTATTGATGCTCTTTCAGGTAGTTTGTCCTCTTCTGCCTTTAGTATTGTTGGTGACACTGATTCTCCTGCTGTTCTGACATACCCGTGTGCCTTGGATCAGTATGTGTCAGGCTTTTTTCCCTGGAAATCCCATCTCTGCCTGAGATTCTCACACACCCATAGGAGTATTCCAAAGGGCTCTTCACAGCCAGGCAGTTAACTGCAGCAAGAACAGTTAACATGGCTGCAGTGTCATTAGTGAGCCCATGGAGGCTTGTGTTTTACTGGAGTCAGTGTCATCCCCTTCCCTTCCCCTTCCTTTTCCCTTTCCCTCTTTTGAGGATAACTTTTGTGGTGTTCTTTGCCTAGTGTGTATTCACAGAACTCCTTCAAAAGATGCATCTTCCTTCCACTAGTCAGCTCTTTCACAAGGATATACATATTTATGGAACGAAGCATTATCTATCTTTTATACTTTGAAAGGATTTTGTTCACTTAGGCTTCAAAGCTGGGGTGCTGCCTTGTGCCTGATGGTCCCTCCTCAGCTGTGAAACAGAGGGGCTCTGAGAATGTTTCCTCATGGTCTGATCTCTCCTCGAGCTGTGGTGTTGTTGTTTTTTTGTCCTCTGGTTATCCCTCTGCCTTCCCACAGCTCCTCCAGGTGCTCAGTGTGTTCTGTTTCTGATCCGTCCCCGCGATTGTTGCTCCGCATTTGAGGCCACGGGTTGTGCTCAACTTTGGAATCTCTGCCTTCCCAGGGCTGTGGGTGACTGCTGCCTGGCCTTGCCCCGGGGCTCAGCTGAGCCTCTTTCCTGTCAGGGTTGCTGGGGGAGCTCTCTGGGTGTGGGACCATGTGAACCATCTACCCACAAGGGTCTTGCAGACCCCGGATCTGTCAGGGTGTGCAATGGGGACTCGTTCACCTGGGTGTCTTTAGGACACTGAGGAGCATGGGAAGAATCTGCACTGCTGCCAGCACTCAGACCCTTCAGCTCTGATACAGGACCTGCAGCAGGATCACCAAGAGGTGGAAGGAGCTTGTTCCCTTGCAGCCTCCACAGAGCAATCCTCCTGTGCAGGGACGGCTTTGGGCATCACCAGAGAGGCCACAATGACCCAAAAGGTCATTGAGTCCCTTTTGCAGCACAGGAGAGACAGAAACCCAAGAGAAAGGAAGGCTGGAAGGCTGAGAACAAGGAAGTGGGTGGACATCTGTGGTGTCTTCTTTCTTTTTTTTGTTCTCTGTCCTCAATTTTTATGGTTTCATTACTGTGGCAGAATAAAAAAGGTTCGTTATTATCGCTTACTTTTCCAACAGAAGAGATTTCTCAGGGAACCAGGGATGCCAGCGATGCTTGGCTCCCACGAGGACAGCAGAGCTGCTTCCAGGGTTTCTCTCAAGATGAGCCCTGGGGAATTTTGGGGCCAGCATGGGGGGGACCAGGGCTGCCAGGAGGCTCTGGAGCTGCTGCCAGCACGGTCTCCTTTCACTCAGCATCACCCATCCCATGGTGGGCTCAGAGGTGGGAAGGTGAGGAGGTTTTTTCCCAACCCTTCCACCCCATCAGGAAATTACCCCTCTAGACCTCCTGGTTTGGAAGTAACTGGGAATTACTCACCAGAGGGAAATTCCTAGAAAAAAGCATTGCTTGGAGCAGTGGAAATCTTTTTCTTCTGCCCTGTCTTTCTAAATAAAAATAGTAGAAAATCCGCAAATAACCTCAGGCCTCACTGTAGTTTGCGAATTTTTAATACCAAATGTAGCACATTTAATAAGATGTCTGAAAATCACATTCTTTTAAGCTGAAAAACACATGGCCTGAACTGGGGAGTAAAATCTCAGAGTGTTTAACTAGGACAGCTCAGACAAGCAGATCATGCTTAGATGACTTCAGGAATGAAAACTGGCTTGTCACAGTCAGGATGAATTTAATAAAATATTTAAACAATTTTCAACACTGCTGTGATGTTACAGAAGACCAGGATAATATCCAAGAGGAGAAGAATTGCTTTGGAAAGATTAAAGGATGTAATGACTGAAGGGCCTAAATCAGCCATACGCATTTCTGCCGTGGTGAACCACTTTGATGCCCAGAGATGCTGTGGCTGCCCCATCCATGGAAGTCTTTAAGGCCAGGGTAGATGGGGCTTGGAGCAACCTGGTCTAGTGGACCCCCCCTAGAGAGACCATCCAAAAACTGCTGTGGTGTGAAGGGAACCAGCCTCTACTGGGCGTCTATTTGGTGGAAGTGTGGAAGCTGAGCTTGCCTTTGGGCAGCTCCTGGTTTTTCCCTCCAGCTCCCAGGGCAGTCCCAGGAGCTGCAGGAATGTGCTGTGCTTTGACAGGCCTCCCCCTCGTGCTGACAGACCCGCACACTTGTGGTGATGTAGGAGAAGGTCTGCTCACCCTGCAACAGGGAGGGTGTTAACTCCCTTGTTCCTGTCCTTTTTCTCATCTTATCCAGGAAAACAGCCCAGCATGGCTTGCCAGGGTGGGGCTCGTTCCGTGGGAGACACACTTGCGTGGCCGAGCTCCAGCAGCAGAGGCTCTCCACCACTGCCAGCCATTCCTCTTCTCCCTGCGGTGAGGAGGAAGGCCCATGCCAAGGACTTGCAGGTGTTTGGGCTCTCACAGGGCTTTGCCTTCAGGGATGTTTTCGGAAGCAAAGCCCTTGTTGCTGTTAAGTAGTGCAGGGACAGGAGCAAACAGGGAACGTGCACCCTGGAGCTGCACCAGGCAGCCAGACGCAAACCTTGCCAAAACAACGCTCAGACTGAGTCTGCAACTAATCAGCAGCTTTGGAGAAATGACAGCATTAAACTAGTTCATGTGATTTTTTTCCCCTTGGAACTGTGCAGGACAGCTTTGATTTACAGGAGAATTAGCAGCGCTCCCCACCCTGATGCTCACGTTGTCTGTAGGAGCAGGAGCATTTGGTCACATTCCTGCGGACCGGAGGCTGAAAAGTGAGACATCAGGAGGAGGTGAGTGGGACCCTGGGTTCCTCCCATCGCCAGGCAGCAAGTTTTACCTGCAGCTGTTTCTGTCCCTGTCGTTTCTTTAGTTGAGAGGTACCTGAGGAAGGCAGGAGCTCTGTGTTTGTGTCAGGAGAAGCTGAGGTCTCCCCTGTGGTTGAGGATGTGCTTTGGTTGTGTCTCTGTTATGTGTGAGGTTGTGCCACAGGGACAGGGCAGTGCTGAGGATGATCCCAGACCTGGTAGCAGCATGAGTGCAGAGTTCTGGCCATGTGCCCCATCCAGAGAGATGAGTGATGCTGGGGATGGTCCTGGACCTGGCGGCAGTGTGACAGTGCAGAGTTCTGGCCGTGTGCCCTGTCCAGAGGGCTGAGCTCCAGGAACGTGCTGGGCTTCAGACAGACTTGTTTGTGCAGCTGGACCCTTGTGCTGTCCTCCTTGGTGGACAAGAACTGTCACCAGCAGTGGGGGGAGCAGCAGAGGCGCAGAGCTGCTGCACCGTGGTGCATGAACCACCTCTGTATAACTCTCCTTGCGAGCGGTGCCAGTACTGTTCCCCTACTCCCTCCCATCCTGCCAAAATCCAGAGCCTGCCCAAGTGGCAGGAGGAGAGAAATTTCCTGAGGAGGATAAACAAACTGTTCTCATTGCTGTGAGGGTAGCTTTCCCAATCCCCAACCCAGCAGCCACTCACCACTGAGGTGCTGTTAGTGCCGTGGACTAGGGACAGACACTTCTCTTGCTTCCTCTGGTCCCTTGGTGTATCCCAGGGAAGGTCTGGCTCCTGCCATCACATCTTCATTATTAACTCTGTGACTCTTTGGCATCAGATCTCTCGCCCTAGCAAAGCAATTTGCTGCTGGTGCTCTGGAGTTGGCCTGTGGCTTGGGTGACTGTGTGTACAGGCACTGGGGTCCCCTCATGTCACATCCAGTCCATGGCACCCAGAGCATGTGATGGCTCGTGATGAAGGTACAAGGTGGGACCTGGGACCTGTGGACCACACTGGGGTCTGACCTTGACTCCCCCTCCACTGCAGGGCAGGGAATAGGGGCAGCAGGCTGGGAAGCATGATCAGTGTCTGCAGCAGTGACATTTTAGGGTCACTATCCCCAGGTCCCTGCAGCCCCATGCCCACTGCAGGGACACACTTTCTGTGGTACAGGCTCAGCAGATTTCTGCCCAGTTTCCTCTGCTCATTGGGGTGGTTTTGGGATCATCCATCAATTAAGTGCTGGAGCTGCTGGGAACATGGTGTCCCACAGGGGTGGGGGTATGAGTGACACCCAGTGGCACGAGGGGGCTGCATGACAGACCCAGGGTGTGCTCTTAGCTCATGTGGTGGGACAGACAAGGGGTTTGCTCCCCAAAACCGGGAGGGTTCAGACAATGCTGCTCAACTCAGCCCAAGAGAAGATGCTCCAGAAGAGCCGACAAGACACAAATGCAGGATGTGCTGATTAGGCAGTGGCACATGCAAGGGCTGCAAATCACACAGTCAGCTCACCCTGTTTACTCGGGGTTTTCTGCTTTTATTTTTCTCTGCTCAATTTAAATTCCCAAGGAGACACTAGACACAGTAAGTGCTGATGCAGCCTGCACTGGAATGCTGCATGAGGAGCAGATCCCACCCGCCTGCCTCTGCCCCCCAGTCCCTGCTCAGCCCAGCACAGCTGCTCCTCTGGGTTCCTGATGGTTTCTTCTTTTCTTTCACCTCATTACAAATTGAAGCATGAAACAGTGGATTTGCCACACTGAGAGCAGGATCCAGCCCCAGGTCTTGCCAGGCTGAGATAACCCTGTGCTTGGTGTGCGTGGGGCTGGGGATGCCCAGGAGCCCAGACTGGGCACTGGGGACATTGCTGTAGCACAGGGCTCATGCTGGATGGGGCAGGGAGCCCTGGCTATGGCACACTTGCCCCCATGTCACCTACATCCCCAGCCCCACTGGGGAACTTCCCAGCACCATCAGAGTCACCACCAGTACTGTGCCACTGTGAGCTGCTCGGTTTCTAGGTCAGCTCTGCCAGTGGGGCAATAGCAGCCCCAAACACTGGCAGAGATTTCAGCTCTTACTCAGCCTGTTTTGCTCCAAAGCGACTTAAAATGCGTTCCTGTCACACATGGCAACTCAGCCCTGTCTCTCTGTCACTTGTCCAGCTGTCTGGGGACATTCTCCTTAGCAAAGCCCAGCAGCTGACTGGCTTTGCATATTTTTCCCCAAAATTTTTTTTCTTGGTGCTGGGAATTGATTCTAAACATAGAATTGTGGAATCACAGAATGGTTTGAGTTGGAAGGGACCTTAAAGCTCATGTTGTTCCAACCTCCGGCCATGGGGACACCTTCTACTGGACCAGGTTGCTCCAAGCCCTGTCCAGCCTAACCTTGGACACTTCCAGGGATGAGGCAGCCACAACTTCTCTGGGCAACCCGTGCCAGGGCCTCCCCACCCTCACAGCCAAGGATTTCTTCTGTATATCTAACCTGAATTTCCCCCCCTCTCAGTTTGAGCCACCTCAGAGGGATGTGCCACTGCCAGGGTTGGTGGTGCCACATTCAGCCCTCTGTCCAGACTGTGGGAAGGGGATGTGGGAGTGGGAGCATCCGCTGGTGCAGGAGTCAAACCATTCTAGGATTCTGTGATTTGTTAGCGTGGAGGCAGCTGTCAGTGGAGTGGGATGATGCTGTACCAACCCAACCATCACTGTCCTGCTCCAAAATCCCCTTGGAGCAGATGGGGCTGGACTGACCCTGGTGAGAGCTACCTGCATCTCACCCTGTCCAGCTGCTGCTTCCCAGGAAAGCCTGGGAATTCCTGAAATGAACCACATCAGTGCCTTCATCCCTACAGAGCCAGCAAGTGCCTGGGGCAGGAGCTTAGTGCAAAGCAGCAACAAGGACATGGGTTGAGGTTCCCAGGGCTCCAGTGTCACTGCAGCTGCAGGACACAACTGAGAACTTTGTGGCTCCCTCAGGAGCTCTGTGGCAGACCCCAGATGCCCTGGGCAATGTCCTGGTGACATTTGGCTTCCCTGTGCTCCTCCAAATGGGTCAGAGGACACCCAGCAGCACTCCTCCCCTGTGCCAGGACGTGGCAGCACATCCTCAGCCTGAAAGGGCTAAACTGTGCATCCTCAGCCTGGCAGCAATCCCAGCCAGCTGCTGCAGGTGCCCATCCCCTGCCCCATCCAGGTGAGGCTGGTGAATGGTGGTGGCATCCAGGGACCAGTTTTCCTGCCACTTTGGCATGTGGCAAGTGTTCTGGAGGGCGTTTGACTTGGTGCAAGTGTGCCTGCACGTGGGTTTGTGGATGCACACATGGTTTATGGTGTGCAGGGGGATCAGGGCAAGGATCTGTCTCCATTATTGGAAGTGATTATAGATGAATAGGGGCAATGAGAAAAGCTCTGGAAGTAACACTCTCCAGTTTTGGCTGTCTTTCCATGAAGATACATGAGGAAATGTGTCTGTGATAAGGTGGAGCCAAAGGAAACCCTCCATGCTGCTGTGTCAGGCTGAGCCCTTCACCTCTCAGAGCAGTGCTGAGGGACAGCAGCACTGACCAGCAGCCACCCACAGCCCCTCCACTCCCATCCTCAGGGCTTCCCTTGGAGCTCCAGGTCCCCCCATCCTGCACCCAGGCATTCCTGCTGCTGGAGGAGACCTGAGACTCACATGGCCTGAACCCCTGGGAACTCAGATGCCCTCAGANCTCTCTACAACTCCCTGAAAGAAGGTCGTAGCCAGGTGGGGGTTGGTCTCTTCTCCGAGGCAACCAACAGTAAGACAAGAGGCCATGGTCTCAAGCTCTGCCAGGGGAGGTTTAGGTTAGATATCACGAGTAAGTTCTTTACAGAGAGAGTAATCAGGCACTGGAATGGGCTGCCCAGGGAGGTGGTGGATTCTCCGTCCCTGGAGGTGTTCAAGAAGAGACTGGATGTGGCACTTAGTGCCATAGTCCAGTAACTGCAGTGGTAGTGGATCAAGGGTTGGACTTGATGATCTCAGAGGTCCTTTCCAACCCATCTTATTCTATGATTCTATACAATGGGTCTGTCCCCCATGTAGGGATCCTGGCCCCTGCCCCCCTGCTAGGGGCTCAGAGCCTGCTCTTCTCTGCCTCCCAGATGGTTAAAGCCCCAAGGCTGATAGTGTTTCCCAGTGCAGACCAGCTTCCAGACTGGTGGATGGGCTGGTGACCAGCCATGGAATGCAGCTCTGGCCAGGTGCAGGCAAGATCATGTTTGATGAAGCACAGGGGCCAGGACAACACCATGCATTTATAGTTTCTGAAGCTGTCTTGAGCCCCCAGCCTTAATGCCTTCTTCAAACAGAGTAATCCATGTCCAATTGCTTGTTTGGTATTTAGAGAAAAAGGAAAATGAAGTTGTTGTTGCCCATCATGCCCGTTCCTGAACAAATACGAGCATTGGTGCTCACAGGTCTGTGCTGTGTGATTCCACCCCTCTGGCTGGGTGTGAGTGGGTTTACTGTGCATCTGGTCACCAGCAGGTAAAGGAGTGCAGCTGCTGAGCTGCTCTGTTGGAGCTCCAGGAGGGTTTGATGCTGCAGACCCCTGACACTCGGGATGGGGGAGGTTCAGCCTCTGTCCCACGGTGCCTTTGTCCGGGCAATCCCCTCTCTGGTCCCATCGTCCCTGGGTGACTTGGCCCCTTGGCCCCATGGAGCACCAGTGACTCCTGCTCAAGGGCATGGTGGTGTTCTCTTTTTGTCAGTTTTTCTCACTTCTCTCCCCAGTTGTAGAGAAATCACCTATTTCAGGCCAGAAGGTGGAGGTTCGGGGAAATGACGAGTGTTTTATAAAGCAATTAAAGCCCAACCCCTGTAATTGCTGTAATTTATATACACCTACAAAATAACCAGCTGGTGTGATCCAGGCTTCGTGCCATTTTATTTGTTTCAGCACATCAAACAGATGGAAACGTTCCGTCTGTGTTTTCCTAGGATATAGAGGGGTTGGCAGTGAGGGGCTGTGGGTGCAGAGAAGGGCTGGGGAGCAGCAAGGGGCGGGCATGGTGGTGTTCTGGGCTGGAGGAGCAGTGAGGGGCTGTGCAACCATTGCTGACACCAGTAAAGCACCACTGACTGCCTCAGCATCACCACAGCACACGTGTGTGATGAAGGGATCAGTGCTTGGGGGCAGGATTTGTGTGTGTTATGGATGGGAGGAGCGATGCCATCCCCTAGAAAACTTGGGAAGCTGCAAATGGGGTTTGCACTTGTGTTCTTCAAAGCTGTACCCCCAGTCCCCACCTCCTTCCATCACACTCTGGAACATTAAAGCAGGTTGGTGCGAGTTCAAAGCTGGGACCTCAGCACAGCCAAGGTGGTGACGAGGGAAGTAATTAGCAAGTGAAATGTTCAGTGCTGTAGTGAAATGATGTTATGATATTGGGTTGTGAGGAGGGGAGGGTGGGAACAGCTGGTTTTTCCATTATCCATACAGCCCTGCTCTGCGAATCCTTCCTGCATAACGAAGGCTCCCTGGGTTTTATTCCATTTCTCCAGCCTGTTCCTGTGTTCTGCCTCACCCGCCCTTGGCTGGCAATTTGCAGGGTTGCAAACGAGCTTGGAGTATTTTAGGAGCCAGTGGTTTTTCAGGAATGAGTTCTCTGCCTGTGCTCCGTGCCTGTGATTCAAGTTCTCCTGGCTCAGTAGCCCCCAATTACCCATGTGTGCAGAGGGGAGCTGTGTTTATGGGTCTGCTGGAGTTGGATCAAAGCCTTGGACTGCAGTTCCTACCCAAGGATGAATGAACCACCTCAGGGATCTTCTTCCAGCCCTGGAGTTTAAAATATTAATAGGATATCGTTTCCCGGCAAGCGCTGCAACAGGTAGTGAGTGCTCTGTTATAAAACATTCCTGTTAGTGGAGCACGTGGAACCAGCAGTGCTGAGTCCTGGAATTGACACCCACAAACTGTGCATCCCCCACATGGCCATGGGTATCAATGTCCCCTCAAATGGACTCTTTCTCCACGCTCCACTGGATCCCCTTCTGCTCCCAGAATATTGTGGCCTGTGGGCACCAAAGCAGGCCCTGGGGATCCCTGTGCTGCTGGGGTTGTGATCTGCTGGCAGAGATCTGCTGGCCATGATTCACTGCCCATAATCTGCTGGCCCAGATCCACTGGATGAGATCCACTGGTGGGGATCAGCTGACCAAGATCTGTTGGCCAAGATCTGCTTACTGTGGTCCACTGGCTGAGATCCACCGGTTGTGATCCACTGGCCAGGATCCACTGGCTGAGATCTGCTCCAGCAAGCAAAGGGCAGCATGGCTGGGGACTGAGAGGACAGTGCAGGGCAGCTCAATTCTGCTGGCCTATGCCCACAATGGCTGAGGTGGTTGACAGATAAAATGTCCCTCTCCTGTGGCTCATCAGGCTCTTGTTTGTCTCCCTCACCCTGTGCAGGACAAAATTGATGACAAAAACAGGCAAAGTTTTCTCTCCAAAGAGCAAACACCCCACACTGTCCCCACCAGCTGGTGACACCACAGGGCTGGGCTCGGTGGCTCCCCCATGGCCCAACCCACCAGAGAGGGCAGGAGCTGCCAAGGAACCCTGGAGCCTTTTCCCAAAGTTATTCCAGTGTCGCTCCCTCAGGCAGTGTGCTGGGTGGTGGAGGGTCTTGGTTGCTGGCAGGGGACTGGGGACACTCCAGCTTTGCTGATCTTTGTTTTTTCTCTTTCTCCCATTTCTGGATCTGCAGCAAACCCTGGAGACGAATCTCACCAACCTGGTTAAACGCAACAGCGAACTGGAAAGCCAGATGGCCAAACTGATACAGATCTGCCAGCAAGTGGAGGTGGGTGAGGGCCAACAGGGGGCTGGGGGAGGTGCCCAGGGCATCTCCCTGCTCTAGGGATGGGATGCATGGATCACCCCAGAGTCCTTTCCTGGGTGAAACCGAGCATGGAAACGAGGCTCAGCCAGGTGACACCAGACCTTCAAACTGCGCTCAGCTGGGTGAGACCGAGCCTGTAACAGGGCTCATGAACTGGGTGACACCAAGCATGGAAACAGGGCCCAGCTCTGTGGCACCAAGCATGGAAACCATGCTCATCAACAGCCTGGGTGCCACTAATCCTGCCAACAAGGCTCATCAACTGGGTGGCACTGAGCATGCAGCAGTTCCTTGAACCACCGCCTTCGCATAGGATAAAATCCTAGGCTGCTGCTGGCATTGCTGCTGTGGATTCAGGGGGAATTTGGCAGTGCCTGAGTGAACACAACAGCTGTTTGCTTCACCCTTGGGCACCCAGCACCTCCCCTTAGCCACCTTGGAGCCCAGCAGCCAGCGGGATGCAGGGATGCTCTGGCGGGATGTGGGGATGCTGCAGCAGGATGTGAGGATGCTGCAACAGCATCCTGGAATTCTGTGGTGGGATGCAGGGATGCTGCAGCAGCATACTGGGATACTGCAGTGGGATGTGGGGATGCTGCAGTGGGACGCTATGACAGGATGCAAGAATGCCTTGGTGGGATGTGGGGATGTCGTGGCAGGATGCAAGGATGCAGATGGATGTGGGCATGCTGCAGCAGGATGAGGGATGCTGCATGTGCTGGAACCGCTTGCCCACAGCGAAGCACCTGGAATGGATTTGTCCATGGAGCTGCAGCTTGTCCTTCACCACCTGCATCTCAGAGCAGCTGGGGCTCTGGGCTGGGAAGGTGCTTCCAAAACCATGTGGTTCTTACAGGCAGCGTCAGTGCTTTGTTCTTTGCTCCCTCAATAATGTCCTGATGATCTGGCAAGAGGAAATGAGAGTAGAAGCCCTTTCTGTGAGTGCCAGCAAGGCTGAGTGGGCTGCCAGCAGCTGGCAGCCACTGTCACAGTGTGCGAGGAGGAGGAGGAGGAGGGGGCTGAGGTGCTCTGAACTTCCAACCAAAATAAGGAGCACAAAAATCTTACTTGGCTCTGCAGCATTGCTGGCCTTCCACGCTGATGCTCCGTGTCACTCACATTGTCCTGTTTCTCTCTGCCCATGCATCACTCTGTAGGAGGAATGGCTTTGTCAGAGCTATCTCTTCTGGGCTCCCTCTTCCCCAGGGCTCAGAGGGCTCAGACAGAAAATGCCTGGCTGGCAGGGAGAGAAGGAGCCAGGATGTCCTTGCAGAGCTCTGGTGACAGTCACCAGCCCTTGCTGCTCTGATGGGCCACACTTTGGCTCTGAGAACCCACTAGGGATGGAGCAGGGATGTGGCTGGATGCCCTTCCAAACCTCCTCCTTTGAATCCAGCTCCAATATCTTAATGACCAGACCTAGGATGAATTGAAATCCATTTGGTATTTCTGTCTGATCCAGGGAGTCTCAGACCTCTAAGCTGTCATTTTCGACAGAGTTTGGGAGTTTTCAGCTTTGTCAGACGCTCTGCTTAAAATAACAGTTCAAACAACGTTTCTCAGCTGTGCTGAGTGCACAGGCAGGCCCTTGGAGGCCCCTTCACAGAGAGCACAGTAAAGTGTGAAGCAGAAAATATCTCTGCCTCACTGTTTTCCCTGTCAGTCTGATTCCAGGGAATTTTGCTTTCGAGCTATTTGTAGACATGGCACATGCAATGCCAACATACTCTGCCCATCAGCCATGTTCAGTGTAAATCCCATGGAATGGCCAGGGAATGGTGCCACCAACACCCTGATGGACAGGTGTCCCCAAGCCACTGAGCCTGTGCTGCCTGTTGAAGTGACTCTGGTGCCTGGGGGGCTGCACTGAGAGAGGGGGAAAGGACCAAATCCCTTGGCAGTGATGGAAACGTGGACTGAGGAGAGCAGGTAACAATCCTGTGGAGAAGCTGAGTTTGTAAAATAGAGGTGCTACCACCCTGATATTCCCATTGTGGGGGGCAGCAGGAGATGCTGCACGTGCACCATGGGGTGGTGGCCTCTGTGCCACGGCAGCCACAGGGTGACCTCGGTGTGAGCTCATGGTGTCTCCAGAGCACAGCTGCTACACAGCCAAAAAACTCTCAAGGGTTTTAGAGGTGGGAGAGGGTTCTCTGCTCCATCCCCAAGCTGCCAAGGTGCGAAGGAGGAGGTTTGCCTGTGCCTGGATCCTATTGTGTGCTGAGATGCTATTCCTCATCCCCACGAGCTGCAGGATGAGCTCTTTCCAGGGCTGAGTTTATTCCAGGGCTGTGTTGTCCCTAGCACATTCCCCCTCAGGGCTGAGAATGAAGTATTTTTTCTCTCCTTCCTTACACCTAAAAGCCACCCCCATGCCCAGTGTTCCTGTACCCATAGCACTTGCCAAGGCTTCACCCCAAGTCCAGCATTTACCTGGGAACTGATTCATCCCTGCAGAGTGGTTTGGCCAGTGTCCAGATGTGCTTGAGCCAGGGATTTGCCAGCAGAGTAGTGCAGGTCTGCAGTACCCCCACCATGCTCTGCTGGCCCTTTGGGAGGACTCCAGCCTTGAAAATGCTCCTTTTTGGGCAGAAGGCAACTGGGAAAGGGACTGTGTGGCCTCTGCAACTTCACCTGCCAGAGCATGAGCGTGGCTGAGGGCACATTTCTTGCCCTGGGCAGGTTTTCAGATTTTTGCTATGGATGGGTATAGATTTATGTTGTCTGTAGCTATCCTGGAAGGGGAGTGCTCCAGGCCTGAGCCCTGGGACCACCGTTGGGCAGCAGCTGATTAGGGGGATGGACCTAGGGCCAACCTGAGATCCTCCAACCTTCCCTGCTATCGTTTGGCCCACCTTCTCCCTCCCTCCCTTTGCTGTGCACAGGCCTTGCTTCATCTTCCCTTACCTTCAGGTGAACCAGAAGCTGAATGAGAGTGGGAGTGGGAAGTTGGGGTGACAATCATCCCCATGGGCACGGAGCCTCGAGGGACCTGGGTGCTGCCCACTCTCCACAGCCAGGCTGCATGGCAGCACTGCCACAGCAGCTCTCTGCAGGCTCCAAACCCTGGAGCTGATTCCCCCCCTCTCCTGCTATGTGCAGCAGATTGGGAAGATTTTACGCTGTTTTTCCTCCATGGAGCTCTCTTTACAGACCATCAGCTGTCTCCCACTCCAGTGTTGCATAATCTGCTGGCCAGGTTTAAAAAAAGATCCTGTAGCAAAAACATGGTTCACTCAGGGCTGCCTTTGGACTGCTCTGTGTTTCACAGAGATTTGGGAATCTGAAATGAGGAAAACTGATTTCCATCTTCTAGGGTGCTTTAATTGATAGGGCTCAATTTCTCTTCCATAAAGTGCATCCCCCCGTCCTGTCCTGTCCTATCCCCAGAGATACCCCAGGGATACTGGTATTCCCTAAAGGCAGAGGACTGGCAGCTCTGCCTGCACCCCTGTACACTCCGTGTGTGCACCACAGTGAACATGAGGGTGTGTTGTGTGTCCCCCCAACACCTGTGTGTTGTGTGTCCCCCCAACACCTGCACGTTGTGTGTCCCTCCTAACACCCGTGTGTTGCTGTTCCTGGCCAGGTGAACACAGCCATGCACGAGGCCAAGCTGATGGAGGAGTGTGATGAGCTGATGGAGATCATCCGCCAGCGCAAGCAGGTCATCGCTGTCAAGATCAAGGAGACAAAGGTGAGGGGGGCTGGCTCATGTGTCCCTGGTCTGGAGGTCCCCACCTGCCCTGTGGAGTCTCCCTTCCTCTCTGGGCACAGCACTTCAGCAGCTGGTGATGCTGGGACGTCCCAGCCACAGGCAGAGGGGCTGCAGCCACGAAGGATTTGCTTTGGGCAGCCGCCAGTGCACACAGGTTCATCTCCTTGCTGTCCAAAATCCAGGTGTCCCTCGCTGCTGCTGCCCTCCCTGCCACCCCAAATGTGTGTGTCCCTCACTGCTGCTGCCCCAGGGCTCCTCTGCCAAGGACAAGGCATGTGCTGGATGTGGCTGGAGGAGGAACGGTGTGTGGGTTAGCGTGACAAGTTGGTGCAGAGGCTTGGATCACTCTAGACAGCTTCCTCGGGGCTTTTAACTACCATGGTCCTAATAGAATAATGTGGAATTAATACTGAAGGACCAGAGCCCAGCACTGCAAAGAGAGCAGAGGCTGCACAGTCTGCATTGCAGCACGGCTGAGGGGGAGCTGCTTCTCACTCTTTTCTTTGTAGGAGTGTTTGGAGCCTTCATCCAGCGGTTCCAGGTGTTTTGCAGTGGTTTCCCTGTGTGATGTTCCACCCCAAAGGGGAAGGCAGCACTCAAGATTCATAGATGCTCGTGGTCAAAAGGAAGGGCAGAAGTCAGAGTTTTGTTAGTAAATTACAAGTGATTTACTTGGCATGGAAATTGATATAAATTAGTCTGTCATCTCACAGTATAAGTGCATAGTGCTGAGTTTTGGATAAAGGGGTAGGATAAACAGGAAGAGAGAGAGGGGCATGAATTAAAGAGAGAGAGAGAGGAAGAAAGAGAGATCACCAGTCCTGGTTCCAGTGACAGGGTGTCCAGGGCCCTGGGGGCACTGCCTGGGCTTCGTGCAGGGGCCTTTTTATAGATAAGTTTTCCCAACCCTGGAGAGAATTTTCTCCCTTTCTGTGCAAGTCACTTCTCATGTGCAGTCCTTTTTTCCAGACTTTCTGGAAACGAGTCGGAGGCTTCAGGGGACTTTGGTGGTCTTGATCTCCCCTACAGGCCATACCCACTTCTCCACCTCACTCCTGCTATGCTGTGTTGTGCTTATCTTTAGGAGCCAGAACAAGGATTTTTGTCCCTGAAAAGTGGTGCCCTACCTCCATGTGGTCCCTTCTTCAGCCACAGCAACCCTTGGGCTCCACACATGTGACAGGGAGAGGCTGGTGGGCTGGGCTGTAGCCCTGGGCAGTGCCCATGGGAGCCTCCATGAGCCCTTTGTTGTTCTCACTGAGTTTGGGTGTGCATTGGGATCCCACCGCAGTGCCCACAGCCAAGCCCTAGACACAGATGTTTTCCAGGTATAGTTTGGGAGCAGATTTCTCTGTGGGCGTACACAGGAGAGCCACCAGCACAACTCTGGGGCACCCTGGCATCAGTGGGAGCTTTGAAATCCTGCTTCTACCCCAAGCACGCCAGGGAACATATTTTATGTAACGGTGCCGTCTGCCGGTCCATCTGTCTGTCTGCTTGCACTTCCCACTCTCTTCCCTGATGGCTCCAGGCTGTGCTGTCCAGTTCAAGCCGTGCTTGGGAGGAGCTGGAAGCTCCAAACTGTTGTTTTCCTACAGCTGGCACCTGGGCAGAGGTGAGTGGCACGGATTAGTGCCCAAATCCTCCACAGAAGCAGTGCTGAGAAGCTGCCAAGCCAGCACTGCCCCAGTGGGAGATGGGTGTGCGGACTGGCTGTACTGGGTTTGGCTTCCAAAGTTACCAGGGAACTGGAATAAGCATCTGTACCAGTGAAAAGAGACTGGGTGTGGAAAGGTGCAGCATTGCAGATACCTTTGTACCCTCCCTGTGCTGTCTGTGGTGTGGCTGGGCAGGGTCCCCCCTTGCTTCCAACACCTGAGCAGCAATTTCCAGGTCAGAAAGCGAAGCACCGTTTCCAGGAGCCCCAGCCAAAAGCACAGGAGAGTTTAAAAAGCTTGAAAGACAGCTCCCCAGAGCCACTGGGACATTCTCGTGCCATTTCAATGCTTCTTTCTCCCCATGAGCAGGCCCTGGCTCAGGATGGGGCTCCCTTTGTGCTTTCCAAGCTGCTGAGCTCCCTCTGCTCCTCTGGCAGGTGATGAAGCTGCGGAAGCTGGCTCAGCAGGTTGCCAACTGCCGGCAGTGCCTTGAGCGCTCCACGGTCCTCATCAACCAGGCCGAGCACATCCTGAAGGAGAACGACCACGCACGGTTCCTGCAGACCGCCAGGAATGTGGCTGAGAGGTGGGCTGGGCTCAGGACACTGCTGCTGGAGTTGTCTCCTGGTGGCAGGTTCCTGCCCGGAGAAGACTTGGTCCCCCCCAGGTTCCTTCCCCAGAGATTCTCGGCCTCCCCTGCAGCCTCCCACCATGCTGCCCTCAAATAAATCCCGAGGTCAGGTTCCCATCCCTCACAGGACAGGTGTTGCATGGCTGGTCCTAACAACACTGTGGAGTACTGGGGTGGGAAAGCGCTGGGAATGCCAATCCACAGGGATCCCGGCGGCCAGTCAAAGCTGGACCTCCAAGGATGAAGCCCCCCTACTCTCAGGGGACATGTCCCCAGCCTAGGCTGCCCCCTGGGCAGTGGTTTGCAGGTGCAAGCTGGTTTCCTGACAGCAGGAGCATCACAGCAGGGCTGCCTGCACCCCTCTGCCCCCCCTGCTGCAGCCAGGCATTGGGAAACACGTGTGCCCTGGCGCGTACTGACGGTCCCTTCTTTCCTTCCAGGGTCGCCATGGCAACTGCATCCTCGCAAGTTCTGATACCAGATATCAATTTTAATGATGCCTTTGAAAACTTTGCTTTAGATTTTTCCAGAGAGAAGAAGCTGCTGGAGGGGCTGGATTATCTAACGGGTGAGTGCACGAGCACATTCCCCTCCACTGCACCCCGTGTCCTCCCCACAACCCCATGTCTTCCCCTCAGCCCCTGCCCCTGTGCCCCACATCTTCCCCTTAGTGCCCTCCCCTATGCCCCTCCAGGGGCTGGCAGATGTATTTTAAGACTTAACCAGTAACAAGCACCAGGTCAGCTGTGACACAACAGGGGCCGTGCTGTCTCCAAGACAGTGACGTGTCCCCATCCTCCCATTTCACTCTGCTGCTCCTGAAGGATCCATAGAAAAGTCCAGAAAGCTCAAAAATTATGGTCTCCACGGCCTGGGGAGGACACGAGAGGAATAAAGATTACATAAGGATCTACAAGTATTACAGGGAGGGAACAGTGAATTAACCAATTATTATACTTCTAATGCATTCTGTGCTTTAACATTTCCCTTTTCCTGCCCTTTTTGTGGGTGTCTTGGTCCTAAATTATGAACCCTGATGGGCAGGACCTTGCTGGGCCCCATGGTGCTGCAGCACAGACTGAACACTGCCCTCGGGGGTCTGAGAGCAGCAACAGCTGCTGGAGCAGTGGGGGGATGAAAGCTCTGGGGAGGCAAGGACATCCTCACTCACCCAAATCCGATTTTATTATCACAAAGCAGATCAGCTTTCACTGAAAGATTAACACAAACATGTGTCTGGATCAGTTATGGGATAAAATACTTATTCTACAGCCAGTGCTGGGAAATAGGTGGATTTGGAAGTGGGTTCTCAGCCTGTTTCAGGCTGGGGGTGTCAGACCTGATGGAGCAGCAGCAAAACCCCTGTGCTCTGACCCCTGGATGCTTTGTTAAACTGAAAAGTTTAGTTTAGTTGGAAACACAATGACAGAATAAAGTGAGAGATTTCTTGGTGTGCAGAGGCTCTGCTCCCACCACGAGCTGATCTCTATCCTTACGGGAGCAGAAAAGCCCTGGGTTTTTAAGGAAGGAAAGCCCAAACTGACTGGAATCTGTGGTCTGTGCCATCCCACAGCACCAAACCCACCGTCGGTCCGCGAGGAGCTCTGCACGGCCTCGCACGACACCATCACCGTGCACTGGATCTCGGAGGATGAGTTCAGCGTCAGCTCCTACGAGCTCCAGTACACCATCTTCACTGGCCAGGCCAACTTCATCAGTAAGTCACCATGTGCTGCGGGGGCTGCAGTTCCCTTCGGGAAGGAGTCCCAGGTAGCCCAGAGAAGCTGTGGCTTCCCCATCCCTGGAAGTGTCCAAGGCCAGGTTGGATGGGGCTCTGAGCAACCTGGGCTCGTGGAAGGTGTCCCTGCCCATGGCTGGGGGTTAGAACGAGATGATCTTCAAGGTCTCTCCCAGCCCAAACCATTTTGTGATTCAGGAAAAGGTTCTCAGTGGTTTTAAGATTGGGAATTCGTGGAGGAAACAGCAGCAAAGGATCCACCAAGGGCTGCAGTCAGAGTGATGGAGACCTCCCCATGCTGGGGCTCCATCCCTGAGCTTCTCTGCCCTGCATTTAGTGTCATCAGCCCTGGCTCACTGAAGCACAGGGAACACTGGAGGGTCTCATCCATCTCACAGCTCCCAGGTCCATATATCTGCAATCATACGGGCAAGGCAGCGCTGGCTGATAATTACCACGGTTTATAAACCCTCTGTAACAACACTGAGGCACGTCTCCAGGTCATTTCTTGTGCAAACCACTGCCATACCTAATTGTTTTTCCACGCCGCCACAAATTTGCCTGACAGGAATGGGATTTGAGGACCAAGGAGGGATCTCACTGATGTTCCGTGGCTTGTGAGAAAGTGTTATTCCTGGTTTTCCCTAGCAGCCCTTGTCGCTGGGGGAAGTGCTGACAAGGTGCCTCAGGCATTTTGGGCCACCATCAGTCAGTCCCACTGGCTGGGAGGATGTTGTTGCTGGGAGCACCGTGTCACAGCTCCGGAAGGCTGCTCAGTGCACTCTGGAACGTGCAGGAAGCTGCCAGAGAAAGTTCCTTGTGGCTTTCCAAGCTGGATCTCACCTCCCCAGCCCTTTTCTTTGGGAAACAAGATGATGTGTTTCCTCTCAGTCAGAGGCTGTAGGGTATTGGTGCTACCACAGCCAGATCTGCCCTGCTCAGCTCTCCTCTTCTTCCCAGCTACAACATGTTATCTCCAGCACTTTGTCCTTCTCTGGAAGCCTGGAGAGCTCAACCACCTCTCTGGCTCTGGTTTTGGATGACCACCAGACCAATGTCCACTGCACTTCCAGCCAAGGACAAGACAGGGGCAGTGCTGGTGTCATTGAGTGGTTTCAGAGGGGAGGGACACCTTGAGGTCCCCGAGTCAGCTCTGCACAAGCTGGGCTGACAGGGTGCTCAGGGCTTGCTCCTTGAGGAGCAAGGACTGTCTAGGGATGAAACACCCAGTGCTTCCCCACCCTCAGCTAGATGGATTTTGCCCTTTTCCAACCAGGATTTCCCCTGCTGCAGCTGTGCCCTTGCCCTGGGGCCATGCTGGGGAAGGGTCTGGCTCCCACTCCTCCCCAAATGCTACTTTGGACACATGGCTTGGACTCCCATCCGTCGAGGGAACTTGGGAATGAGTCACCTGCCCACCTCTGGGGGTCTGGTGCAGACATTGGCAAGGGGGAGCTGTGGCAACTGCAGGGATGAGGAGCAGCAAGAGCAGGGCTGGAGGAGAGCCCTGAGTGGCACATGTCAGGAGTGTCCTTCTTAGCCAGCTTGGGTTGCTCTTCCTAGGAGGAGTGAAGAAAACATCAGTTAAATCCCCTAGGAAAAAATGAATAATGTATTGTCCCTTGGAATAGCACAGCTGGGTCTGGGTGATGGGAGTGTGTGAGCCCTGGCTGAACTCGTGCACAAAGAGACACTGGAACACTGAGCAGGAGTCCGGGAGGCTGACCAGGAGAGGAAATACCTTTCCAAGGAGCACACAGTTGGCCTGTGGAACCCATCCCCTTCACGCTCCCATCAAAGCCAAGAGCTCAGCAAGAGCCGGACGTTTTTATGGATGACGAATGCTGCAATAAAAAGGATTTTTTTATGCTTTGGTGAGGGTAGGAGTCCTCAGTCTCCAAGGCCAAGCTCTTTGTGGTTGTTTTGGGAAATAAGCCTGCTTGGGAGGCCGAATCCTTCCTGCTGTCATCTCTCAGCGACTTTGTTCATCCTTACGAAGGATCCCCAGCTGGTCCTTCCTGCAGGGAGGTGACAGTGACCAGTGCCAGGCTGGAAGCTGTGTACTCTGAGGGGAGCAGCTCTGTGTGTAGGCTGCAATCAGGATCACATCTGTTTTATTTTCTACTTCACATCACATTGCCCTGTGCCCCTCGGCCATTCCCATGTGTGTTCTAAACCAAATCCAGGCTGACAGGGACTGCAACCTGCCCTTGTCCTGCGGCTGAGCCAGCCACTGGAGATAAGTGAACACCCTATGGAAGTCATTGCAGAGGAGGTGTGGAGCATTCCCAGCTCCTGCCTGCCAGCCCTGCACATGCTGAAAACCTCCCTCCAGTCACTCTGAATTCACAGCCCACTCCTCACCTCTCACCACTTCCAATAAACCTCCAGCTACTGCTTCCAAGCCTCCTCCTTATTCCTCTTTTGGCTCAAAGCTCTGGCCTTGTGCTGCAATAGCTGCCCCAGAGCTGTGTCCAGGAAGCTGAAGCATTGCTGCCATGGTGGGTCCTGGTGTCTCACTGCCCCAAGCCCCCCAGTTTCCCTCAGACCCTGCAGGACCCCTGTCCCCCAGTGCTGGCTGCTCAGGTGCTCATGCTGCTGCAGGTGATCCTTATGCCAGCCATGCCAGTGACAGGAACAGCCTCTGGCACCGTGTAGGGCTTTTCCCCTTTCCTGGAGCATTGTGTCACCCCACCTGAGGTACAACACTACATTTCCATACATGCCAGGCCCCGCAACTCCAACACTACAAACCACTGCAGCACTCAGGCTTGGCACCTCCACAGTCTTGGATTTTTCATTCCCTCTCATTTCCAGAAAGAGTTCAGGCTCCTGAATGATTTCCAGGCATCTGGATCCCTTCACTGAGAGCTCATTTTCTTTGAACTGCTCTGCAGATTAGTCTGCCTGGGGAACTGAAGCATCAGCATCCCTTGGCCATGGATTATTACTTCCCGCCCTGGAGCACTGAGCACCAGGCTAGAGCAGGATTCAGGTGCAAACACATTGATTCAAGTACAAATACATCCCTTTCTCCTTCTGGAATTGCATATTGTGGACCAGGAGCAGGAGAAAGGCTGTCCTGTGGGAGCAGAGACATGAGAGAGGATGATAGTGGGGTGGGGATAGGATGATGGTGAGATCATGGTGAGCATCACCTCCTCCTTGGCACCAGCAGCCACCTCTGCCATCTGCCCTGGCTGGAAGGTGCCACTGGTTGAATTCTCCTTTCTCTGCACCTTTTCCCCATCACTTCCCACAGCAGCATCCCAAGATGCCGGCACGCCAGCCCTGGCTCTGCCTCACCAACATTGCCTTTATGTGATAATAAAAGAGATTCTGAGTTGCTGGGATTTATCATCTCTGGAAATTTCCCTGCAGGCACTCTGAACTCCCAGGCAGGCCGTAAATCCTCCCGAGGGACACGCGATCGTGAGCTCTGCCTTAGCAGCGTGGGGGCTTTGTACTCTGTCCTTCCCTGGCAATAAATCTCTCCCCGCCTCTCCTGCACTGCAGGTCTCTACAACTCCATGGACAGCTGGATGATCGTCCCGAACATCAAGCAGAACCACTACACGGTGCACGGGCTCCAGAGCGGCACCCGCTACATCTTCCTGGTGAAGGCCATCAACCAGGCGGGCAGCCGGAACAGCGAGCCCGCCCGCCTCAAGACCAACAGTAGGTGCCCAGGCACTCACCTGGCCCTGGCAGGTGTGGGGGGAGAGTTTCATGGGTGTTGGAGTTCCAGGGGTGTGGCTGAGCACTCCCAGGGAGCCCACAGTGGCTGGCATGGATGAGCGTGGGGTGTTTGATGTATTGAAGTGCCCGTCTCCCTCGCTGCCTCTGCTGCTTCCCTGCCTCAGGGATGGTATCCTGCTACCCCATGTGGTGCCCTGTGCTCCTGTCAGCACCCATCTCTGGGGTCTTAAAGGCCCATCAAACGAGGTCATAAAGGCCCATCATTCTGGTGGCTTTATATCCTTGGTCTTTTTGGGGCTAATGCAGAGAGTCCCAAAGCAATTGTGTTCTTGTGTGTCACTTAGCTCACAGAGGGTTGTGGCTTTAGGGAGCCATAAGGACATTGAAACGTGTCTCCATGGTGGTGGATGGGACTTTGCAACCACACACAAAGCAGAAGTTGCACTTTCCAATGCCCCAGGGACACCAAGGAGGGTTAAATGTGTTTTGGCAAAGCCGAACTCAGAGGCCAGTGGTTCTGGCACAGACAGAGCTCCTGGTTTTGCAGTGGAAAACCTTTCCCCACTGGCACCCATAGCCTGGGGGGATGCCACAGAAGGGACAATGTGTGGTGTTGGAGGAGGGAATAAGTTTGCTCTCCCATCTCCTACTCACTGTCTGGTCTGTGCCCACATCTCTCCGGTGCTCCCATGTCTCTGCACAACCCCCATGAGCACAGCCCTCCATTTTCCCATCTCTCTCTTTTCCCAACAATGGCTTCTACCTGGACAAGGCTTTTGTGATGATTTGTCACCTACACCTCCTCCTTTTCTTTGCGCAACGTTAAACTGAATAAAATGACATCGAGGTGGTGGGGCTGAGGGAGCTGCTGAGGAGCAAACTCCAGTCCAATCCACCTGTTTATTAAAAATTTATCTCTCCTGTGGCTGCTGTTTTTCAGCGTTTCCCCAGCTTTGCAAGGCGCTCACTCTGGGAATGAGGAATGGGTGGCTTGGGAAGCCAGGAGCGAGGGTGGTTGGCTGTGGCAGCAGCTCCCGGTGGACGGGGGTTGCTGTCTGGGATTTTAGCTGAGTGTCAGTCACCAGAGCTGCCAGCATGGCCCTGACAGCTTCTGCTCAGAGACAGACTCAGTTTGATAAGAGCCTCATCTGGTTTTGAGCTCCCCTTGCTGCAGGGATGTGTCTGCAGCAGCCTCCTGCGTGCTCGAAACCTCAAGCAGCCTCACCTGAGGCACTGCACAGGTTATGTGTGAGTGTGGTTTTGTGTGTGTCAAAGCCCCTTCGACAAGGACTGATCCTTCTCTTGCCACTCTGGGCAGGAGAGACATGTGGCATTGATGGGCATGCATCCCTCCTCACCGCTGGTTTGGCATTCCTTTGCCGTCTGTGTTTGCGGAAACTTCTGAATTCCTGAAGGTTTGATTTAGCCACATATATGGATATAATATAAATTGATATACTTTCTCCTGTGGCCAGCTTTGGGGAACAAGGACTCCTTTGGGGTGTCTGATGGTGCCACCACCTTGTGCTGCATCTCCAGTATGCCCCCTCTGGCCTTTCCTCCTGCCTGTATTTGGGACCAGGGTTTCTCCTTTTGCTGTGTACAACATCCAGACGACATCACACCCACGCTTCCCCACTGCTGTAACCTTGGTGGAAATGTCAGCAGCTCAACACAGAGACGGCCCATTAGCATATTTCACAGCCTGTTCTGTTCCAAAAGTGATGTCTGGAGAGATGCCTCCATTGCCAGAAGGTCAGTGTCAGGACACATTGATTTCTGCAGCGTCGGCGCTGTCAGTGCTGGCGCTAAATCTGTGTTCCCGAGCAGAAGAGCTTGGGAGAACAGGTTTGGTTTAATGATAGGGGGACCTTCCTCTGCTGAGGCTGGACCTGGGCTGGACATATTTAGGAGCAAGTGGATAAAAGTGCCAGAATGCGGGGACAGGCCTGGCTCTGGCAATAAATAAAGTGCAGGGAAGGTGGGTTTTACAGCCTTTGCCTTGACCAGTGCAGCCTGATCTTATTCTCTCTTGCAATTCTCTCTCTTCCCGATTTCTGCATCCCTTGGCAAGACCTCAGTGTGGTGCTGGATGGCTCCATCCACATCCCATCTAAGATGTCAGGAGTGGGTCTGATGCCTGAGCAGTGGGCTCTGGAGTCCCTTTCAGAGACTGGATCGTGTTAGTGCAGATGTTTTTTAGGAGCAAGTTGATTCCTACAGAAGCTACCCCCAGGGAATCTGTGGGAAGATTCATAGATTTGCATAGATTTATGGCTTTCCTGTGACTTGATGACTCAGCATTACAGTGCTGCAGCTTTGTTTCCTGGAGCTGATGTCTGCAGGGAGAATGGGATGGTGCTGACAGGCTCGCTCTGTGGGGTGTCCTGTGCCCCACAGGTGGCATCTCAAATGGCTGGTGGGAGCAGGGACACTGCCACTGTGGGCAGAGAGGAGGGACAGAATATAGGAAGGGCTATCTGTGTGTCCCTATGTCCCTGCAGCTTGATTTGCTTTCTGGGCAGAATGTGGTAGACACCTGCAGCCAGGACAGGAGTGGTTCCTTGGGAGTGAAGTGCATATCCATCCCTCCCTTCTGTCCACACATGTTTTCACTCAAATGCAGTCACCAGCTCTCCAGCCTCCCCACTCTGTCCCATCCCTGTCCCCTCACAGCTGGAGCACTGGGGTGCACAGGAACTGCTGTTCTGTGGGGCACGGGCTGGTGTGGCACTGGTGTCACCCCTGCACTGACCCAGCGGGGTGGGCTCCTGCTCCCTGGATCTGACTGGGTGTGGGAGGTTTTCTCCTGCTCCTGGGGATCTCATCCCAGTTATTTCCATAGCTGTTATGTAAAGCAGCAGGCAGCCTGTCCTGGCTGTCCCTCTAGGAGGGTGACAGGAGCATCCCGAGCCGGTGAGTCCCTGCTCACACTGATGGATGTGGGAGCCCTGCGGGGTCCAGGGCAGTGGGGTGGGTGTCAGGGGTCCTGCAGGTTGGGGTGCAGGGCCAGCACACACCTCCCTCTGCCTGGCTCCATCCCCACACACCACTGATGACCTTGATCGTGTTCCTGGTTGCCCCCTCTTTGCTCCCACATTCCTGGTGCCATGGTTGGCTGTGGCAGCTCCGCTTGGACACTGCCACGCTCCGACTGCAGGGAAGAGAGGGATAATCCAGCTGATAAATGCCCCGGGGTGCAGTCAGCTGTGTGCAGCCCTGAAGCTGGCTGTTTCCCCACAGCTCCCAAGCCCCGTGTAGGGATGACCAGCATAAAGATCTCAGGAATATCCAAACAAGCTGAATTTATGGGATAAAGGTTATCTGAGTGACCAGCCCAGAACATACTCATTAATGATGAGAGCAATCATCACAACCCCCAGCTCTCTGCCAGGCAGGGTTGGGGGGCTGGAGGGATGCAGTGACCTGGGGGCACAGGGGATGGTGAGGATTGCTTTGGGCAGAGAGCACATAGTGAGGGCTCCACTCTCATGTAGTGGGAGTTCCCCTCTCTTTGGCAGCTCCTGTGCTGGGGATTTGAGGTTGGGATCATCACAGCTCTGTGAAGCCTATGGTTTCCCAGTGTCAGGGAGATATTTTGGGAAGGGGGTTGATGGGAGCCTGGCTGTGTCCTCTGAAACACCCTCTGACCTATCCCAGTCCATGTGCTGTTGCCTCCCACCCTGCCCATCGCAGACACTGCCTGCGGATGTGGCTCAAGCGCCCAGCCCAGGACATGGCAGCACAAACCAGTGACAAGGGCTGGGCTCCAGTTCTTCACACTGACCTTAACAAGGGGTTGCCTTCAGAAACAGGGCTGTGAGTGTCTCTCTTCTGACAGAGCCAAGTATTTTTATACCTCACTTCCTCAGAGCTTGTCTCTTTGCATTACTGCCAGGAAAAGATACGGCAGAAAGATCAGAGCAGCCAGAGGAAGGAGGGGACAGGTCAATCCCAATTTGCAGCTTTACTTTCAGGCCTCTCAACTCAATTATCCAGCAAATTGGGCTCTGAGGAAAACCAGCACGAGCTACCATCAGGTATCGGAGCATGGCAGGAAGAGCTTCGTTCTGCAGTTGCACTTGAGAGCTCTCCAGCCTCGTGTTATTGATGTTGCAGCTGTTTGCAGGGGTTCACAGCTGTCCTGGGGTTCTCCTTGCCCATCTGTTTGCAGGGGTTCCTGGCTGTTCTGGGGGTCCCCAGCCTTGCCCAGCTGTTTGCAGGGGTTCCCAGACCTGGCTCAGGACCCCCATCGTGAGTGGTGTGGGTGTTTCTCCTCACTGGGACTCGATGTCCACTGCCAAAAATGGGAGCGTGCAGGAGGAAACAGCTCTTCATTCCCAGAGCCAGGTCAGGGACCCTTCAGGTACCAAAAGGACACTGCCAAGGTGTTTGCAGCATTTGGGGTGTTTTTTGCATTTGGGGTGTTTTTTGGGGTGTTCTGCTTTGTCCTGAGGAAGGTGAATCCCTATGGAAATAGTCTCCACTTCCTGAGTGCTCTTTACTGCATCTCACTTGAAAACATGGCAGAAAAACCCACCAGAATTCAATTTGCTTCTTTGCAACGTCTTGGGGTTTTGTTTGCAAATCCGGGGATAGTCTGAGGGCTTCCAGAGAGACATTGTTGAAAAATGAGGTGGTTGCATGAAGCTCTGGAAGCAAAAGTGCTGGGACACCACCCAGATTTGGTCTGGCTCAGGGGAAAAAACTCAAGCAAACCACCATTGACTGTGCAAAGCCGAGAACATGGTAAAAAGCACCGAAATTTGGTTTCACGTGGAATTTAATGTCATGCCTGCTGCTCGTGCGTTTTGCAGCAGTCTGGGTCACCCCCCAGCTCCCTGCAGGTGCCAGCAGTGAGGGGCTGTGGTGGCACCTTCTCCTCACTGTCCCCCCGGGCATGGTGGCTCCTACCACAGCCACACATTGTCACCAGCGGGAGCCTGTGGAGAAACCCTGATGGTGGAATGTGTGGGGGAGCTGGTGCCCAGAGCGATGGCACTTACTGGCATGAGGGAGGGTGGGTGCTCATGGGGCTGCACGGGGTTGTGCATGTAAGCAGCACAGCCAGCACGTGTCCTTTGGGAAGCAGTTTGGCTTTGTGTGCTGGTAGTGTTATAGAGGAGATGCAGCTGGGTTTCAAACCAGTATCAGGGATCTGCAGAATCCATCAACCTCAGTTCTGTTAATTGTGGAGGGCCGTGCACTTGTTGCTGGCCCGGTGCTCTCACCTCCCATCCAACTCTGCTGGACACGTGCTGGATCCAATGCCTTGGACATGCTTCCACACCCTGGGCTGTCCTCTCTGAGCAGTGAGATTGTGTTTGGCAGCAGAGAAGTACGGATACATAGCAGAGAAGACCCCGGCTATGTGCCCTGTAACACGTAACTGCAGCCTGAGCACCGTGAGGAGCAGTCTGTGCCAACAGCTGATGGGATTCTGGGGCGGGCTCAGTGCCACGAGGCTGCACTTAGCCCAGCACTTACTGCTCTGCCCCTTTCCTGTGCTTATGTCACTCTTATTACTGCTAATAGTGTACAGATCCATTCAGGAATTCAGGCTGCACACCCTGCCCAGGTTTGGCTTGCAATGCATCCATTCTTTAGTGCCATTCCCATTACCAGAGGACACCCTTGTTTCTGCCACATTTTACACTGTTAGTGGAGGACAAAAGGAAACTACTTGAAGGGGGACTAAACATTGGAAGGGGATAATGCCCAAAAAGGAGGCTCTGGACATCCCCAGCCCCTCATTTGGGGATCCCTGCCAGGACAATGCAGCCCTTCCCAACAATGCTGCCCATCCTGGCTGCTCTCCAGTCCGGATCCTCCCCCAGCAGCAGAAAGCTCACTCTCTGCAGGTCATTTCTCTTTGCATTTTCAAGTTTCACTTCCTTTCCCTCTGTTTGGCTTGGGAAGGTGAGTGAAGGTGCTGCTTTTGTCCCTACTAGATATCTGTAATCCAGAGTTCTCACCTGGTGGGGGAACCTGTGGCTCATGGAGGATGGCCAGAGAACCCATGACAGACCTTTCGTGCCATGTTCTGCCTGGACAATGATGCTAACAACAAAAATCCTAATCCATGTGTCCCCTACCCACAGGTCAACCATTCAAGCTGGACCCCAAGATGGCTCACAAGAAGCTGAAGATCTCCAATGATGGGCTGCAGATGGAGAAGGACGAGAGCTCCTTGAAGAAGAGTCACACACCAGAGAGGTTCAGTGGAACGGGCTGCTATGGGGCAGCCGGCAACGTCTTCATCGACAGCGGCTGCCACTACTGGGAGGTCGTGGTGGGATCCTCCACCTGGTAGGTACCACCTGTTGGAGGGGGGATGCTTTCCCTGTCCAACCTCTGCCAAATGCTTTTTGGGCACATGAAGCTGTTGCTGTGCCACTTCCACAGACAGGTGGGCTCCAGAAGCACAGAGTGCTGCTTCCACAGACAAGTGGGCTCTGAAAGCACAGGGTGCCTCTTCCACAGGCAGATGGGCTCTGAAAGCACAGGGTGCCTCTTGCACAGGCAGATGGGCTCTGAAAGCACAGGGTGCCGCAGCCATCAGAGCTGGGCTCAGTCCTGCGCTGGGGGCTGGAGGGTGCTGAGCAAAGCTTCTCCTCTCCTGCAGGTATGCCATCGGTGTGGCTTACAAGTCAGCCCCCAAAAATGAGTGGATCGGGAAGAACTCCTCTTCCTGGGTTTTCTCCCGCTGCAACAACAACTTTGTGGTGCGGCACAACAACAAGGAGATGCTGGTGGAGGTGCACCCACAGATGAAGCGCCTCGGCGTCCTCCTGGACTATGACAACAACGCGCTCTCCTTCTACGACCCGGCCAACTCCCTCCACCTCCACACCTTCGAAGTCTCCTTCATCCTGCCAGTGTGTCCCACCTTCACCATCTGGAACAAATCCCTGATGATCCTCTCAGGGCTGCCTGCCCCGGATTTCATTGACTACCCCGAGCAGCAGGAGTGTAACTGCCGGCCCCAGGAGTCCCCGTATGTGTCAGGAATGAAAGCCTGTCACTAGGCTGCCCAGGCCTGCCCGTGCCCTGTGGTGGCACTGGCTGTGCCAGTGGTCAGAGCTGCCTGCTGGGAGCCCACTGGCAGCCGTGCCAGAGAGCCACCGTGCCACCCCAGCAATCGAGAGCCATCCACAGCCAGCTCCGTCTTGTTTTAAGGGGAAAAGTGGAAGAACCTCGAACCACAGCTGGAAATAAACTGCTGGTGGTGAGCTCTGGCATGCGTGAGAGCAGCTGGAGCAGCACCTTGGCAGTGGCTCCCATCCCTCCCCAAGTGGATTGTCACCTGTCTTCCTTCAGGGGCTGGAAAGGCTGGGGTGGGTTTTGGGGTGACCTGAGGCACAAGCTCTGCCTGCAACCGTGCAGGTGGTGGTCAGGGGACAGCTTGTGTGTCCCGTGAGGCACAGGTTGGGACAGGAGGGATGGGTTCTGGAGCCCACGGGCAGCTGGTCTGGGGAACTGGAGCCACTGAGCAGCGCTTTCCAGGGAGATCTTTCCGTGTGGCTGAGGCTCAGTAGCTTCCCTGGTGGGGTGAATAATGCATGGAGCCCTTGGGCTTGGTGAGCACTGGCGTGGTGGAGGGATGGTGGGTATGTGGTGGGGGGCAGTGGTTATGTGGCAAATGGTCTCTGAGAGCAGAGGCAGCACTGAGGACGGTCCCACTGCCCGTCCGTGCCGCAGCTGGCACGTTCCTGAAGCATTTTCTGGGTTTGCAGTCCCACAGTGGAGAGCCACGGATCCCCACCCCACCATGTCCCCTCCTTTGAGAGCTCCCTGGTAGCCAGGGAACCCTGCATCCCTGAGGAGCTTCAGCCCCTGGCGAGGAGGTTTGGCAGCTGCTCCTTCCCAACGCAGGGTGCAGACAGTGGTGCCCTGCTCCATTTGTGTCCTGTCTGGTGTCCCAACAGAAAAAAACCCATCTTCCTGCTCTGAGCACACAGTAGAGTCCTGCCTGAAGATCATCTGTATGCTTTATGACCCAAATCTCAATTTATGACCCCAGATCTTGGCTCCTGGTTTGTTCTCCACCGTACCAGGTGTTTGAACTGGGTGAATTTTAAAGGTCCCTTCCAGCCCAAACTATTCCATGATTCTCTGGCAGTGGGAGCACAGAGAAATCTGTTTATTCTGCAGCAAAGGACTGGAGCCCCAGGGGCTCCAGGCTCTGGTTGTTGGGAGTTGTTTGGCTGCTGCCAGTGCACCCAGTAACCCCAAACATCAAGTCCCCTGGCCAAGCTCCATTTTCCAAATTTACTTAAGAGGCCAGGAGGAGCTGGGTGACACGGTCCCTGTGTCACAGTGGGGGTCTGTGGCACACTTTAGGGCTACTAGCCCCAAAGAGTGTGTGGGTGGCCAGGATATCAGTGGCAAGGAGGTCAGGCATTGTAGTGGTCCAAGGTGTCTGGTGCTTGAGCTTTGCTCCATGGCATTTGAAACCCCTTTTCCTGCTTTGGAAATGTGGTGCCTCAGTGGGATTGGGGACCACTGAGCCAGGACCTCCCAGGTCTGCCAGCCTTTCCCTTCCTTTGGAGCTTGCTGATAGGGTAGTTTGCCTCTGCTTGCCAAACCTGCATTCCTTCTGTGACGGGGTGACCCACCTAGTTGATCTAGGAAGGCCAGTAGATGGAATCTAAAAGCAAAGCTTTTGATACTGTCTCTCCTAGGACCCTTCTGGACAAACTGTCCACCCACAGCTGAATAACGATGTTAAATGATGGGTGAGCAGTTGGATCAGGCACAAAGGGCACAAAGACAGTGGCTGAGGTGACATCAGGCTGGCAGCAGTCAATAGTGGGGTTTTGCAGAGCTCCATCCTTGGCCCTGTTCGCTTCAACATCTTAATTAACAGCTTGGATGGAGGACTCAAAGGAAGTAAGTAAGTTTGCTGATGACACTAAATTGGGAGGAGCTGTCGATTCCCTCGAGGGTAGAGAGACCTCAACAAATCAGAGAGATGGGCAATCACCAACCATGTGAAGTTTAACAAGGGCAAGTGCTGGACTCTGCACCTGGGGCAGAGCAACCCTGGCTGTGTGTATAAACTGGGCAATGAGAGGCTGGAGAGCAGTATAGCATCCCTCTGTGTCTCCAGGCTGCAGTTTTTGGGAAAGAGGCAGGCAGCACCTTGGGGAAGGATCTGCCACCTGCCCTGCTGATCCAAGAGGGGTTTCTCTCTGATCCAGGCTGCTTTCCAACAGTGCCTGGCAGGGCCAGCACAGGGGATACATCCCTCCCTGCTGAGCAGACAGAGCAGGTCTGTTTGCTTCTCCCAGCTCCAGGGCACAGTTGGGGTTGCAGCAGGGGTGCATCTTCTGTCCCCACAGCCTGGCACACAACCCTGCTTCATTCTGGGAGGTTGTCACCCTTTCCAGTTGGATGTTTTTCCTTGGAAACTCTCATGGAAGTCCCTTCCCCATGTTCTGGTCCCATCTGGGGCTGCTCATAGTGTGTCACGCTCAGAGGGATGCCAAGCACTGGAGATGGATGTTGGCATTGGAATCTGGGTGTTGGGGAACCCACCAGCACCAGCACCAGCACCACTGGGACGGGCTCATGGAGGACTCAGCACATACTCAACTCAGAGGCCACGAGCCCGTAACGTGACGTTTGCACCTGATGAAATTGCACTAATTACAGGGACCCCCCACAGGCATCTCAGACCCAGCCAGGTGGGAGGGCAGTGGGGGGAGCTGGAGGAGCCCTGCACCCTGAGCAGGCAGCTCCAGGGCTGGGGGCCTTTCCCACTCACCCACATGGTCCTCTCCTGGTGCTGGAAGCAGAGCCTATCCGAGTGTCACCAGGAGCTGGGGAGCAGCAGCCCCATCCCAGGGCCCTGCTCAGGACGTGATTCAGGGGCAGGACATTGGGTGGTCTGGGGTGCTGCTGCTGGCTCCTCTGCTCCTGGTGGCACAGGTGTACAGATTTGGGATGTGTGAGCTCCTGGCTCCCCTCAGCCTCCCCTTCCACATGTAACATTCCTGCTTTGATTTTAATTTGGGGGGAGGGTTGTTCTTTCTGTTGGTTTTTTTTCCCTTTTTTGTTGGGTTGTTTGTTTTTTTTGGCAACTTCTTTGTTAATGTGTGTATATATATATATATAAAAAATATAATATAATATATATATATGTTACTGGGTATGTCTGTGTGTGGGGAGATCATGAGATGGGGACAACCATGGGATCTTTGGTCATCACATTGTTCTCCAAACTTGCCAAAACATACATGTGGTCGTGCATCCACAGGAGCAGAGGGGATATATGGTACCATCCAACAGCAACTTTCCTTGGATAATCTGGGGGGGTGGCTGGGCACAGAGACTGCTAAAGCTCAATTCAGAACCATCCGTACACATAAATATTGTTTACCCTGCTGCCAGCCCTTGGAGGTTGTCACACTGTCCAGTTTATCAGGACACCAAGTGCCTCAGGACACCTGCCTTTCCCCAGTCCTGGATGGCCTGGACATCTTAAAGTGCCAGGGATGCTGGACATCTTCGAGTGCCCATCAGGTCCTGCTGGAGCCCAGGTCCCACTCACCCCCCGCAGTGACTCCGAGCTGTGGGAGGACAGGGATGGAGCCTGACCCTGCTGCCCCCAAGCCCAGGTCCCACCCAGTGCCCCAGAGCTGTGGGAGGGCAGGAATGGAGCCTGACCTGTTCTTCCCAGCAGTGTGGGGCCAAGCTGGTGGTGGGGCTGAGTGCCAGCCGTGACATCCCTGCCCTCTGCAGAGCCCCTGCCATGCACAGAGACTGGCAGCCAGCAAGGAAGAACACAGGGATTGCCCTCTCTCAGCCCCAGCCTTGGGCTCCCAAATCCCCCAGCCCCTTTTGCTCACCCTGGCTCTCACAACAGGACCCTGTGGTGGCAGAAGGACAGGGATCTTCTGTGCATGGATGTGCCTGACGCTGCTCCCTGTCGTGCTGCTGGCAGGATTCCAGCTTCAGTGGCTCAGGCTGTGAGTGGGTGTTGCTGTGAATCACCAGGATGGATGTTAGCCCAGTGCCTGGAGAGCTTGCAGGGCTGGGAGTTACTGGGAAAGGCACACCTTGGCAAAGCAGGGTCCCAGGGGTGCTGGGAATCACACCCTCCCATCCCTCATCCTTCCACCTCAGTGGAATGAGGGGAAGTTCCACACTGTCACTCTGGAGATTGCTTCATTGTCCATGTTAAGTGGGCAAATGAGTCGTGGGAGGGAGGGGTGCATTTTCCTCGAGTCTTTCCAAAGCTGTGCTTCATTATCCCAACCCTGAAACCCATCTCCAGAACAAACCACAGCCCAAGGCATCCAATGGGATGAGGAGCACTGGGCAGTGGGACAGCACTCGGTGCTGGTTGAGGGTACAGACAGGACTGAGGGGTACTGGGCAAGTGGAGAGCAGATGGCAGAAGCTCAGCCTGTACTGGGTTGGTGCTGGGGCAGAAATGTGGCAATGTCACCTCCCTGTCCTCTTGCCATGCCCAAAACCCCCTGGAGCCATCAAAACCACTGGACTCTCCCTTCTCCCACTTTCCTCTCCAGCCAGTGCCAGGCACAACCAGCTCCTCCAGCCCTCGTGAACACTGGGAGTGTCCCAGGTCTCTGTCACAGTCCCTGGAAACTGGGGGAAGCTTTATCCTGTTAAAAGGATGTAATCCCTGGTCACCTATTTTCCTGAAGCAGCTGGTGCAGGCAGGAGCCCGGGAAGGAGCTTTTCCCTCTCTCTTACTGCTTTATCTGGTGCCTTTCACTATCAACCTCAGGTTTCTAGGAAACAGCATCTCTTGTTGTGAAGGCCAATTTTAAACCATCACAGATGTGGCAGGTTGCTTCATGGAAAGGGAAAGGCTGTACTGAGATGATGGAATGAGCTTTGCTGCTGCTTTCCAGGAATGTGCTTTAAACATGAGAGGCTTCAGTGTCACAAATGCCACAAATCAAACCAGAAATGGATTCCTCAAGTCAGCCAGGAGGGGGAAAAAAGCAGCATGTGGCACGGCTGGGAGGGCTAATGGCAGGTTTTGAGGGGGCTGAGGGTTTAGTATTGGCTTTTTATTTTTCATTTCCTTTGGATTTCATGAAAGAGGAAAAAAAAAAAAGTCAAAGCTTGAAAACCCACTGCCTGGGAGCCCTGGAGCTTCTCCCCTTCTCTGGGGAACTGCAAGATGAAGAGACAGGAGAAATTACGGGGTTTATATAGCAAGTGACATCAAAAAATGCCTCATCTGTCCCTGTTTGCAACAGCAATGGCTTGCACTGGGATGGGATGATCCTTGCCGGGAACACACACTGCAGCCCCTCCATCCAGGAATGAAAATTCCTTTAACTGGTGATTTCACTCCAGGTTGAAAAAAAAAAACCCAATAGTTTAATAAAATGACAGAACAGAAAATTACACCCTGAGCTGCTCACAGCCCATGCAGGGCAAACGAGTTATGGAGTGAGCTGGCCTGAATTAATCCTTAATAGAAATTTAATTGAGATTTTAAATACTCATCTGAAGCACCAGCCCTTAAAACTGGCTGTTCCTGATCATTAGACACATCAAAGCATCGTTAAATATCTTGTAGAAATATTCTTGGTCTGGCTGTGATGGACAACACCTGGAATGAGACCAGAAGCCTTTACTGAAGAATTTGTGGATTTAAGGCATGCAGGCAGCAAAGTGATGAGGACATCAGTGCTTGTGTCTCAGACTAAAAACGGCTGCTGGGGGAACCTCATGAACCCATCCTGAGCTGCAGGAACCCATCCTGACACACATGAAGCAGGCATCCAGGAACTCTAACCCTTCCTTGGGACTTACAGATCCCACCTGGCCCCTCTCCTGGGAACACCTCATCCAGCCTCACCACAGCACCCTCCCTGCCCCAGAGCTGGTCAGGAGTAACACAGGGACTGTTGATGGAATTGGGTCCAGTTCTCCATGGCAACAAGCAAGAACTGGGTCAGTGCAGGATGCGAGGAGCCAAACACTCCCAGGAGTTTCAAAAGTAAACATCAGCCAGGAAGAAAGGAGGTGGGGTTGAAGGGACCCTGGGGCCCCCAGAGCTGCATCAGGGCTTCTGCCACCACTTGTCACAGGGCACAGTGGGGTCCCAGCCCTGTGCAGGGAGAGGGGGCACAGGCAGTTCCTGTGGGTAATTCTGTGTGTGACAGCAGACCCAGGGCTGCACAGGACAGGGGCCTGCATGGTCCCCGAGGCACACACAGCCCTCCATGCCTCCAGTCAGCAAGTGTGCCTAGAAATGTGCCCTTCCCTCTGTTTCCCACTGCTCCGAGCCAAGAGTCTGCTCTCCTGCCTCCACAGCTCTGATTTACCCCCATTTATTTACACAGGTGAGCAGGCTGACATCCATCCCCAAGGTTCTCTGTGCAGACGCTGTCCATGTGAAAATCCTCATTACAGCTCCTTGCTGACAGGAGCTGTGCTGGGCTCACTGCCTTTGATCAGCTGGATGCTTGGATCGAGCTTGGATCCAAGCAATGCAGCCACTGCCTTTACTCTGCACTCAGAATCCTCGTGGTGGAGGCTCCATCATTATCCTGCTGCCAACATGGAGGTGCCTCTGCCATGACAGCCCTTCAGTAATTACCTGAGTGATGGGAACAGTGCTGAGCTCTCGGGGCAGCAGTCATGGGTGAGGTGCTTTGAGGGGGCTGCAGAGCGCAGCAGGAGGAACTGGGTGGAACTGGAGGCTGAAACTGGAGGATCCTTAAGGTCCCTTCCAACCGAAACCACTCCACAATTCTATGATTCTGTGAAGTTATACGGCAGCTGCAGATTTTGAGAACAACGAGGAAATGACCTGCAGATTTTCCCCAAGGCCTGTCAGAGCCATGAATTCGGCTGCTGTGGTTCCTGATGGTCACGAGGAACCATCACCACTTTCAGCTGGTTTGAGGTTTTAATTGATAGCTGGGCTCTGAGCTTTCATGTACCAAAATGGGGCTGTCATTTGGCAGACCTTTGGCCTTCATTTGTCGTTAAAATCCCTCTGTTCTGTTCCCAGTGTGTCACCCTGATGTGAATAACTTCTCTCGAGTGGTGCCTTCATTTATTAAACAGGCTTTTTAATCCTGCTCCACCTGATAATGAATTAAACACGCTCTTAACATTCACACAGCACCTGGAAGACAGAGGGAAGTGCTGTTGATGACAAAATTACAGTGTATTTTATTACACTGACTGCACAAATAGCAGCATCCTCTGAGCACCTTCATCCTCGTGCCACAATGGAGCCTGAGCCCCTTCCCCTGCACATCCACACACACTGACCCATCTCACAGCCACCGCTCTTCCCAATCCAGCCATTACCACAAAGGTCCAAGTTGGCCAGTGTGGAGATGGCCAAAGCCCTGCATGGCCTGGGAAGGTGGACATGTCAAGTTGTGACACTGCTCTGTGTCACTGCATTCCTCACCTGCCCAGGGGAGGCAACACTGGAGCAACTTGGGGCTGGTTAATGGAGCCTTTACCCCTGACAACAAGGGCACATCAGATGCTGCTTTCATTGTTGTAGGGACACCCACATCCTCAAGGCTCCTGATCCAGGGGGTGGATTTGCCTCCTGGTTGGTGAAGGTAATGTAAATGAATCCTACCACATATGGTTCCAGATCCCATGGACCCAGGGACCACCTCCATGCCCTCTGCACAGCCCTCCCCACATGTCTGTGGCTGTCCCACTTCTGTGGTTAGCCTGGCTTTCCCCTTAATCCCCTTAGAATCATAGAATCCTGAATATCTTGTGTTGGAAGTAGCCCATAAGGATTATCCAGTCCAACTCCTGGCCCTGCACAGGACACCTCAAGAATCCCACCACGTGCCTGAGAATGTTGTCCAAACACTTCTTGAGCTCTGTCAGGTTTGAGGCCATGACAACTGGCCTGGGCAGGCTGTTCAGTGCCCAACAACCCTCTGGGGCAAGAACCTTTTCCTAATATTCAACCTCAGCCTCTCCTGATACATTCCCTCAGATGGAGATACAAAAGGAGAGACCTTAAAATGAGCCCCTCCTGTCCTCACTGGCCTGGTGTTCTCTTTCACTGGCTGCCAGTTAAACAGGAGCTGCTGCTTCCAGAAAGGCTTCGAGAGAAAAAAGGTGCTGGTTTTTCTGAAGAAGGTGCCAAGGTATTCTCACAGGGCTGAGCACAGTTTATCTCTGTGGTCCCAGGCTGAGCACAGCTCAGGGTTGTCACACCCAATGGGATAGAGAGCTCTGGGAACTGTGTGCTGGCCTGGGAGCTCTGTGACTTTCCAGCACCAGCTCAGCCAGGGTTGGTCTGGGAAGGAAAGGGCTGTTCTGTGGGTGTGCCAGCTCACAGCAAGCAGGTTGGTGCTTCAGAGCAAAACCCAGGAGAGTAAAGGGTGTTTGGGATCTAAAAACGGGGTCACAGGAAAAATTGAGTCTCTGGGGGAAGGGAGGAGCCCTGAGTCTGGCAGCACTCAGTCGGGGCCATGGCACAGCATGAGAGGTTCAGGGGTTCAAGGCAAGTCTCAATATGGCACAAAGGCATCAGAAACTCTTTGAAATGAAGCAGAAATCGGAACCTTCACCACTAGGAAGGTTTTTGAGCCAGATCTCATGATGTGCCCACAAGCAAGTTCACTAAATGGCATCTCTGAAAGTTCCCAGTGGGATGTTCCTCAGCATCACCTTTTCACCTGCGTCATCTCAGGTGTCGGGGGAGTCACCCCATGCTCCAGCCCTACCCTCACTTCGCTCACACCCCCACCAGCTGTGACCTCCTCCAAAGGCAGCTCCCGTGGGACTTTCTGGGTTCAGCCCCTTGAGAAGCATCAGTGTGACAAGTTCCTGCCCTTTCAGCAGGATCTTACCTGGCTCAGTAGCAGCCATGTGGGAGGGAACAACTTCCTGGACTTCCTTTCCTGAAATCCATCTCCTCCATGCCCATCTCCAGCCCAGTGCTGCTGGGTGGCTCCACAGTGGAACACAAGAGCTGCCCATCAAGCCATGGCCGAGCAACCAGAAACAAGGGTAGTGGAGGAATTTGTAATTAAATTGCCATTAGATGGGTAACAGATTGTCTGGCATCTGACAGTGAGTGAAAACGCTCCATTCTGTCATGTTTTATCAGCATGAAAACCATTTGCAAGTGCTCTAATTACATTCCTAATTGCCAATGTGATTAGGGACCTGCAGCTGTTCATTAAGCGTGTGTCACCCTCAGCCAGCAATCTGGAGGAGAGAATATTTAATTAATTGAATAGCACACTGGATGAGGAGACGGCCAGACCTGGAAGCTGGGAGTCTTGTGCTGAATGGAGCTGGTGGGCAGCAGGCATCTCCTTATAGCTCTGCCATGGTGCCACACAATCTCTGTCAGGACCATAATAATCAAAAAAACCACAGATTTCTGTCCCCATTACTCCCACAGGTGTTCTCCTGCCCTGATGGGCAACAACCAACTGCTAATGTCCAGCCAAGTTTTTATCTTCTAGCAGGTCACACTCCTGGTCAGTGGGATGGTTCCCTCTGTCTCACTGCTGCTTCCCAGTCAGCCCTTGCTGCCTCCAGTGACCAGGGCTCATCCCCAAAGAGGGGTGGGGGCTTCTAGGTGTCCCATTCAACTCCTTTCCCTGACACTTGCCCACCCTCTCTTCTTCCCAGCCTTCTCTCCACCAGTCCTCCCTTCTCCTTCCTCAAACACCCTGACAGCTCAGATGGGGTTTCCCATTGGAACAAGTTTCCCAGAGAAGCTGTGGCTGCCCCATCCCTGGAAGTGTCCAAGGCCAGGTTGGATGGGGCTCTGAGCAACCTGGGCTGGTAGAAGGTGTCCCTGCCCGTGGCAGGGGCTTGGAACAGGATGATTTTTAAGGTCCCTTCCAAACCAAACCATTCAACGACTCCAGGATTCTGTGGTTCTACTTCCAGCTCCCCCTTCTTGCCTGAGCAGCCACACAGAGAACTGAAGTGCATCCAGATCAGCTCATTTCTTCAAATTTAACGTGCTCTGGTGCCTTAAAATATTCCTCATCACAACAGGAATAGTTCTTAGAAGGCTTCACCTCAATCCCTGTTTAATTTCCACTTAAGAAAATGTCACTGTGGATGTTTAGTAAGAATTAATTCTGGGTTTTGCACAGTTACTTTCAATTAAATAACCCCAAGCGTTTCCTGACTCTCCAAACAGACACTAAAGCACATCAAATCCCACTCCCCATCCATTAACTCCAGCGCTCGTGTCCCTGCAGCCCGGAGCTCCCACGCTGCAGTCACTCCACTGCTGAGGGATGATGAGGTGCTGCAGCTCCAGGCTGGCTCTGCCCAGCCAGGGATCCATTTGAGATGATGCCAGGATCCCTCTCAGCCTGGAGGTGATTTTATCCCTGACATTCAAGCTGGCACTGGAGGGTGAGGGCTGCCTGTAGTCACAGTCGGGCTGTGGAACTGTTCATTTCGCAGGCTCTGGGTCAGGGGGTTCTGGCAGAAGGAGGACAGGACACCCAGAGGATGTTTCAGCCCCTCTGCTTCCCAGCTGAGATCTCCATACGTGTCCAAATTGCCTCTGGCCCTGCTACCTGCTTCCCTGAGAAGCTGCTTTAATAAAAAAGTGGCAGTAAATAAATAAATAATTAAAAAGGGAATCCACCGTAGAGCCGATTATTCCTCCTTTCATCTCCTTGCACTGTTTTTTTTTCCCTCTGCTGAAGTGCAGTGCTTTGCACTTGGTATTATTGAATTTTCCATCATTGATTTTGGGCTATTTCTTCACCACGTGGAGATTATCCTGAATTCTGAGGCTGCTTCTCCCCCTGCAAGCCTGCAGCACATAGAAACATCAAGTCATTAGGTTGGAAAAGTCCTCTGGGACCACTGAGCCCAACTGTTCCCTCAATAGTCCCAAGCCCAGCACTAACCCATGTCCCCAAGTGCCACATCCACAGAACCCATGTCCAGGCAGTGTCCTTTCCCCTCCACTAGCAAATGACCCTGTTTCACTCTCAGCCACCTTCTGGGGTGCTGATGGTGATGCTGGTCCTTGCCCAAACTGTTCCCTTTAGCAGCTGCAGCCCCAAATCCCAGGAAACTGCCCCCATCAGCCCCCATCTGTCTCTACCAAAGGCACCCATGGAAACTTGGGTTCTCCAAGGAAACACTTCTCCAAGCAGTAGATGCCTCACTGGAGGAGTGGCAGCAGCAGCATGTGGCAGGAGAGGAAGGCAACAGCAGCCAGATCAGGATGAAAGGCATTTATATCTGCCAGTGAAAATGGATTCAATATCTGCCCCACCACATCTACCAAAGCCATTTCCCCTAACAGAGGCCTCCCTCCTCTCCCACTGCCCCCTCGCTGTGCATGGAGCATGTGGGTGCTGAGAGCCACAGGTCTGAAACCTTGACTGAGGAAGGAAAACACCTGAAGTTACTTTTTGTGGTTGTCTTTTAAAGTTGTGCCCCCCTTCCCTTCACCATCCCAAGCAAATCCTGCCAGCTCTACAGAGCTCACTGCAGCATGGGGCAAGAGACACAGGAATCACAGACATCAGCAGGGATGGAGATGGGAATGTGTGGGGTGGGTTTGGCTGCCTCATCTCAGATGTCTCCTTTTGGAGAAGGGTGACTGGGCTTGGATCCCAGGCTCTGGACCCAGGGAGACCTTGCTCTGACAAATCACTGGCAGGACACAGGGTGAGAAAAGGCAAATGGTGCCTCTGGTGTTCAGAGCGTCCTTGATCCTGTTGCTTCATGGGGTGGACTCTTCTCCACTGCCTCTTGTACCCTCACCCACCCCCTGCTTGAAATTCCTCTCTCTCCTTCCTGTTCCCAGTCTCTCTCCCTGCTCCCTTTTCTTCTCCCTGCTCCCATTCCCTCTTCCTGAGCCCGTGGCTAAGGCACCCTTTGTCTGGGAGTTGCTATATGCTCCCTCTGCTCCATCTCCCTTTCCATCTACCTTCCCTCACAGCTCCTACATGGAGCCAAGCAGCACCTCATGAAATCCAGAGATGTGGTATGTGTCAGACACTTCCTTGGCACCAACATGCCCATTTCCCACCTCCCTGTAGTCACCAGGGGCTCTCCAGGGCCAATTCCCAGGGTGGCAGAGGCAGAACATCACCCCCCAACCCACTCCTCCTCCTTCCCAGCAGCGCTAACTGACGCCAGGCAAACCCCAGCTCTCATTAGTGCTGATTGCATCACCCCAGCCCCTGGGTCAGGCAGTGAATTCATCAATTCATCACAACCAGAGGGAGGAACAAGGCTGCCTGAAGGCTCCAGCCCTGCTCAGTCCCGTCCTCTCCAGGGCTGGGACCCAATTAGAGCCAAGTGCCGCGGGTGTCTGTCCACCAGCGCCACACTAAATGACTGCTCCTTTCACATTAGAGCGACTGGAGAGACACAGAGTGACAATTGCTCCCTCTAATTAATGGCCAGATTAAAACAGGGCTCAGTTCTACCCAGTAATTTGAAAATGAGAGACTCCATAACCATCCCCAGCGCATGAGAGCATCATCCTCCTGAAGAGCTTTCAATGAAGATCTTTGAGCTACTGTTACACAGAGGCCATGAATTACTGGCTGTGTTTAAGGCAGACACATTATTTATTGAACTCATGGAATTAAGTCTTTCTAGTCTGTTGGAGACGACCTCGAGCAGACGTGATTCACAGCCCGGCGCTCTGGCAGCCCTTGCCGTGGCACGTGGCACGCCTGGGCCAGGCACAGCCAGGCTAACTCACAGCTCTGTGTTGCTGCAGCGTGGTGCATTATTAATCAGTCCAACTTTGGGAAGTCCAGATTTATACTGATTTTAATTAGACTGTTCTCTTTTTAATCTCTGTGTACGCACAGGACTAATGGCACATGGTGACAGACACTGAGGGGTGTGTTCAGGAGCCCCATTACCTCCTCCTCCTCACTCAGACCCACCTCACAGGTTGCAATCAAGATTAACAACCACGATAACGCCGCCAAGCACATCCCTAGTTCCTCCCAGGTCATCAGTGGGATCTTTGGAATGACTTTGAGAAGGTAAACCCGAGGCTGTCAGAGAAATGACCTTGAACTGAACACATCGGAAGCACTGCAGCACGTTTGGTATGCAGCATCCATTCCAGAGAGGGGAAAATTCCCGGGCTAGAAAATGAGTCCTGAAGAGGAACGAGGCGCTTGGAATATGTGATCAGCCATTGTTTCCCTCACAGCAAGGTGGAGGAGCATGGGCTGGCCCTGTCCCATGGAGTGAGGGAGAGGAGGGCTCTCAGAGGCAGTGAGAGTTGAAGGGATATCCAGCACACCCACAGCACCCAGGGGCAGGGAATTCAGATGAAATGCTGCAGAAGAAAACAGACAATGGTAAAATAGCTCAGCGCAGCATAGGGCTAGTAAATAGAGCAGGACTGCAAATGGAGGAGCCAGGGAAATGTCCCCATTCCATTTTCATCCTTCCCATTTCCAAACCCAATATGAGGTTTCAGCAGCATGCAGTGCTGGCTGTTGGGGAAGAAATGGGATTTAAACAGACACAAATCACCACAGTGGTTTTTTTCTGGGGGAAAGAATAAAAAGAGCATATTCCCACCTTCAGCTCACCATAAGATGTGGAACTTAAATCCCCTCCATCTCCAAAGGTGCTCAACCTAAGCAAGCAACAGTGTGGCATGGAAGTGACGGTGACAGAGTGGGGAGGCAGCCCCAGGACATCCTTGTGGCATTCCCACAGCATCCCCCAGCACAGGGAGGCATGAGCCACAGGGTACACAGTACAGGAAAAGAAACCAGAGTGTTAGTAACATGGAGGAGCCATGGAAAGGATGAGCAGGAGAAGCTGCTTTTTTCTGTACATAACATCCCAAGCTTAGTGGGATCTTAGTTCCAGATCTGCCACTGCTGCAGTGCCTTGTTATGGTACTCCCAAAGATACTCATACAGACCACAGCCTTGAAAATTTAGCAGGAACTGCTATCTGCCCACACAATAAAGTTTCCCTCCGGTCCTCAAACACAGGGTGGTGGTTCCCTGAGACAGGGAACAGCCCCTGAAACAGCCCAGCTGAGGCCTGGTGGTCACAGCCGGCATGGAGAGCTCAACTCAGCGCAGGAGCCAACACCGTGCAGTAAATAACAACACAACAACCTGGAGTCGCCTAGGGATCATTTACCATCCTGCATGCACAGGAGGGCAGCAAGGGGATGACAAAAATCTGTTCAGATTAATGACTTGAGGAATCAGGGAGGAAGAAAATCGCATCAGAGCTGGAATTCTTCAGTTCTGTGCTGGAAAACACCTCCCTGCCAGTGGGAATTGTATGAGCCACATACACACACCTCTGCCATGTAGCCCTGCAGTTTGGATGCTGTGTAACCCCTTAGTGTGGATACACTCAAGTTGCACAGAGGTTTTCCTTTCTTCCCTAACACCAAGCACTGGTATTTTTTGTCACTGCCAACTTCAGGGCACTTCAAGGTTTTGTGCCGGTCTCCTTCCCTGCTCCCCTGGCTGCTGATGCACAGAGAAACCTGTATCCTGATTGCCAGTAACATCTTCAAGAAAGTTAAAAATAAAAAGTAAGAGCCTTATTGCAAAACCAGATAAAAAGCTGAAATAAAATGAATATACCTAAGGCAAAAATAAAACAGTTGAAACCAGAATTCCCCCTTTCTTCTTTTTTTCCCTTGTGTGTGTATCCATATACACATATTTAGAGAACTTCAAACAGTATCGCTTCCATTTCAGCTGATCTTTTAACTCATTTCCAAGCACTTTGTAAAATGAAAAGACATGGGAACTCCTCCTTCTGGAAATGCCAAGACCCACTTTCTGCATCAACCATTTCAAACCACTTATCCACTCAGCAGCTTTTCAGACCGAGGAGTCACCGAGGCTGCACATGTATCTGCAGGCAGCTGGATTTTTAAATTAAAAAAAAAAAAAAAAAGGGAAAAGCTTAATCCAGGGCTCCCTGAGGATTTGCCAGTGACAGAGCTGACTGAGATGTGGCCACGGCACTGGGAAGGGCCAGGCTGGGCAATGAGCTTCACTGAGGTGATGGGCTTCCCTTCTGCATCCTTCCCAATCCCAGTAAACCAGCCTGGAGGTCTCCAGCACACGTGGTCTGTGTCTTTGACACACCTCTCACTTAATTCCTTTGGATGGAGGGAGAATTCACCTATTCAGACCCAGAAGAATCCTCAGGAAATCAGAAGCCTTTTCCTGACTAAGAAGTCAGGCTCAAAAAAATGCTGTGTGTGACCCAGAGGGGACACCCCCTAATGAAAAGGGACTCCGAGGAAAAAACAATGAAGATAACTTTCAGAAACATTCTGTTGTGGAGCGTCTGAAAGGGTTGGTTGTTTCCTTCCAAAGCAAGACAGATGAGGAAGGTCTGGAGGGGAACCTACAAGCCCCTGCACCGCCTGGGAAAGAGAGCAGGACTTGATACACCTAACACAAGTTAAAAAAGATGTTTGTTATGAGAAATCTCCAAGTATTAAGGAACACTCACCCCCTCTAAAATGTGTAGGACAGGATGATGCTGACCTGTGTCTCACCCTGCTGTCCCCAAAAGGACCCTTGGCAGAACACTGCAGTGGGAAGGGCTGGCTCCCAGTATGGAGTCTGCCTGGGTCCTGGGAGCAGCTGGGAGCCATGTCAGGAGTGTCTCCACACCATGGCAGCACCAGCTGTCACCACCACAGCTCATGGGAGTTTCTTTGCCAAAATCCACCGTGAAACAGAGTGAACAGTAATGCAGTGGAAGGGACATGTCACTACCCAGCACCGTGGCTGATGAGGTAATTGCTCAGGGGCAGCCAGTCTGTCAGGCACAAACAACACTGTGACTGCCAGTGGGAAGGCTTCAGCTCCCTGCTAACTCCATCCCAGCCCTGTGTCTGGGATCCTTCCATGGATATGCAGGCCCCTCTGGAGTGCAAATCCACTGTTCCCTCCCAGACCTGAAATTTTAACTGGGTTTTGGTTATTTTTTGAAACACCTGGGCATAGTTGTGTGATTCAGCAATGGCCCTTGTAGTGATGCCTGTTCATTGCAGGCAGGATCAGCACTTTGCCAAAACCCACAAACCCTTCCCATCCGTGCGTGACCAGCTCCTCACTGAGCACAGTAATGCCCTCGGCTTCAGACCAGGTCGTGTCCTGGATTTACCAGCAGTTTATAGCATTACCTTCATCTTTGAGGCCAACAGCAACGTCTTATCACACATTTCCCAGCACAAACACAGTGTCTTTGGGGCTTGGATGAGGTGACCTTTAAAGGTCCCATCCAACCTAAACCATTCTGTGATCCTTTGATCTTTTTCAATCCACCGGATCTTGAAGGATTTCACCATGACCGACAGCACTCTGCATCCATGGTGCTCAGCAAGACAGCAGCTTATCAAATCACCCAAAACACTCACTGTATTCAGCAGCTTGTGCCATGATGGAGAACCTGACAGGGCAATGGAAGTGATGTTGTTAAGCCAGGACTGGTGCTGGGATTATTGCCAAGTGCAAAAGCTGTGGTGGTGGATATCCCCTGAAAGGCAGAATGTTCACGCTTGAACTGCTTCCCCTTATGAAATACAGAGCAAATGCAGGTATTAAACCTGCCTCACAGAGCAAAGCCTAAGCTGACCCTGAACATGTCTGGCATCTGGAAGATGAAAACCAGAGAGACTGCAAAATATTGTTCAGCAGTAGATGCTGAATCCACTCCTGAAACACATCCACTCTACACCAGTACCAGTTTGTGTGGTAAGTCTTAAATGAGCCAGCACCCCAAAATAAATCCTGTGGAGCCCTAGAGGCCACCTCACCTCCAAGAAAACTTTGGGTGCAGGTGTCCCACACCACTGTGGAAGCCTTAGGATAACCTCTCCATTTCCATGAGCTCTATGGAAGAACCAAAGGCTCCTGGAAAAACAGTCAATGTCAATGAACACACTCTGGATGTCAAACAACATCAAATCTCTACATTCTGATACCCAGCTCTCACCCTGGATGTCTGTGGACAGTGATGGGTTCTGGAAAGTTCCTCTAAGACCCTCACTAACATGCCCATTGCAGGCACCATTGCTTTGCAGGGCAAACCCCAACACATGACCCATGTGACATTTCCTGTGAAGCTCTGAACATTCTCTGACTGCCCCATAATTATTTAAGCTGCATGTTTTGCCAATCTTTAAAGAAGATATTGTCACGTAGGCACACAAAGCCCAATGTTGCTCCAGCAATGATTAAAGTGCCACATCCAAGACATCTTGAGGTGTGGTTGGCTGCACAAGGAGCAAAACAGGACCACAGGCAGACACTTCAGTACTCTTTCCACCCTGGACAGATGATCTCCCTGTGCACCCCTGTCCATAAACTGATTTGGCTCAAAAGAGTCAGGACTGACGAATTCTGACCATACACCCAGACCAAGCATGGTGGTCATAGCTGTCCAGGGAAAACTTGGCAGAAATAACCACATTTTAACATTTTTGTTGGTTTTAAATGAGTTTTCCCTTTTCCCCAAAGCTTCCAATGGTTTAGATCAAGATGACTTGAATGACCAGTTCATCCCCATGGATCCGCAGGAGACACGATTATTATTGATTTTCCAATGAAAACCCAGCAATCCAGGCAGTGCCTGCAAGAGCCAGACACAAATAACCTCGTCATGTTCTTGACACACATGTTTTCAACATTTCAACAACATTTTCTCCCCTCAGCACAAAAAGGGCTCCCGGACCCTGCAGCAGCCCCAGCTGACCCCTCCACCCCCACATACACACACCAGAACAGGGCAAATTATTTATTGTTCAGGCCAACATTAAAACAAAGAAATAAGTAAAATTGCTCTGGGTTGCTCCAAAATGAAGGTGTTAACATTTTCTTACTGAACTATTTCATTTTGAGGGTGTTTGTTTCATTTTAATGTACAAAAATACCCCAAACCCACATCGCATTTCAGATCATTAATTTGGAAAGGGAAATGAGCTTGTTTTCATAAAAAAAAAAATCTTAGAATTAAACATTTCAACTTCCCACTAAACAACTACACTTTTCAGTTTACCTTGGATCTGTGAATCACTTCACTCAAAATCCATTTTTCAAGGAGTAAGTTGTTTTCCTGCTGCATGCCACCCAGTTCCTCTTACAAGCAGGAGAATTCTGTCTCTGCCAGGCCCTGCTCCAGCAGCTCTTGCCTTGTTGAAATTACAGTCAGAACCAATTACCACTCTCACCAGCCCAGCCTTTCCCTCAGCTGCATTTTCTCTCTGATAGGGTAAGATCCTATTCATGCAGTATTTTGCAATAATTTTCTCTCTGAAAACAATTTCCCCCTTACTACGAGAGACCCGATTTCCAGATCCATTTTCCTCCCACAGGCTTTTTTTTTCTTTTTTTTTTCTTTTTTTTTTTTCTTTTTTTTTTTTTCTTTTTCACCATGTAATTTTAACTGCTGGGGGGAAAAAAAATAAAAATTCTATTTACCTTCCTTGCCTTTTCCCAAACAATATCTGATTTCTCAGCACTGACAACTCCAACCTTTCTCTCCCTGCCCCAGGGCTGCGGCCACAGAGGAGGCAGAGGAGGGAATGGAAAGGAGGTTATTTAAGGTGAGGAGACACTTTCCCATACCAGGAAAGGGCTCTGTCACCCCTGGTTATTGGGATGCAGGACAGGAGCATCGCAGCTGCCCCATCTCCTCCCACAAACTCTGGAAGCAGAGTAGAAAAAAGGATTGACAGCCACTCCTGACATCTCTGGTGGCTTTGCCTGTGAGCACCTCTGCCAGAGATTCTTTATTCTCCTGCCCCCCTCCTCTGGCTCCAAGAGGCTCTTTGGGCTGCACCATTGTGCTTCAAGTGAATAAATAATAAATCACAGCATGAGCTCTTCAGTTACATCTCTGCTCCCACATCTCCAGTCTTGAATTCTCACAGCACTGCTCAGAACACCATCACCTGCTCTCTGAGACCTGTGGCTCCCATGGACATGTCCACTACTGGGCCACCAGCACCAGGACACTGGGCTCTTGCTGGAGCACCCAACTCAGAGCACCTGGACACCAAGATTTCCATTCACCCTGCAGTTTAACACAGTTTTTAATCCTCCACCAGGCTCCAGCTCCTTCCCTTCGTTCTACTTCGACTCTTCCTGCTCTGAGTCAGCCCAGGAGCCTCCTCATTGTTGGGTTTCCCTTCCATCAATAAAGGATGCTGTTGTGTCTCCACACAGGTGTAACCTTGGAAATAATAGTTATTTACTTTCCTGGGTTTATGTTATTTTCACAGTTACTGACCACAGTTTCAGAGACCCTTTACCAAACCTCTGCTTCGAGCTTCTGTCTGCTGCAGTAGCAGACCCCAGTCATCCATCTGAGATCACCTATCAGCCAAATACACCCCACCACCACCCCCCACCTCCCCTGCAGGGACCAGGAGTGCCCAGAGCAGTGAGCCATGGCTGAGACAGGCTGTGGAAAACAGAAAATAAGTGAAATGGAAATGCAGAGTGGAAGGCTGTGGAAGCTTCCCCACCTGTAGTGGGACAAGTGGTGCCCACCAGACACGGAGGAGAGACTTTGGCAGGGGGTGCCAGCTGGGTGCATCCCTGGCCAGGATCTGCAGGGGTCCTGGAGATTCCCCACCCTGTGGCATCCCCAGACCTGCTGCTGAGCCAGGGTCAGCGCAGCCCTGTACAACCAAACCAAACTAAGATGGTATCAATGTAGAATCTCTATCACCCACATCAGAGACATGTGCTGCTCTCTGTGCTACCAGTCAGGGATTATCATCCCGAATCCCACTGACCTGGAACACAGGATCAACCCACACCTAATGCACCTTGCAGACAGTCTCTGCCTTTCCTGGAGCAGAAACCACCTGCAAAGTCACATCCATTGGCCCTGTCCATGCTGCACCACTGCCTCCACAAGGGAAGAAGCCAATCACAGAGACAGAAGGAGCCCCTACTGCTCCAGCTCTGGCTGATGCCACACAGGGGTCCCGCAGCTCACAGGAAAGAGGGACCCCAGGAGATGAAGACCCCAGGACAACACAACACCTTATGTTGTTCCTGACTGTTGGCTCAGGCACTGCACTTTATCTAGGGAGAGTTCAAGTGCTCCCACACCAAATAGTTTTTGACTCACCTCAGCAAAGCTAATGGCAACACTCTTGTTTTAAAGCCTTTCTGCTAACCCAAGGCACTTTCCCTCTCCTCTTGAGCCATTTTTAAGGCAGTTAATGAGGAGCAGAAGCCCTTACTTGGTTTTTTTTTTTCCCACTATCATGTATAATAAATGTGGTTTTGATTAAATTTTTACACGTTGCTTAATGCATCAAACAGGAATTCGCTATTCCCCTGGCAGCACAACACAAATCCCTCCTTGGCACAACACTCATTCCCCAGACTGATCTGCACTGTCACTTCCACAGGAAGAAAAGCCGGCAGTGACAGTTTCCTGGGAGATGCCGAGACAACAGCTGCTCCAAGGTTTTCAATAAACATGCCTTCATTTCACAACTCCAGTGCAAACATGGTAATGGTAAATAACCCATCGCAGATGGAGGGAGCCAGGTAACCTTCCCATCTGTGCAAACACACACTTATTCCTGGCAGAAACTTGGAATCTTGTTCATTCTGAGCCCTGGATAACTCAGCAAAAACGAGGATCTTAAAGCAGCCTTATCCAAACCCAAGGCTAATTAAAGAACATTTCAGCTTTGGCTGGGGAACATTTAGGGAATGTGGGTGTTTTTGCAAAGGCCACGTGTGTTCAGCAATATCTCCAGGGTACTTAGGACAGGCTACTGGATATCCCAGAAAAATCCAGTAGGCATCTCAGTATCCCTGCCAATGGCAGGGGGATTGGAACTAGATGATCTTTGAAGTCCCTTCCAAACCTTACCAGGCCACTTACAACTACTTCCTAATTCCCATCAAACAAGCTACAGGGGCGCCTCAGGAAGCAAGTAAAGCCTAGATCAGGTAGATGCTTCCAGAGGCTGCATTCCATGGATCCAGCCTTCTGCTCTGCCACCCTCAGAAGGACCCAAGTACAGCTCTCACCCTGCTTCTGGGGCCATTGTGCTGCCATCTCCCCTTCCTGTGCCAGCCCTGGGTGCAGCCGCAGGATGGGATCCTGCTTTTAGCACCGTGGGTCTGGGGGCTGAGGGAGGGAACTCGCCCACACAGGGAAGAATTTCTTCCCTCTATTGCATCTAACCCTGCCCTCTGTCAGTGGGAAGCCATTCCCCTTCACCTTGTGACTTCCAGGCCCTTGCCCCAAGCCCCTCTCCAGCTCTCCTGGAGTCCCTTTAGGCACTGGAAGGGGCTCTCAGGTGTCCCCAGAGCCTTCTCTTCTCTCGGAAAAACAACCCCAGCTCTCCCAGCCTGTCTCCAAAGCAGAGAGGCTCCAGCCCTCCATTTCTCTGGCAGGAATTATCCCTTTCCCAGCTCTCTCAAGCTGCAAGATATCTCTAAACCATGACTCAGGGAGCTCCATGCTGCTCCTGCTGTTGGCAGCACAGGAGGGACTCCTGCACGAGGAAGCTGCACTGTGGGCAGTGCAATGGACACGAGTGGAGGCTCCAGCACAGGGCAAATCCATACAAGTTCTCACTCCAGCAACTGTCCCAGATCCCTGCAGCAGCAGTGAGAGAGTTGGGTTTGTGAGGGATACTGAGCTGCTGACTCTGCATGAGGAGCATCACAGGCTTCCAGGGAGCCAACAACAGGCACAGCAACACCATGAGATGTGGGAGCAGGGCTGGGGAGAGGGGAAGCGGAGTGCAAGCTGCCAGGCAGCACTCCAGCCCCTTCCCAGCCCATTTTCATCCTCATGCCTCCCCAGAGCCCTGCTCTTCACCAGGACCTTTCTGCCAGAGTCCCCTCTGGAAAGCCTGGAGTTCTGCAGCACTGGAGGGGAAGCGATCTGATCCCGGTCATATTTTGAAATGGTTTTGATTTCCCCAGAGAGGCTGCAGCCACAGCTCTGAAGGGAGAACAGTTAATGCTCATTTTAGCTCCACATGACCTAATTTGCCACCGCTTATTCAACAAAGGGGAAGCAAGGGAAGAGAAATCCTTGCACATGGACCTTGAGAGCCTCCACGTTCCTGGGGTGCCGAGGGAAGGGATGTGCCTGCAGTGGCCCTGGCGCTGGCAGAGGATGCTCTGTGCTACTAGCTGGGAGCAAAAAGCTGGTGGTCCCTCTGGGATTTCTGGCCACTTCCAAATCTGGACTCCAGTGCTGGAGCCTTCCACCAAAGCTTGGGACCTCTCCTGTGTGGGTTTCTCTGGGGAGCATGGAGTGCTCACCTGCTCCATCCGCCTGAGGGCTACTGTGTGTTGTCCCATGATGTGCTGACACACATGATGGGAATCATCACTTTTCCTGACCCATAATGAGACATCAGCATTTTAAAGCAGATCATGTAATTTGGGAAGGGTTCAAGAGAAGGTTTTCTGTGGTGCACCCCAAGCCCATGAGAAGGTTGAGCTGAGCTGGGCCTGCTTCCAGTTCAACACAGTTTTCTCTGCACAACCACCAGTCAGAGGACTTGGGGAGTGGGGTCACCAAAGGAGCTGGCCCCTGGGAATGCCTGGGAACTGCAGTAGAGTCTTGGGGTGGGTGACCTCTGGGTCTTCATTCTGGGGGAATGTATGCTGCTGTTCCCATAGCCCCTGCAGCACAGGGCAGCAGCCTCTTACATATTTCAGGAGTCAGTATTTATTGTGGGGATATTCTGTTTGCTAACTCTCAGTGCCCAGATGGCATCACTGCCCATTGTGTTTTGTCCTTTATTTTTGTGCATCTTCATGCACCATTTGCCCTCTGAAGAGAAATTCCTGTGTGTGATGAATTGTGCCTTGGTGCCACCTTCCCATCACTGGAGTGAAGGCTCCTTCTGATCAACAGTGTGTCAGACCACAGATGTGCTCTTGGTACATTTTGCAGTGCCTCTGGGTTCAACCCAAGCTTGGCATTAGATGTAACACCCCTTGCTTCCCCATCCTTCTCCTAGTGCTGCTCCTGATGTCGCTCTACACCTGCATCTCCATTTCCGCTTCCCAGCGCTCCTAATGGCTCTGCTGCCAACTTCCTCCATCCTCCCTCTTCTCTTCCAAGCTCAACTCTGCCCCAAACAACATGTATATTTGTGCTTAAAGGTAGAGAAGTGCATCTCTACCAGCCAGAGATTCCACTGCCCGCTCCCATCCAAAGGGCCCGTTTCCAGCAGGGCTGTTCAACATGCAATATGCAATATTTTTATTTAAGAAAACAAGGACAAATATTTGCTGGTAAACATTTTGGGGCAGTTTGCCAACGAGCAGATCATTCCGTTCCTTCCAGAACTTCAAAACACCAGCCTGCTGCCAGCCTCAGGGATTGTAATGTTTTTCTTTTTATACATAAAAATGTCTTACTAATGAATTCCCTCCTCACGGTGGCCAAAGCCGAGGCAGCTCTGCCATGTGCTGGTGCACACCAGGACCTTGTGGGTTGGGAAATATTTAATACTAATCAGACACAGGGAATCGTGTTCCCTCTCTGCATAAGTGCTGGATCAAAATGCGGGGTAGTACACGACCCCCATGGTGCATCCCCTGCTCTCTGCCCGTCTGCTCCGATGGCACATTGTCCCTGGCAGGGTGAAGGGCACCCTGCTCCCTCGCTGCCCTGGCCCTGTCTCCAATGCCCAGGCACCACTTGTTATAAATTTGGGACAGTTGCTCTTGCAAATAACAAAAAACTGAGGTGAACTCACAGGAGGGGCAAACCAGCACTGTGAAGGTTGTGTGACAAGTGCTGCTGCTTCCAGGTTTTCCCAGCACAGAGGGGTTGTGAGGGGACAGGTTTCATCTTCTAATGGAATTAGAGATAGATGAGACTTTCCAGTGGGTTCTAACTCACAAATGTAAGCCTGTGCCCAGAATAAGTCACAGATCCCCGCTGGTCTCGATGCCAGAGCTCTGCCCAAAGTAATGCCCCAAATAAACCTCACCTCCACATCTTGGTTGTGAAAACACCAGTTTAAAAACAGTTCCTTTTGGACAGAAGAAACCAAGAGATTACAAGGAAAACCCCCACGGATTTATCAAAGGTAATGTGGGCTCTGTGCAAGGGGAACAAAACTGTGAGGGGGGTTGGAGACAGGCAGCACAGATCCATGGCACTGCCTGCCTCCACAGGCATCCCAAGCAGCCAGGACAAAACTGTGGCCCCAAAACCGCTGGGATGGCAAAAAAAGAACAACAAGGGATGTGCTGCCTGAGGGCCAGGACCAGCTGGGTGAGGGCTGAGCGGTGCTGCCTACACACCTGGGGGCCTGGGGAACCAACCTCAACAAAAAATGAACCCCCCACAACAAAAGGAGTGTAAAATCAACAGTGGCATTTGAGAGCTCCACAGAACAGCAGCTTTGGTGGCTGGAGGAGAAGCCAGAAGGGGAGGCTTGGCTGTACCAATGCTCTGCCTGTCACACACTGTGTGGTCAGAGCATCTGACGGCATCTGGAGCAATGAGACCCACGAGTGACACCCCTCCTGCAAAAGCCTCTCTGAGCTCAGCCCCAAATGGCTGGTGAGAGGCAGTCAGCTGGAAATGACCTTCCCGCTTGGAGCTGGGGATGTTCTCCCAGACAAACTCACTGAATTTAAATGTCCCCCACAGACATGGAGACTGGGAAACGTCCCAAACACCCACACGGGCTGGTGGACACCAAGGAGCTGAGGGGCTGATGAGGGGTAGCATATCAGCAGAAACCTAGCTCAGGGTTTTCTTGCTCTGAGGCTGCAGTTTCTAAACCTAAGTGGTCAAGACATCTTGAAGCTGTGAGATCTAAAAGGATCTAGCTGGGGGTTGAGGTCCTTGTCTCCTCTAGCAGGGCCACTCTTAATGTGCTGAGACGGTTTAGTGGTAGACCCGGCAGTGCTGGGTGAATAGTTGGAATCAATGATCCTGGAAGTGTTTTCCAACCTAAATGATTTTGTGATTCTGTGTTTGTTCTGATGGCATCCAAAAGACAGACAGGCTCCATGTCTGGTGTCAGGAGGGGGTTACCCTGAGGTTTCAGAAGCAGACTTGCCAGTGTCAGAACCTGGGCCCACAGGCCCACCAGCATCACTCTGCCCACAGCAGCCTGTGCCACCCCAAAATCCCAACCCCTCTGTGTTTTCCTCTCCCACAGGAAGAGCAGCAGGCCTCCAAGGATGCTCAAAGGACCTGACACACCCATGTGCAGCACCTGGACAAAGACCATCACATCCAGGAGCTTTAGGAACCCTCACTGACCAAGATGCTGGGCAATGTGGGGAGGACACAATGCTCGCTGCCCACAGCGTTCCTCGTCCTTGGCTGAATTATCCTGTGACTTCTGTGGCAGCTCCCACTTGTTGCTTGCCCAGCAACATGCCTGGAGATCATACCCCACTCCAGCAACATGATGTAAATCAGGCAGGAGCTTGTTACTGTGGCGTTTAATGAATGGTGTGGATCACATACCTCACTCAAGGTTTGGATCCTGGGTGTTATTTCTCCATAAATGCCTTAATTGCTGCCTTATTAATTATACTCGTAAAGAAGGGAGGTCCATCACTCACTGATTCCCCATTACAGCGACGACAAGCATCACAAACAAATCATTAGCAGACATAAAAATGGCAGGTAATTAATTTTAGTAAGAGCAGGAATGCTATCAAGTGATTTTATTACCAGCCCAACGTTCAGGAGGGGACATCAATAGTTTTAATTCAGCAACATCTTCCCAATTAGTCATTGCCAGGAGGCAGGAGGTGGGTTTTAAAAGCTCAAAGCCAAAATGGGAGACCAACATGGGGCTCTCAAAACAGCATCCCATTCCTCTCAGAGACTACACAGGACATCCTGTCCCACTCAGGGATATCCCATACTACACAGGGCATCCCATGCCACTCAGGGACATCCCATACCATGCAGGTCAGGGCTGCATGGCTGTTCACACACTGCCCAGGAGTTGGGCACACAATTTACCTCCTGACTAAAACTAAGGCACAGCCAGGGCTGTTCCTTCCTCAGCCACCATGAGATGCTGCTCCAGGAAATCACCTCCCACTCTTTGGGCCATAGGAATTCAGACTCCCCTGGGTAGCTGCTGGTGGGAGAGAACAGAGATTTCACTTTCATAACCTTGAATCTTCTTCTTCTGGAGCTGGGGTTCATGAGTTCCCACAAGTCCATCCTGCTCAACACTAACGAGTGGCCCTGCAAGGGAGCACAGGAACAGTCTGGAAAGCCAGAGCTCCTGCCCCAACTTGGGGGATTAATCCCTCCCTAAGGGCAAAATTGCCCCTATTTGGTTAATTAAGTGGGCACCAGGGGGGAAAAAAAGAAAAACAAAGGCAGAAAAAGACCAAATACATGGAACAAAAGGAACACAGAGCTCTTTCTGGAATAGGGAGAGAGAAGCATCTATTGTGTGAGTCAATTGACTCTGCAGACAAGGTGTTTGGGCACGAACTGATGGGAAGAGGAGACTCCACGACAGCATGAAGAAATGGGTAATTACTTCCCCTGCATGGAGAGACACACACGCTAATGAGGAGGAGGACAAAAGGCCTTTTATTTGGGTTTTGGCTGTGTGCTAACACTGGTGAGTGCTTTCCCTGTGTCTCCCTGCTGCTTGCTGAGCCATTCTGGGTTCCTCAGGGCAGTGTCTGCCTCTGCATGTCCCGGCTGGAGCTGGGACACAGTGTGGCCACCAGTGCCCGGCCTCAGGCAGAGAGGTGATTCCAGCTGGGATTGGGATGTGAGCCGTCCCCGTGGGGAACAGCTGCTCCTGCACCCCATCCCTCAGGGCAGCACTGAGCACGTCCAGGCAAAGATTTACAGCTCCTGAACCTCCCCAGCAGACAGCACCTCATTCCAGCCCACTAGAAGATGGTGAAGGAGCAATTCTGGCAGCATCAGGCACACCACAGGCATTGCCAGACACCCCAGGCTGGCTGCTGAGGGGTCCAGCAGTTGTGCCAGACAGGTCCTTGAGGGCAGATGGGGCAGAGACCCCTGGGCTGTGGTACTCACCAGCCTCCCATCTAACCACATGTCTAACCAAGGACAGTGACCACTCTCTGCCCAGCCCTGCAGGTGGATACCATCCAGGTAGAGAACCTACAGCCCCTGAGGCTCTCCAAGAGGCTGCCAGCCCACCTCAGATATGCCCCAGAGCTCCAGCCCTGCAGCTGGCACACTTGCAGCTGGTGAAGAAAGTGTGCCAGGTACACCATGGGAACAGAGAAACTGTGGCTGCCCCATCCCTGGAAGTGTCCAAGGCCGGGTTGGATAGGGCTTGGAGCAACCTGGTCAAGTGGAAGGTGTCCCTGCCCATGGCAGGGTGTCAGAATTATATGGGCTTTAGGAACATCCAGGATGTGTCACTCACACCAGGATCCCAGAGGTGTGTAGTATGGGGACTGCTATAACTTTTTGCTCTTGGGTTCTTTATCCTCTTCATAATGTGTCATGTGCCCTGTGGCTACTTCAGGGCACTGAGGAGAGACTTGGCTGTAGAAATCTCACTCCTGAGTGGCAAAAGCACTCCTCTGTGGTGGTTGACCATGTGCAGGGACACAGCAGCTCTCACAGCATAGCAGCCCTGCAGCCCTAACTCTCACTTGTCAAGGTGGCTTCTAATGGGCACCCAAAGCCCTGATGTGGCCTGTCCCCCCCAGCCATAGCATTGCCTCTGACCTTCTTCATCCAGCTGAGAGCCCAGGAAAAGCAGAGAACCATCTCCTGCTGGTGGTTCCCTGCTCCTCCTCCAGCTGCCCACCAGTCCCTGCATCCCACCATCCTTCTTCTCAGCGCTGTCCTGGTCCTGGCAGCTCTCCCTGCCCCTCTCTCATGTGCTGTGCTGGGGCATGGCTTATCAGCCCAGCCCACCCATCAGCCCCACTCTACTTTGGCAGCCCCCTGACAGAACAGCAAATCCAACCAATTTGGGTACTCCAGCCCACCCAGGGCATCTACCCAATCTGTCAAGGGGCAGGAGGATGGATTAAGGGATAATAAATCTGCTCCTGTGTGCAGAGGCTGTGGGATGTGGACTGGCACACAGCTGCAGATGTGTGTGCACACACTCTGGTGTCTGTGTCCATCTCAGTAACAAACGTGGTGCTCATCCCATCCTACACCCATACAAATAAATTATCATGACAAGCATCAACTTGTGAGTGAGCATGAGAGGCAGTGAGGAGAAAATGCAAGCAGTTTGCAGGCAGGAGCACCGACACAATCCTTGTGAGGCCCCGAGCCTGCATAAATCACCTGGTGACTGACGGAGCTGTCACTGGGGCTGACAGGAGCACAGCCCAGGAGCAGTTATCCCGTGCTCAGGTATCAATTACCATTGCTAATTCTGAAACCGAGACCAGCTGATGTTAACAGGGGACTGGGAATTAAACCGTCACAAGTTAAATCATCAAGTGCCTTTTCTGGTTTGTTTTCACCAGGAATGTTGAGTTTAAAATGGCCAAACAACGCTGGGACGTGAACGACATAACTGCTGCGAGGTAAAAGGAGAAATAAAAAACATCAGCTTTTTTCTCGGGTGGATCTGCTTGTTAAAGGAAATAGAGACATTTCCATCCCACATCCCACCCCACGTCCCACCCCACCTTCATCACCAGTGACGAAATGACACTGCTGTGGATACATCTGACTCCTCTCCAAAGTTCCCTCTGGAAAAGTACAGGCCTTCAGCTGGACTCCAGTCCGATCTGATCTGTACTTCTGGGGAGGGAGATGACTAATGGGGTCAGGGATCATCCAGTTGCTATTTTTAGGTGTTTTCTGGGTTCCGGCTTCAGTCGCACTGCAGAGCCCCCAGTTGCCTGAACTCCTCACCTCCGACCTGGATGTCTGAATGGGATCAGATGCCAAAGGAGTGCCAGACCTGCTGATATATCGATTTCCTGACAAAAGAAATCACAGCTCCATCCCTTCCCTGCCATTGCTTTCCTCCCTCTTCAGCCTCAGCTGCTCCATTCCCTCTGGAGCTGCTGCGACATCCTGGGTCTCAGTGGGAACATTTTCTACCCCTTCTCACCTCACTGCAGGAGGGGCTTTAGGGGGTGTGTGGGCAGCAGGTGGGCAGAGGCTGCATGTGCTCCAAGCATCTGGGGGTCTGGCAGCTGTGTCTGAGGTAGAAAGAAGGGCCCTGAGCAGCAAGGGGTTTAAGGTGGATTTCCTGGATGACTTCTTCCTCCAAAAACAGCTTTTTAATCCAAAAGTGAAGTTTTACCTGAAAAGAAACTGGAACAAGTGGCTTTTGAAGGTGTGAGAGGCTCAGAACAGCCGAGTGCATCAGAGCAGGGATGAAAGGGGATCATAAACAAACTTGCCCCTGCCCTACCCCCACAGTGGGTCCTCTCCTCTGGGTCTCCTTCCCACCAGCTCCGGGACTTGCAGGAGTTACCAAAGCTCTTCAGAGCCCCACCAGCTGCCCAGGAGGAGTGGGAGCCTGAGCCAGAGGCAGGAAGGGAGAAGCAGAGTGGAGTCCAGTGTTCTAGCAGGAGGAGGTGAGCAGCTGGAGAACAACAGGCCAAGGGGGACCAGTGCCCAAATCCAGAGTGCTTGGCCATCAGCAGCGCTGGCGGCGTGTCAGGCCGTGAGCAATATTTTCCTTTCCTCTTTTGGGCCAACCCCCCCACAGGCAGCAATGCTCAGCAGTTCCAGAGTGATTGCACAGTGACACCCACAGGAGAGACCCTGAAAGCTGTCTCCATTGCACCCAGCTGCCCTGCCAGGACTGAGGTGACAGTGACAAGGACACCAGGATGGAGATGACAGGGACATCCATACAGAGGAGCTCTGCAGAACAACCCAAGAGTGAGCTCTTCCTTCCATGGTCTGTGTTGGTGCTGGACACACGCACGTAAGAATTAAATAACTAATTTCCTTTCTAGAAATACATATTGTGACATAAAGAAGTAACATTATTTATTTCCAGGTAGTCACCCCCTGGGCCCTATAAATATGTATTTAAAGCCAGGGAAAAATATGTTGGTGATTAAACGTGTCTTTAAAATATATGTTGCGTGTAAAGCAGTCCATATTTAATTGGATGTATTGCTGCACTGCACATGGCTGCAGCTCAGCCCTTCACAGCCACATCATACATTTAAAGTTTGGATTAGGAGACTCAGTGTAAAGTCCAAAATGTAAAGTCACATTTTGGCAGAGAGAGGCTTTGGTCTGGGCTCCCCCAGCTCCATGAGGTGACTGTTCCCTACACTGGTGTGAGTCCAGCTGGGGCAGACAGACACAGGTCCTGCCTGTCTGGGATGAGTCACAGGGCCCCTTATCTGCCTGAGCTGCTCCTGCTCCATGTGAATTTTGCTTCCCAGGGCCTGATGGGGTGTTTTCTCACTTGGTTTAGGAATGGTACTCCTCAATATAATGCCCCAACTGAGACTCTCCAAACCACACGCTGCTCTCTCGCTCCCCACTGCAGTGGGATGGAGAGGAGAATTGGAGGCACAAAAGGCAAAGATCATAGGTTGAGATAAGAACAATTTACTGGAAAGAGCAATGAGATAGGAAGATGAACAATCACAGCAACAATACTAATGAGAGGGTACAAGAAAAGAAATTATTCACAAGGAAAAAAACCTTGGAAAAAAGTAATGGACAATACTGGACACTCGCCTCCACCATGTTTTCTCAACCAGAAGGAATCTCTTCTCCCTGGAAGAGAGTCCCTTTCTCCCACAGCAGGCAGTGATGTGTAGTATGGAATAACCTCCATGTCCTGACCATGTTCCCTCTTGACTACTGCAAACAATTAACCCTGTCCTTGACAGAACCAGGACAGGGGAGTTGCTCAGTATGGTCCCCACCCTGCCTCTGCCTCTCTGGACACTGGTGAAAGGTGCTGGGACACTGGTGCCATATCCAGAGCCCATCCAGCCTAGAGAAGTTGTGTTTTCACCACAGTACCATCACAGAATTGTTTACTTTGGAAAAGACCCTTAAGTCCAACTGTTCCCCCAGCACTGCCAAGTTCCCCACTAAACCATATCCCCAGGTGCCAAGAATCACAGAATCATGGATCAGGATCTTGAATTGGCCATCCAAGAACAGCACCTTGAGTTGCAGGACTCACTGTGTCCTCACTAAAGCACAGTGGCCACGTGTGACCTCATTGACACTGATGTCAGTGACAGCACTGCCTGTCTGAGTGCCTCTGGGCTGTGCTGCTCAGGAGGGTGACAAAGGAAGATTTTGGAACCAGAGGGAAGCAAAGGGGACTGGGAGACAGCAGGAAGATGCACTTTGGCCTCTGCCATGGCTCTGAGGTCTGGGGTGTTGATCCAGGCAAGGTCCAGCACAGACTTGGCCTCCGGATGAGACTCAAGAGCCCTGTGCCACTGCGTTCCCTCTCCTCCAGAGCAAGAAGAGAATATGATTCCTGAGCATGCAGAGAGCATCCTGACAGGGAGAAGTTGTCACCAGCATTTATTTAACCCACTGAGGGTCTCTTGGTGAATGACAGCACAGTGTGAATGACGGCAGTGATGGTGTTCATCACACATTTAATCTGTGCAAGGGGCATGGCCACGCTGGCAGAACGAGGAGAGCAAATTAGGCAGCAGGAGACATTTATTATCATAATTGGAAGTGATGCTGGTTGATCAGCCTGAGTGAGACTCCTCTCCCTCCACATGCTGATGGGGAAGGATGAGCTGTGGGCTGTGGCCCTACAACCCCAGGTGGGATGGGGACACGACACACGTACCCCAATTGTGCCTGGCATTGCCTGAAGGCATCAGCACAATCTGGTTACTCCTCATTAGGATCTTTCAACAATCCCAGGTACTCAAACAGCATCAAAGTGGTGTTTCCTTCCCAACACAAATACCTGACTTGTGTCAATTAGAAAAACTGTGTCCTCTGCCCTGCAGAGGGAACTTTGCCCACAGGTTTTGTCCGATAATCATTATTTTGCAGCAGATTATTTAAACATTTGCTCCCCGTGGCCAGCACGTCCAGTAATGAGCTCTGAGGCCCTGAAGAGGGAAAAAAAAGTGCAGAAGGAGAAACAGAGTGGAGCTTTGTAAAGTTCTTAATTAACATTCGCATACTCTGAGGGATCACCTGGATAGTGGGACTTTCCTGAGGCACAGCTTGAGGTCATACAGGATGATTTTCATTCTTAAGGGCAATCTGAGGCTTCCTGATTAAGGTAGGTGAGAGAAGCTCCTTGTATCCCTGTAGAAACCCCGTGAGCATCCCATTCTGCTGGGAGCAGGATGAGGTAGATGCCACTGGGCTGTACCAAACCCCCTAGCTCAGGGCCTGGGCTGTTAACAGCCTTGGAAAGAGGGGAAACTGCTTACTTTCCCTGGAAAGACAGGCCACAGCAAGGAAAAGAGTTTAGAACATCAGCTGTGCCTTGTACCCTGGGTACTGCCTATTGCTCTGCTGTCCCCTTGCACAGAGGTTGGTGATATGGATGCCACAGAGCTCCCTCCCACCCTCAGTCCCTGGGGTCCCATGGGGACCAACCATGGGCAGCTCTGCACAAGCTTGTCCCCAGTATTGAGGCACTTTGCATGTGGGTATGAGGGAGTGACCTCCTCCATGGGAGGAAACCCCCCAAGAGACCAACCACTGATCCCCTTGCACCCCTGTCAGTGGCATCCTGCAGCACCAGGGTGGCCCAGGGGCTCATGGCAAAGCAAACACAGCAAGTGCTGTCCCAGTCTACAAGGAAACCTAGAGGGACACGGTGCCAGGGGTCTACACATGCACTTGCCTGGGACATCAGCAAATTTGGTGTGGGGGCTGCAGGAGCTGAGGCTTGGAGGGAATGAAAACCAATTTGGTGCACAACGGGGACTCAGCAGCTGTAAAAATGTCACTAAAAAAAAGGGAGATGGTAACTGCTGATCTGCTCTAAAAAATTCTTCCCTGTGGGGGTGGTGAGGCCATGGTACAGATTGTCCAGAGAAGCTGTGGCTGCCCCATCCCTGGAAGTGTCCAAGGCCAGGTTGGACGGGGCTTGGAGCAACCTGGGATAGCGGAAGATGTCCCTGTCCATGGCAGGGGGGTGGAATTAGATGAGCTCTAAGATCCCTTACAACCCAAACCATTCCATGAGTCTATGAACTTGCAACCCATTACTGCAGCCTCTGTTCTACCTGGCAGCAACTCACATACCTGGACCCAAAACGTGACCAGGGGTTGAAGGAGTTACAGGCCAGCAAGTTTGTGTTTGTTCCTGGAAAATGGCTTTAAACTGTGATTAAAAATAGACTAATGGAGCACAGATGGGATGACATGGATTCCGTGATGGAAAATGTGTCAGTCTTTCCAAAACATCCCTGGTACTGGTACTGCTCCTGCTCCCAGTGGGAGTTGTGGATGGCTGGGGTAAGCCAGAGGGCTGAGCAAGGTGCAACACTGCATACAGGTAAGAGCCAGGAGAACGAGGCCAACATGGAAAAAACCACCTGGACAGAAAACTAAGGGACTTGATATTCAATTTTTCATAAACAATTCCACCATGGATCTTGTCACTGCACATGTTAATGTTTTCTGCAGCAATCTGGAAAGGAGGAAGAGCTGGAGAGCAGAGCCCGGTTCACAGATGACACAGAGGGAAGTTAATTGAACCCAGAAAACCCATTGCACCTCCAAGGATCCTGAGCCAGAGAGCTCCTCCAGTTTACAGCTGAACATCCACTTTGACAAACGCGTTCTTCAGCACCCACGTTTTGGGAGTGCAAAGCTCAGCCTTGGAAGAATGCACAGATGGGACTGCTGGAGTGGGAGGGAGTGAATTTGGAGGGAAAAGGAGCTGCTGTAATGATTAGGACCATGTGTGAGCCAAGAACAGGGGATGTTGTAGCCCATTTTGGTAGCGAACGACATCAGTAATCAGACCTGGTTGGAGGAGATGCCTTTGGGGTATTGGTCATGCCAATTAATTTTTAGCAGGACGACAGGGACTGGGGAGGTGGTGGGAGCTGGATCTATCCAGGGCTGGGGATTTTTCCCACTTCTTGGATGAAGTTTTGGACAGCTTGCATGTGGATCAGGAAATAAAGGGGATTGTGTGGAAGAAAAGCCTGATCCCAGGTGCTGTTGTTCCCTGTCCTGCCTCTGTGTCCTGGTACACAGGACCGTGTCCAAGTGGACCCAGAGCACCAGCAGTCTGTATGTCTCTGCTGGGAAATGCTTGGTACCTTTCCACAGGATGACTGGAGGAGACACAGGGAGAGCAGGGAGGCTGCAGGAATTGTCGGGCTTTGGAGCGGAAGTGGGAAAGGGGCTCCAGAGGGACCACAAGGGGTGGTTTGGGAAGTGCAGCCACACAGGCTCCAAGGCAGTGTGTCCTGAGGCTGCCTGGAGAGGCACAGCCAAACAGTGTGAGCTGGAAGCGTTCACCGGCAGCTCAAGCACGTGGAGCAGCTTCAGCCACTGCCTCAGGGAATCGCTGCCCCACAGCAAAGCCTGGGAGGGCAACTCCAGGGGCTGGGGTTGGATGGGGGGGGCAAACAGGGCAGGAGCTGGTCCCGGGGCATGTGGCTGCAGTGGGGGTCCGCACGGTGCCCGGTGGGGTTCAGTGCTGCCTCCTCGCTGGGCAAGGGATTTGACTCGCACATCCCACCAAAACCGCTCCCACCTCTCCCTTTTTTTTCTCACCAAGGGCTGCTCGGAAGCTTCCGCGGAGCAAAGCTTGGCAGAGAGCACCCTCCAGTGGGCACTGGGAGGCCAATGGGAGCCACAAGGCAAGGGGGGATGCGGGCAGCATGAGAGAGGCCCAGTGAGGGGTCCTGTGGCAGCCGGAGCAGTGCAGCTCCCATCGGATGCCGAGCTTGGCTCACGTCTGTGGCCGTGGGCTACAGAGGAGTGTTGCTCTGGAGCTGGAGATCTTGAAGAGGTTCTATAAAGCAGAGTTTGGCTGTTGGGTGCTGAACCCCTCAGGCATTGGCTCAGCCAGTGATGCTGCCCTGGATTTCCTGGTGTCCAGGATGTAATATGGGACAGGCAGTTGCATGGAGAGTTGATGATCCTCACTCAGTCACCAGATGTTCAGTGAAAAGACACAAGCCAGAGGCAGTGAGAGTCCTCAGGATAAGTTTGGGAGAAGGTAAGGACCTCCTCCAGTGTCCTGGCACCACCATGTCCTGCCCCTCTCCACCAAGCAAGGCTCACCCAAAGCCCCACCACCCATAAAACCCACCCAAGGCTCCCCTTTGGCTACGCCGTGTCTCCTCCCTCAGAGGGGATGCTCTCTGCAGGGTGGAGTGGAGCCAGAGCAGGGAAAGCAATGCCTGAAGCATCTGGTTGCAATCAGTGTTTGCAGAACTGGCTACGGTCCTGCCCAGACAGTGGCCAATGGAGCTGTTTCCCACGGGATCCCAAGTCCATTGCTCCTTGTGCCAGAGCTTCGCACATCCGTCACAACATCCCGGAGCAGCCCCTGGATCCTGGCAAAACCCTCATGGAGGTACACTGCTCAGGCACTGCCTCCCCAGGATCTCTCCCTGGGGCCTGTCCACAGCTCCAGAGCCACTGCAGGGCTATGGCTCCTAATTTCCAGCCCTCACACCCTGACCAGCCCCACTCCTGATCATCAGAATAGTGTGGTGACTTCATTGTACAGCTTACTTCACATGGAAAGGGTCCTTGTCATTTTCTCATGCTAAATATTTCGCAGAAGACTTCAGGAAAACACACTCCATTTAGGAAAGAAAAAGCCAGTTTAAGTTGCTAAGAGACCAGATTTTGTGATTTATTGAGGTTGTTGAACTATGTGATGACTTTATGAATCCCTTTGGTCCCAAAGTCAGGTTATGATCTGAGGATCTCTGCTTGCACTCAATGGCAATGTATTCACACCTCTCCAGCTGCAGAGAAGCCTTGTAAATGAGGCTAAAGGTACAAAGAAAGCAAAAGAAAAAGCCCTTGGCACTTACCTGGCTTGCTAAGCCAGCCTCAAGACCTGGGCACTGCTGCCATGACAAACCTATGTCGTGAGGCAGAACAAGAGGAAACCACCTTGAAACCAGACAAAAACTGGATAAATTCCCATTTTAGCAGGGTTGCCTGCCCTCACCCTGACCAGCAGAACAGTGCCTGGGTGGACGTTGCAGCTGATGGGGAGGACGGTGTGAACCTGGTGCTTGTATTTTGAAACACACAGGTCTGTGTTGGAAAAGCCACAGAAACAGGGACATTGTCCTTGCATTCCTTCTTGGTTGGCAGTAGGAGAGGTCAGTGCTGGGAAGGGTGGGTGGGCCGGGAATGGGGAGCAAACAGAGCCCTGATGGGCTCCAGATGCTCTCCTCACCCAGATGATGATTCATGGTCGGGGCTGGCCAAGCTAAGAGAATTGGGCTGACTTCACCTTCACCTCCCAGTGGGGTGTGACCCTGTGCCTCAGTTTCCCCATCTGTGCTGGGAACAGAGCCAAGACACCAAGGCTCCTGCTGCTGCCTGGGTTTCATTCAGGGAGGTGCCGACCACCACAGTCCCATGAGCCCATGGAATCACAACACAGGAGAGCTCCAAGATTGTCCTGGAGGAGACATTGTTCAGCTCTCTGCACAGAGATGAGCTCAGGGCACCTCATGAAACTGAAATAGGAAAGAAGAAAGGGAGAGGGAGAAGGAAGTTCTCAGTGGTAGCAGCCCCATGGAACTTGGTTTGGTTGCACAAATATTTACATGAGCCCAAGCAGTGCACGAATGGTTCAGGAGTCCAGCAAGGTTCACCATGCAGGGAGAAATCGTATCACAAGAAACTCCCAGTAGGAATTCCAGTCCTGCTCTGTCTCAGGCAACAGGGGCTACTGGAGACGGGGTGCTGAGCCAGCTGGATTGGGAGTTACATCCCTCACAGCCGCTCTTCTCTCAACTTTTGCTGCTGCGCCCACTGCTGCCGGGACTCCCCACGCGCAGCCAGGACGTTCCCGCTGTACCCCGGCGCTGCCCTGGGGGCACCCAAATATTGGCTTTAGTGTGCGCTGGGGCGTGGGAGGGGGGAGCAGCTGCCGGGGCAGGAACGTTCTCGCGGAAAGTGGGAAAAACGCGGGATTAAGGGCCTGTCCTTCTGCGGCTGCTGGGAGCTGCCCACCTCGGGGGACACCGGAGGCCCCGGTAGGTCTCGGGGGAGGCTTCGCAGTCCCCCCGTTCCCAGCACGAGAGGGACGGCTGCAGCTGGAGAGAGCGTCGGAGGGGCCCGTGCCTTCGGGAACGGGAACGGGGCGGGGAACAGCTGGTACCGGGGGGGTACCCGCACCCTCGGGAATGGCACCAGGAGAGAAGAGCCGGTACCGGGAGGGATGCTCGTGCCCTCCAGAATGGGCACCGGGAGGGAAGAACCGGCACCGAAGGGTGCCCCGCCAGCGCCGGGGGTGCCGCCAGCCCGCAGCTGCCCCGCAGCTCCTCGCTGTGCTCGGTCTCTCTCTGCCGGCTGTCGGGACGCGCCGCCGCGCCCCGCCACTAGCCGAGCATCCCCGAGCGGGGCCGCCCCCCCCCTCCCCCTCCTCCTCCTCCTCCTCCTCC
>VYXB01002613.1:0-10786 GCA_013397135.1 Pachyramphus minor | reverse complement strand
CCCCCCCCCCCCCCCCCCCGACCGGCCCCGAGCCCCGGCGCCACGGCCGGACCAGAGCCCTCGCAGCCGCGGGGCTGGACGGGGGGAACCGGGCCGGGCTGGGCTGAACCGAGTAGGGCCAGGGGGCAACCGAACCGGGGGAAACAGAACGGAGCTGCCCCGCGCGAAGCCGCCCCATGCCGTTCTACCGGCGGTGCGTGGCGGTGCGGGTCCGGCCGGCGGGGCCACTGACCNGCAGGCGCTGCTGCGGGGCCGCCCGCTCCGCGCCGCCGCCACAGGTAAGGGGTCCCCCACCGTGGGACGGGGGGTCCTGCGTGCCCCAGCCCGGGGGGTGCCACGGTAAGGGCCGCTTCCCTCTCCGAGGAGTCCCGCTCCCTGCCCCAGTGCTGGAGGGATGCGCTGCGCTGCTGCTCGTTCGACGTGGTCCCTCCGCGTCCCCTCCCCGTGCGGGTGATCCACGCCGGCTTCTTCTGTCGGGGCCCATCATCCGGTTCTGGGGGAGCGGGATTAGGGTGGCGATTCCCCCCACGAAGGCCCGTGGTGCTGGGCTGGGGCATTGGGGTGAGGCCAGGACAACCCCACACCCTTTCCCTCTGCCTGGCCTTTATTCCCGTGCTCACAGTGGGCATTTTCCAGGCTGCTGTCCAAGCGCATCTCATGCTGCGTCCCCACTTACCAGGGGCTGTTTTGGGAAAACAGGGACACCGGGCTGCCAGAGCTGGTTCTTGCCAGCCCTACACTACCCCAGCCTTAGGTGCTTCGCCCCATTGTGGGGCAGAGGACCAAGGGGGCTGTCCCGTGCAGCGCAGGGCAGTTTTTGCTCAGGGCGTTGTGTGTCCGGGGTAAATGCTGGGTTGATGCCAAGGCGTCCTGTCAGCTCATCCCCTCTCCTGGCAGCCAGCAGGGTTTGGGTTCCCTTGGGCCGCTTCCACTTCCCATCCTAAGCGTTTTGGTCTGGCACAGGCTGCTGTGCTGGGTCAGGAGCCGGCAGCCTGTTTCAGAAGAGTTTAAAATAAGCTCATTTTGGATTTGTTTATGGAAGTTTATTTTAAAGGCTTTGAGGGGTGGGAAGGGCAGTGCTGCTCCAGCACGTTCCCCCGAAGCGCCGCGCGTTTCCCAGGCCCTTGGCAGACCGTGCGCCTCTGCTTTCGGCAAACCCCGCAGCAAGGGCTCCCTTGCTGCTCCGTCTGCCTGGAGCCATGGGAAATGACTGCCAGACCCTCACAGCATGTGTCCCGGATGCCGGGAGCGAGCAGAGCACTCAGCCTCGGCCTGGGAGCCACACTGCTCCTGCAAATGCTGTGGATCTGTCATTAGGGTAAGAAGAGGCTCCTGTGAATCAGCCAGGACAAATGAGGGGACAGCAAGGTTTCACCCAAGCTGACCCATGTACAGCACCAGTGCCGTGCCAAACCTGGCAGCAGCATCATTGTATGTGCTGGACCTGTGTCTGCCGGAGGAGGAGCTGACCGTGCCAGTGACCAGATGGTCCCTCACTGCCTGTGTCTGGCCAGCAGGTTGGGAATGCTCCAGGTGGCCACAGGAGCATTGTGTGTGTGCCACCATGGTGGCAGGGGCACAGTGTGTGGGGATGGCATGGGGAAGATGGTGTGAGGGACAGTGAGAGAGACAGTGAAGGGACAGCATGGTGGGGATGGTGTGGGGGTCTGGGGGGATGGCTGCAGGTGTTGCTGTGGGCAGGTGGGATGTGCAGCCCCATGTTTTGTGTTCAGATAATTCCATGCACCTGGAGTTTCTTGTGGAACAACAGGTGTGTGCATAAGGCAGCAACAAATTTTCCTCCAGTACTGCAGCTTCTCATTAGACCATGAATATGCATGTATGCAGATGTGCCAGGCTGGCTCAGAGCCTGGGTCAGAGGTGTGTCACCTCACAAAAATGCTGTGATTTATCTTGTGGGAAGAGTTGGGGTAGTGTGAAGTGAGTAGAGCTGAGCCCACCATGCCTCCCCTTCATCCCTACTTGGTGGTACAGATGCTTGGGGGGTTAATTTGACCCCAAACCCCAAGGGGAGCACAGCCCACCCACCCTCCCACTTTCTCTGCATCCACAGCTGATGGGATGTTGGAGCCTCCAGTGTGACTGAACCCTTTACTTAAGGAAAGAACAGAATCCTGATTCGTACTTCAGTGGCTGTTTCTTTTTCTAAGCACTCCAGCATCGACCCATGATTGGGGACCGATCACATCTCAGGTAGATGGGAGTTCCATGTGATCCCCTGGCACTGTGGGAGAGCTGTGGCCTCCCAGGGCAGTGGGAGAGCACTTCCCACCAAGCTGCAGCACAGCAGGGTCTTGGAGTGAGGAACAAATGCTTAACAACACCCCACACTGGGTTTGGGGGTTATTTTTTCCTTGGTTTCATTTCCTGAAGAGGATCCGAGAGGCAAAAATCACATTTCTCCTCTTAAACCGGAATGGAACTGCAGTTTCTTGTCCTTGGGAGATGCAGGGGAAGATCACCTGGGACCAGTCGTGCCCTGGTGCAGCCTCTGCACAGCCAGCAGGGTCTGGGTGATGTGTCACAGCCTGCCTGGACAGCTTGCAAGGACAGGGATGGATCAGGCCAGAGATACAGCAGGTGCCATCCCTCCTGGGCAGGGCTGGAGACGACACCAGCCCAGCACCAGCTGCAGCACCTCCTTGCTGCAGACCCAGCACCTACCTGGGCTGGGTTAGTTCCACCCTTTTGCATCTGATGTCACATGATGGGGGCCAGAGATTTCTTGGGAAGTGGGAGCGCTCCAGGTGTTACCAAAATCCAGCAGGGCACGGGGGGAGGCTGCCCAGCCCCCACAGATGAGCTGGTGGTGGTTTACCCTTCACAAGGATGGTCCTTGCACTGCTCAGCTCCCAGGTTTGGGCATCCCCAGCTGAATCAGGAGTCTTTGCCTGGCTTTGGGTCCTCACAGGCAGGTTTAAACACATCCAAAAGCTGCAGGTCCCCTCACCCTGGCTGGGGAGCTCAGGTTACCACTGTGCAGCAGGATGTGTCCATTGGTCTTGCCAGAGGCTGTGAGCTGGTGGGAGCTGCCTCATCCTCCTCATCAGGAAGGGGAGATATCAGTGGAGCAGTGTTGCTGCCAGATGAAGGAATCACCCAGCAAAGGGCTGGGAAAACACTTGTCCAACAAGGCAGAGTGGCTGTTTCCAGTGTGATACAGTAGCCAAGGACTGTTGGATTCCTCTGCTCTTATTCACCAACAGTGGTGGGAGTGGGGAGTACGCACGCCTAGCCCCAGGAGCTGGGAGAATCCCTCATCCCTTGGTGCAGGGGCCCAAGAATGCCACATCCAGCCATGAGGTCCCACTGTAACCAGGGCAGAGCAGGGACCAGGCTCCCTGTCCCACTCCCCTTGGCACAGCCATGTCCCAGAGGGTGACACACGCAGGCATGGCTCATCCCTCCCCCGTCAGGACCCTGCAGCTCCAGAAATAAATCTCAGCGAAGCAGCGGACGGGGCTGGCGCCGAGAGCTATTCAAGCAGCAGTCCCTGAAGAGCTGTGGGACGGTTCTCTGGAAGGAACCCTGGGCCGTGCTGGCAGGAGCAGCTGTTTACTGCTCCTGCTGAAATGTGCAGTGCTCCCATCCTCTGACCTCCCAGCCTTCCTTGAAATCAGCCGTGGAGATAGACAAAGCCGTCAGCCACCCAGGGCCGCTGCCCCCTGCGCCCTCTGCTCGGCTCTCCCATTGCTGGGCTGCCACAGATATTTTCCCCCAGATCCTGCCACTGGATTAAAAGAAAGAAAAAAGAATGAAAGAAATTAAAAAAACCTTGCTGACATGCTGGAGTTTCCTGCCAGGCTGGAGTTGTTGGTCTGTCGTTTGGTCCCACAGGGCGGGGAACAAGGGTTGCAGCTGTGACTGCAGTCCCAGGGCTTACCCATGTGAACCTACCTGAGCCTCAGTGCTCTGTTTTGGGGGTCAGGGTCAGTCCTGCTAGTCTGACCCTGCAGCTGCCCTCGTCAGCACCTGTCCAGAGGGTCAGTGTCCTTCAAGTCAGAACAAAGTGCCAGGAATCATGCTGGGCTCTCACTGCAGAGCCACAAGAAGGAGATGTCTCAAATCAAGGGGACAAAAAGGGTTGGTTTGGAGTGAGATGTGGCTTCAGTCCATCCTGATGCTCTCCTCCCCTGCAGCCCTGACTCACTGTGGCCATGACCACCACTGGGAAGGGGCATTTGGAGCCTCCTTGGTCACCAGGATGGGCTGTGGCCAGTGTTGGGTGAGGGTTTCTCACCCCGCAGCAGTTCTGAAGTCCCACAGTGGTGCTGAAGTGGCTTATGGGGGTCTCCCCCATCCCCCTCCCGGGAGCCCAGCCCTGCTCATCCCAGCCACAACCCGCTGCAGCCTCCTCTGCGGGGCACAGCAGCTCCCAAAACCCTCCCAGACCTCCAAGACGTTTTCTCTGCCTGCATTTCTCCGAGCCAGCGGTGATTTCAGCATCGGAGGGGCGAGCACAGCTCCCCAGGCTGCTGGCGTGGGCGGGAAGCGGGATGCTGACCAAGGCTGGATGGTTGGCTCGGCTGCCGGAGGAGGGGGAGCGGAACCGCACCCTCCCCTTAACAGGAACCGTCTGCCGAGCGGCTCAGGGAGAGGTGGATGGATGGATAACGCGCGGCTCCCACCGGCCCCGCTCTGGCCGACAGCCGTCCTCGGCAGCGGGCTGACAGCCAGCCCCCGAAAATGTGTGCTACAGGCAGCACGGGGGGCAGGACACCCCAACCCTGTTGCCAGTAGCTCCCTTCAGTGCTGATGTTCCTGCAAGGAAGGGGCAGCCCTGGCTGGACTTTGCCACCCTCTATGGTTGCAGCTCCCCCCCAGCCCCCTTGCCCGTGGGTGTGGGGTCCCTGCAGAGCCTGACTGTGCTGAGGGGCACACGCGGGACATCCGAGAGCTGATGTTGAAGATGGCATCTCCAATTCATTGCTGCAGCCTCTCTCCCTCCGTCCAGGGGTTTCGTTGGGGCCAGGATTCCTGCTTGAATGGACCCAAATCCTGATTCAAAAAAAAAAAAAAAAGTGTTTTCAGCCTTGGGTGGTGTTTTGGAAGGATTTATGTGAAAGCGGAGCTGGTGGTCCTTGCTCAGGAGCTGGGCTGTGACCCCTAGGGGCAGTAGGTCCCTTGGGGACAGCAGGCCCTCAGGACCCCCGTCACCCAGTAAGAAGTGCATGCAAGCACGAGGGAATACGGCCACTGCTGTCCCCTCACAGCTTCACAGTCCCCTGGTGTTCCTGATTCCTCCTGCCTGGGCCAGTCCCTGCAGAGTGAGCTTAGAAGAAACTCCACAAGCACCAGTGTTCCTGGCTCCCCTTAGGAAGCACTTACAGCATCACATTGGCTGGGAACATGACAGCACTTACGGACCAGCAACATGGATTGGCTTCAACTATGTGTCTCCTTGGAGCTTGCATCATCCTAAAGCAGCATGCGGGATGTGTTCACCTCCATGTGGAAGCAAGAGCTGGAGTGTGCCTTGGCAGCCAGTTCTCCAGCTGCAGGAAGCTCCGTGGTGCTCAGAAGAAGCAGAGATGGGAGTGCAGGATGGTTCCCCGTGGCACCTGTGCAAGTTATCCGTGCAGTAAGGTACCAGTGGCTGGGGGGGGCTGAGCGTTGGAGAGCAGGTGACTCCTGGCAGGGGAGGAAACCAGCAGTCCCTTGGGGACAGGTACCCAGCTCTCAGCATGGTCTGTGCTCACCGGATGCCCAGTGCTGTGCCTGCTGGCTGTGCCCATTTCCCCGCGGGTGCTGGCACAGGGCTGGCCACACGCTGGCTGCTGCGCGTGCACGGGAGCCGCCCGCTGCCAGCACAAAGCCTGGATTGAGCCGGAGCTGGCACGGCTCTGAATGGGCCAAGGATGCTGGCGAGGAGAATCAGCTCTTCTCCTCCCCTGTGCCAGCAGGCTCTGCCACCCTGCTCCTGCACTCGTGCCTGGCAGTGAGGCTGGATGCCCGCCTCAGGCACCAGGATGCCTCTGGTGGGGGATCAGCCTGGCACCTCAGGCAGTGGTCAGTGTGTGGCTCTGGGTGAGTACCTGCCAGCACGTGGGGTGACCGTCCCCGGCCTGTCCTCCGGAGCCTGACCCGACACAGATGCCAGCCTGGCACGGTGCAGTGTCTGGCAGCTGGTCACAACTCCAGGAGCCAACGTGGAGCTGCATGGCATGGGGAGACTGAGCATGGTGGGCAGTATGGAGGGTGGGAGAGGGTCATTACTCCTTGAGTTAATTAATGGTATCAAATCAAAGCAGCCAGGGTGCAAAGTAATTCCCCTCATTACACAGACAGTGGCTGTGGGCGGCAATTTCCCTCCCTTCCCAGAACCTCGACTCACTGGCTGCATCCATATGGAGAAGCACGGCCCTGCTGTGAGCTTGGATCCTGACTCAGTGTCCCCACGGCCAGGCAGGAGGATGGGAACAGCAGGGCACACCACATCCCCAGCACAGGGCAAACCCCACTCACACACATGTGCTTGTGTATCCATACATGTCTGAGTGTATCCATACATGTCTGACTGTATCCATACATGTCTGAGTGCATCCATACATGTGCCTGTTGCAGAGGTGGGGAGTCCTGGGCATGCTGAGGGTGCCAGGGTCTGTGCTGTCAGAGCTCCCAGAGGGATGCTCCTGGGTAATCTTGTGCTTGCTCCATGCGCCATGGAACCAGGGGGTCTCTGCTGCTATGGGGTCAGCCCTGAGACCCACCTGCCCCTGTGGGGAAAGCTCCAGTGCTTTCCCATCCCTCACAGATGGCTGCTGCAGCCATGGCTGCCTGATGCCAGCACCTCTCCACTGGACAGGGCTTGTCCATCACCATCCCACCATTGCCATCTGGGGGGCTTTCACATGGCTGCCTCCTGCAAACAGGGGGAGCAGATCCCCCTTTGCAGATCCAGCACGGGGGTGCACCCTTTTCCAGATCACGACGAGGTTCCGGCTGGCCCCCGGGTGTTCTCCTCCCCGCAGCTGCAGCCGGCAGCCTCGCGGGTGGTCCTGGCTGTCAGGCAGCGTGTGGGCTGTCGAGGCCACCTGCAAGGGGCTGCCTGTGTGGGACCAGCTCCCTTCCTGCCGCGCTGGGATCCCGTCCAAGGGCGGAGGGGGGGATGGACAGCCGCCTCCCTGGCGGCCATAGGGTGCTGCCAGCCTCGGGCGCCCTTCATCTGGCTGCCTGATCCCTGTTATTTACAGGAGGGGCAGTTCACACTGCTCACAGCAGCCACACGGGCCGGCACAGCCCACAGCACAGGTGGCAGTGCCATCTCCTCCCCAGGGGTCCCACCAATCTCATCCCTTGCGCCGCTCCCGGACCCGCTGGAAGGATGCCAGCTGGCAGGATGCTCCGTCGCCGCTCCATCTCCATGGCTCCGGCACCCGCAGCAGGGACGTGTAGCTATATCTTTAAGAAGGGCCTGGGCTGGGGTGGGAGAAGCGTTTCCATCCAGCCTTTCTCCAGAAACCTGGATCGAGTTAGCGCAAGCGAGCGATTGCCGGAGTTGGCGCTGTGGCCGTTCCCTGCTCCCGGCCGGGGCAGACGCCAGCCCGCCCCGTGGGCAGCCATGGGGGCTCAGAGCAGCGGGTGAGGTGAAGGGCAGCTGTCATCCCCCGTGGCCCTGGGCTCTGTGGGGAGAAGAGGAGGAGGAGGAGGCAGAGTTAGGTAAGTAGAAGTTTTTTCCTCTCGCGCCTGTGGGACTCACTGCCCTGCTCCGGGAGGGCCTGGAAGGGAGTGGTGGGTGCGTGACATACGACAGGCACCCACTGGAGGTGAGTGCAGGCAGCAGGCAGCCCCAGGGCTGGCAGAGCTGCCTGCTCGGCTCCTGGCTCCTGCCCGCACGCAATGGGGACGGTGGGATGGGGCCAGCTGGGTGCCCATCACCCCTCATGTGAGGGCTTACAGGTGGCACACACCAATGGTGGCAGCAGGCAGAGCCCCGCAGTGGGGGACAGGGGGAGGGGTGCAGTGCTCTCTGCCCCCTGGCAGTGCCCGTGCCCAGCCCAAGGACTGGATGTGTCCCTCCTCTTTCCCCCCACCCACTTGGGCTGGGGTAGGAAGCATCCCCAGAGAATATCCCCAGGGACCCCACCAGGAGGAAGGTGCCTGGTCTGCCCCTGCACTGCTGAGGGCAGAGAGGCTGAGGGATCCAGTGGTCTTGGGGGTAGATGCCAGCGCTACCCCTTACATCCCACATCTCCCATGAGTGGCTCATAGATGGCAGGAACTGGCGATGGCCCCATGGCAGGGGGTGGCAGCCTTGCCTCGTGCTGTTCTCTGGCACAGCTGTTCTGGGGGGCGTTTGGAGGAAGCTCTGCATGGCTGAGGGCGTGGGGGCAGGTTGTGGAGTGATTGGGGCTGCAGGGTCCCTGTATCCCCTGGGCCTGGCCCCACAAATGGCTTCATGCCAAGCTCTCACACTGTCGGGGATGTAGCAGACCCAGGTGACCGCATTCTCTAGCCCTGGGCACAACGGGAGCACAGAAGGCAACAGTGGCAGTGTCCTGGGCATGGTCAAGCCCCAGTGCAGCTCCTGGGACACAGAGCAAGGAAATATGTTCGTGCACTGAAGGAATCCCAGGGGTGGTGAGCCTGGAGGGGACTCGAGGTGGCACAAAGGTGTCACAGCAGCTCCAGCCCAGTTTTCCAGCCCTGCACACAGATCCCCGGCCAGCACCAAGTCTTGTGGGGCAGCTTGGGTTCAGCAGGGCAAGCCAAGGGGTTGTGGGGCTTGGTGTCCCAGCTCTGCCCCACAGCTCAGCTGGGCCCCTGCCGGTGGCTGTACTCATTCTGCTGGGATGTGGGACCCCTTGGGGTCCAACACAGCCCTGGGAGTGACTCACCATGGTGCTGGTGCGGGGCTGAGAGCCCTGGCCCTGCTCCCTGGCCCTGGCCTGGCCAGCCCCAAGCCATTCTTCTCCAATGAGCTCATCTGTCTCACTGGTTGTGAGCTTTAACATGGTCTCTTGGACAGAAAATAACCAGCTCGGCCACTTAGCGAGTGTTTATGGCTTCTTCATAGCTGGGTTCTCTGCCAGGAGAGGGGCTGCTCTGGGAACAGAGAGTGAAGCCACTCCTGTGCTCAGGCCAGACAGTGCTATGGTGTGGCATTTCCCTGTTCAATGCCCGCAGTGGGGCTGGGTGCCCTTGGCCACTTGCACCCTCCTGCCCTTCAGCCCCGGCTTGGCGAGGCCAGCCCCCTGGATGGGCCACCTGGAGCTGTCTGGGCTCCCAGGAACCGTGTGGCCAGGACAGTGCAGGTGGCTGCACGTGCCCGTGGGGCTCAAGGAGGACCCAGGGTCTGGGGCTGTGCTGCACCAGGTGACAAGTGTCTCAGAGTGGTGGGGACTCGCCCGGCTCCCCAGGGCAGGGCAGGGGACAAAGGTCCCACTGTTGAATTGTGACCCCACGAACCAGTAGTGGGGCTGTTTGCAGAGGGGCTGCTGCCTGGGTGTTGTGTGTCTGGGCTCGGCTGGGGCATGGGGGAGTGGCAGAAAGTATTTTCTTGATGGAATTTCTGCAAACCACCCTCGGCTCGCCCCAGTCCTTCGCCTTCCCGGGGAGCACAGGGGCTGGGTGAGGTGTGTGGGAGCCAGCCTGCACTGTCCCCAGCTCCACAACCACCCAGATCCCTCTGAGCTGTGCAGCCCAGCCCTGGCACAGGGGCATGGCACAGGCACTGGGGTGCCACCACGGGGCCCCCTGCACTACTGCGGCTGTCACACCCACCTGCTCCCACATCAGTCACACAAACCGCTCCTTGCGCCAAGTACTGATCCAATTTGTGGCTGTTTCCATAACAACCTCCCAGCACTTTCTGGTCCTTTCTGTTGCTACACAGATGCCGAGATCCGGTGTGTCAGGGATGCTCTGTCCCAGGACACAGTGGCTGGGCTGAGCCATCCTGATCCCTCTTGGGTCCCGGGGGTGAAGGGCTGTGTGTGCAGGAGGCCTGCATATGCTGGGCAGGTGTCCCCACACTGGGAAGGGGTTTTTTCCCACATCAGAGGGATATGGTGAGGCTTGGGCCAGGGGAAGGAGTCCAAGGGCAGTAGCTGATTCCAGTGTCCAGCTCTCTCCTGGTGGGGGTCCCTGCATGCAGCTCAGCCTCGTGCAGTCATGGCACTGCCCAGGACACTCAGTGCCAGGAATGGGGACCTTGGAGGTGCTGGCAGACAAAGGACCCCCCTGCTTTTCCTACCTGATACCTCATCAGCCCCATCCCTGGCTCATGCAGCGTCCTGTGGCTCTCACACAGGGTTCCTGATGGGATCCAGCCCCAAAGCTCTCCCCGCACCTCCTGTGTCCCACTGTGCACAGCTCCAGCTCCTCTTGGAGATGGCCTCTGCCTTCTGGCAAAGGTCCCTGACCCCTTGCCTTCACCCATCCCCTGCTCAGCCACCCACCCCACAGGGCCAGCACTGGGACCCCCACCCAGGCCCAGCCCCAGCCCCAACACCCTGGGATGCCCAGCCCCAGGACATCCCACGCAGCTCCATCACCCCAGGGGTGCCCAGCCCTGGTACACCCCATCCCCACCCCCCGGGGGCTGCCCAGCCCTAGGACTCCCATCCCAGTGCAATCACCCTGGGGGTTGTCCAGCCCTGGTATCCCCACACTATTGCTCCGAGAGTGCCCAGCCCCGGTACCTTCCCACGTCACCCTGGTACCCCACATCCCCATCTCCCCGGGGTTGCCTAGCCCCAGTGTCACCCCCACCCCCATCTCTCCGGGGGATTGTCCAGCCTCAGTGTCTCCCCCATCCCCACTG
>VYXB01002612.1:323079-347362 GCA_013397135.1 Pachyramphus minor | reverse complement strand
CACGTGTCGCCGCTTCCCGCCGCCCGCGCGGAGCATCCGCGGCCGCGGAGCATCCCCGGAGCCGCTTCCCCCGTTCCGCCCCGGGCCGGGCTTCGAGCCGAGGCCCCCGCGGGGAGGGGGGTCAGGCCGGGGCACGAGCCCGGAGGTGGCGTTGGGACCTCGGGCCGCCTTGCCCGCGCTGTGCCCCCCACGCCGGACCGCGCGTGTGCCCCCCATCCCTGCACTGACAGCGATGGAAAACACCGTCCTGCCTCCCCATCCCTTAATCTCGGGCTCTCGAATCCTTAGTTTTGGGGTCCTGAACTCCCCGAGCCTGTTCCCAGACCGCAACCCCAAGTAGCAGCGTCCCGTTGGGATGCATGGAGAGTTCATGGAGTGTTCGTAGCCCGTAATTCCCGAGTTCAGGCACTGGAAAAGCGCAAGTGTTCCTGCTCTCCCATGACTCGGGGAGTAGCCGGCCTTTGTCCGGCCAGGACAGCGCTTAGGCTGGGCTTAATAAATTATTCCTGGAAAAAAAATGCTGGATGGGAGAGTGTGCGGAGGCTGGGGCTCTTCCCGCAGGGCTCCACTCGCGTTTGGGACATCTGGGAATAGCACAGAGAGGGCTTCGGCTGAGATTCCTGAGGTCGGGAAGTGGTCGGGATTTGCTGACCTGAGAGTGAGGGGGTCGGGATTTGCGGATGTTGCCATAAAAAAGTGAGGAAAATGCTTAGAGAGCCCTCGGATAACCCTGGAGACGCCACCGGGGAAGTGAAACTCGCCACGTTGGCCTTTCGCGGGTGCTAAATAGGAAGGAAAACAAGGCAGAACAAAAAAAAAACCAACCCCAACCTAAACAAAGTGCAGGCAAAACTTCCCAACGCAAAACTATCCTTAAGGAAATATGGGCTCGGCTTCTCCCTCTGCTCGCCAGTGGCACCGGGGTTGTGCAACAGCCAAATCCAGGGGAAGGGATTGTGTAACCCGACGGCAGAAATAGGCCAGCGGCAGAGCCCGGCTCCAGGCTGCTCACGCCTTCCTTATCGGGAGCTGGGAATAATGGAGAGGGAAGGCTTGGATGAAGGAATTCGGCTTCGTTACCCACCGAGAAAAGGGGGACTGGCTTCATTTCCCTCCTAGCTCCAAAACCCGAATAAAAACGGTTGAGCTCGGGATGCTGTGGGAGACAGCGCTGCCCTCCCAGCCACCTCCACAACTGGATTTCTCTGGGATATTTTTAAATAAATTCCTGTGAATCCTCCCAGTGAGGCAAAGCTGGGAGAGAGCACAGCTCAGGGAGCGGGCAGAGGGGGGAGCAGCCAGCTGTCCAACCTGGCTGCTTCCACCAAGGATATAAAAATTACTCCTGGTTTATAAATCTTCCCAGGCAAGGAAGGGGTTCTCCAGCACAGGGAGTTGTAGGAGGTGTAATTCTTGGAAAGCTGCAATTAATTTGGTTGGGTCTTTTTATCAAACCCAGATTTTGAGACTACTAAAAAAAAAATTACGAGTGGTAGCCTAGGATGTGTTTTCCCTTTGGATCAGGCAAAAAAGGGGCTCAACTGGGGAAAGAAAGTGCCTTTTCCAATGTCAGTGGTTTGTGTCCACCTCAAGGCCCCGAAAATAACCGCAAAAATAGGATTTTTCTTCCCATTCTTGCCACGGAGCAGCTTTATCTGCTCCACTGCCCACCTTGGGGGGATGTTACCTGTACCCCCAACACCTCCTGCCTTTTTCCTGGCTGGCAAGTGGGTTGTCTGGACTTATCTAACCCCCAAGGGATTGTGCAAACTTTAATTAACCTCAGCAGCGTCCTTTGAGATCCCGGCTTGAAAGTTTGCCGCCGCTGAACCGCGTTCCCTTGGGATGTGCCGGCTCACGCTGGGCTTCCTGCTCCCTCAACCTCATCCTGTCATGCGACAGCAGTGGGAGTTGAGCGTCTCCTATTCCCCATCCCTCCTTCAAAAGAGGGAAACACTGACAATGGGGTTAAATTTCCTGGTTTGTGGCCATTTCCAAGCAGGGGCAGGTTTTCCTTGGTGTTTTTATTTTTTAGGGTTTTTTTATTTTTTTTCCCCTTTTCCTTTGCCAAGAGATTAGTTTTATCCAGCTGATTCCTTTCTGGCCGCCTCTGTGGCTGTGGGAGGGGCACCTATGGCAAATTCCTGGAAAACCAACTTAATAGCTTCCCTTAAGGCTGCCAAGGTCAGTGTCAGGACTTTACACCTTCGGGAAGTTGCCCCATGCCCCCTCACTGCTCCCTCCCTCACCAGAACTGCCCAGCCTCACTTTTCCCTGTGCAGTGGGATGCTCCAAGCAACCAAAGGGGGATTCTTGGCACCAGCAAGGCTTTCCCATCCAGCATCCGAGCGGAATGCTGCTCTGATCCCTGCCCTGCAGACCTTTTGGGTTTAAAACGGGGGAGGAGCAGGACGTGTGGGCAGGGAGGTGCCTGGAGGGCCGGTGGGAGCCGGGAGCAGTTGGATGTCTCCAAGGCCAGAGCTGGAAACCAGAGCGTTTCCCTGGTTAAACTGGGTTTTTGTGGGGCTGTGGAGCAGTGGGGTCACCCAAGGATGGGTCAGTGGATGCTCCATGGTGTGACTTCCTCACCAGGGGTGCCTGGCCCCACCTCCGGCATGGATCCAGCTGCCGGCCCGGGGGTGAGGGTGAGGACGGGGAGGAACCGGCCGAGCAGGAAACATCTGACTCACTCAGTGCGAGATGACTCCGGGCGTGTGTCATCCGAGGCTTGGCCCTGCTGGGGAGGGCACGTGGGGCTGGATTCGGAGGAGCTGAAGGACATGGGTGCCACCGGGGTCAGGGCTGGGGGAGGGTGGGTGCAGCCCAGCATCACCCCTGTGTCACCCGCGGGAACTTGGGGAAGGGGATGAGCCGGTTCCCTGCACTGAGTCACCCAGGGTGGGAAACCTGGGACGGGGCTGGGCAGCACTGGTGTGTGGAGTGCAGGGACTGAGGATGTGGCACAGGGTCTGTCCTGGGACAGGGAACAAACCCTTCCCAGTGCTGGAGGCCTTCACCCTGCAGCCTCTGCTGCTCCCTCTGCCTTGGTTTCCCTGAATTCATCACATCCCTCCGCAGATCCGCCTGGGATGGGAGCACAGCTGGTGCTCACACAGCATTCCCTGCTGACAGAAGCAGGGAGGGATTCAGCATTCCCTAAAACTTCAGGGATTCCTGCAAAACAGCATGTTTTAAGTTAAAAACTGTGACAGGGAGAGAAGTGATTTAAAGAAAAGATAATTCTCAGAAAAAAATTCCCTGGAGGGAGGGTTGACAGCACATACTGGGGGTTTGGGGTTCTCCAGCCTTCCCCAAATGAACACCACTTTGTTGTTCTCACACACAACAAATGTTTGGCTTTGTTGCCAAAAAGGAAAAGAATTCAGTCCAGAAACCTGTTAACTTCTCCCAGTGTTCTGCTTTTGCTTAAAACACTGCTTGAGTGAGGCACGTCCAGCTGAAAAAAGCAGTGGGGAGATGCTGGGGGTTGGACACACGTGCTCCCGCTCCGGTGCTCGGCAGGCACGTGGCTTTGGAAAAGGATTCAGAGTAAAACTAAAACTAAAAGCAAACAGCTTCCCCTCCTTGGAGCCTGGGATCATTAACAGGAAAGATGTCTCAGACCTTATTGCATGAGAACAACCCTCCCTGGGCCCTTCCCCTTCTCTGGGACATCGGCTGCGCAGGAAGTGGTTGCGCGGTGCCGGAAGCCCCATCATGCTGTAGCTTCTGTCACCCACAGCAATCCTGCCCCGTGTTCCCCTGGTTGTCCCTGGGGACCCATGCAAGGGCAACAAGTAAACCAAGGAATTTATAGAATCATGGAATGGTTTGGGTTGGAAGAAACCTTGAAGCCCATCCAGTGCCACCCCCTGCCATGGGCAGGGACACCTTCCAACCTGGCCTTGGACACTTCCAGAGATGGGGCAGCCACAGCTTCTCTGGGCAACCTGTGCCAGGGCCTCCCCACCCTCCCAGCCAGGAATTCCTTCCCGATATCCCATCTATCCCACCCTTTTTGTCAATGTGAAGCCATTGTCTCTTGTCCTGTCACTCCAGGCCCTTGTCCCAAGTCCCTCTCCAGCTCTCTTGGAGCCTCTTCAGGCACTGGAAGATGCTCTAAGGTCTCCCCCGAGTCTTCGCTTCTCCAGGCTGAACACTGCCTGCACTTTTCCATGGATAGTGGCATTGAACTGGAATTAAGTTATTCACCCTAATATTTCCACAGCACAGACCTCTTGGGGTCCAGCCCCTGATTAAGAGGAGTCCTGAGCTGTAAAACACCATCCAGCCACAGTGCTGCTACCAGAGCTGTGAGTTTGCAAAGCCAGAGCTGGTTGTGGGGTTGCTTTAAGCTCAGCTCAGCTCACACAGCAACCAAAATTGGGCAACTCGAGGCTTCTTCAGCCGCAGGATGTCCGGGTGTGCAGCTGGGGTGGGTGACCCTGGGCACTTCTCCGGCATCTGGCCTGGAAATGAGCTGAGCCTTGGAGACAGCCCTGAGCCAGGAGATGGGGATTTGCTGGGTTTTGGTTCCCAAATGTGGCATGGAGCTCATTACAGCCGCAGTGGCTCCATGATCCAGTGCTTCGACACAATGTCCTGGGCTGGAGCACATCCGGCACTTCCCAGCCTCCATCCCTTCCCTCTCCCTTCAGTTTGTTTAGATTTCCTTGAGGAAACACTGTTAGTCAGGCTGGAAGCTTTCCAGAAATTCAATTGCCCTGTTCTGGATCCTAACCTAGTGACTTTATTTGTTTGGAATTGGCAATCCAACCCAAACTGTTCCATGATCTTCCAAAACAATAAACAACTGAGAAGGTGTTTTGGTCTTGAAAGATGCTCAGGCTCTGGTGCCGCAGGCTGAATTCCTCCTTTTTTATCCCATTTTTGCAACAATTTGAGGGGTGCTTGGAATAAAAAGCGAGCCACGGGGCTGGGAAGCTTTGGGAATGACGGTGGCCTTGGCTCTTCCTTGGTGGGGACCAGGCACAGCCCAAGGTGGTCTCACTGGGGAAGGAGCTGTCCTGCAGGTTGTCCTGACCTGCCTTAACTGCCAAGTGGGGCAATGTCTACGTTGGGAGAAGATGATCCAGGTCTTAAAGGGCTTTGGAGATTAGAGGAAGGTCATCCTGTTCCTCAGGCTGAGGTTATTCTTGGTATGCTGGAGCCTGGAGGACATGGGGGACGTGCCGAGTGGTGCCTGTCCTGGGGAAGGAGGTGAAACCTCTGGGTGGTTTCCCTGTTGCGGGATTTTGGGGGTAGTGGGTTGTGCACTGCAGCATCTTCACTGCTGAGAAGCAACTGAGCTCCCAAAGCTCCCAGCTTGCCTGGGATGAGACCTTCCCTGGCAGGGGGAAAAGCAGCAATTGGCAGGGTGAGAGATAGGGCAGAAATACCAGTTTGGGCAAGGGTGAAAGTCTGTGGTGTGGTAGCCAACTGCTGGGATGGGGACACCTTACTGGGACCCCCTCCCTGGAATGGGGACACCTCGCTGTGATCCCATTGCCAGGATGGGGACACCTCGTTGGGACCCCTCCATCAGGATGGGGGACACCCTACTGGGAACCCACCCCTGTGCTGGGCACACCTCACTGGGACTGCACTGCTGGGACAGGGACCCCTCAGTGGGACCCCATCCCCGGTCCCTGAGGTCCCACCAGGACCCCCCAAGCACCACAGGCTGCTGGGGAGGGGATGAGGCTGGTTGGGCTCCTTGCTGTGCCAAGGGCAGCTCAGTGGCTCATGAGGACTTTGGGGTCTCCATGAACTGGGATAACACTGTTTATATCTCCTGGGATAACTCTCTCTCTCCATCCCACCCCTAAGAAATGGGGTTGGACTGTCTCTCCTGTGTTGGTGGTGTTGGCATAACCCCTGGGATAACTCCTGGGATAACCCTTGGGATAACCCTTGGTGCAGCTCGAGGGAAGGTTTCCTACCCTGGGGCTGGCACAGGAGTGGGCTCCAGCTCCTGGAGTTGGGAGAGGAAGGAGAGGGTGGAGGTGAGCTGGGGCAGTAGGGCAGGAGTGACCAGTAAGCAGTTAACTGGAGGTTACTGGTGCCAGTAACCAGAGCCTCTGTACATGGGAGGGAATTTTCAGCAGGTGAAAGCAAATAAGAGGAGAGGGAGGAGTGTTTGACTTCCCTGCTGCTGGGGTGGATAAGGAGAGGCTGGTAAACAGCTGGCATGGGGAAACCTCCAGGTTTCCTTCTCCTTGGCCTTTCCCTCCTGTCTACCTGGTCTCCCAGCTCCTGATTTCTGGGAAAGATCTGAAAACACCAGGAGAAGTGAGGAGGAGGAGGTTTTGCCCATCACACCAGTGAGGATGCTGCTCCCCTGGGGATGAAGCATCTCTCCTGGAATGTGGTGGGCCAGGCCTCCCTCCATCCTCTGAACTCCCTCCATCCTCTGACCTCGCTGCTGGGATCTCAGCTCCCAGATTTCCAACAGAACTAGGGGTGGGGAAAAGGATGTGTTGGAGCATCCTGAACGTGAAACACAGGCAGCCCAAACCACAGCAGGGCTGTGTTGTGCAGCACAGGGTCCATGAGCGAGGTCACGCTGGGGCGGGTGCAATTAGCCACCCACAAAATGCCCATTTCCTCCAGCGTAGCCCCATAAAACACAATCCGAGCCCGTTTCCGCTGACCCCGTGGTACGTGCCTGCAGACAGGTGAGTACGCGGGGTGGAGTTTTCCTCTTGACTTCTCAGGGCTTGCAGCTGCCCTTTAATTAATTTTAAGTGAAGCTAATTGGCACAGGGCATCGTTTGGGAGCAGGCAGTGTCTGCCTCTCCCGTTCCCTGCTCTGGCCCGGCCGCACACACACGCACAGTCAGGGTCAGGGAGGAATCTTTCCATGCCTTTCCTGGGCAAGGCAAGATGCTTTGATGCCATTTATAGAAGGAGCTGGGCTTCTCCATATCCCCAGCTCAAGGGTATAATGATTTCCAGGAGCAGGGGGTGGATTTCGTGCCTCTCTGACTGTGGCACCCACTTGTGTCACACCAGCGTGGTTTGCTCAAGGGGGTTGAGTGGCTCTTGGCTCTTGGGGTGATCTCAGCAGCAGAGAAATGACGGAGCAGTGGATTCCTCCCCAGGGAGTCAAGGCAAAGGCGCGTTGGTGCCATGGTGTGGGAAGGGCTCTACACCTGAAAACCTCCATCACTGACCTCCTGACTCACTCCTGAGTTTGAATTCCTACTTCTGTAGCAACCTGTTTGGGTGTCTGTCGGTGACTGAGCGGGAAGATGCTGTGGAGCATCGGGTGCAACTCAGGGTTTGGCATTCCCAAGTTGTCAGTGGTCTGGGAAGGGGATGCAGGGTGGCATCTGAGGAGCTCCTTGGAGAGCAGCACCCAGAGGTGCAGGAGTGGTGGTGGGTGATTCTTGGGGTGAGCTCTTCCAGCAGTGCTGTGTCCCTGATGTGCCAGTGGTGCCACGTCCTGCACTTTGGGATGGGTCATGACCTGCTCCTGCCCCTCTCCTTGTGTCACCCCCGGCAGCCGTGAGAGGGGCTGGCCACTGTCCTGAGCATGTCCTGGAGGTTGTGCCCCTGTGCCCATGTCCCCACCTGACCTTTGGGCTTTATCTCCCCCTTTCAGATCGACAAGTACCTGTACCACATGCGGCTCTCCGATGAGACCCTGCTGGAGGTGTCCCAACGTTTTGAGAAGGAGATGGAGAAGGGGCTGGGGGCAGAGACCAACCCCACCGCCTCCGTGAAGATGCTGCCCACCTTTGTCAGGTCCACCCCGGATGGGACAGGTACCGTGGGATGGGAGATGCTCCTGGGAGAGCAGAGGGAGGGCAGGGACCACCCATCCTTGTGGCACTGCCAAAACAGGGATGGCACCACAACCACCTCCTCTGCTGGTCCTCAGGGCTTCATCCTGCTCTGGCTGAGCATGGGGCCAGGCCTCATTCCCTGCTCTGCTGGGACTGGAGGGGCTGCCAGTTCCTGCTGGCGGGAGGGAGGGTGGGAAGCCGCCCTCGCGTGCCCTTGCTGGCAGGACAGAGACAGTCACGGGTCCGGCTCATCAGATTTCATTAGCAGTGAGGCGGCAGCGCTGCCAGCGCTGTCTGAGAGCCACCCGGGCCCGGCAGGAGCAGGGGCTCTCCAGGCTCCTCACAATGCAGCCTTTCTGCCCATTTCCCGTGCCTGAGGCACACTCTGGACAGGCACATCCCCAGCTTGTCCCTCTCAACCCAAAACACTGCTTCCTCCGGCACCCAGAGGGGAAAGTTCCTTGTTGCCTCTCCTAGCTCAGAGCTTTGGGAAGGAGCTGGTCACCATCCCTGCAGCATCACCCCTTGCCCACCAATGCACCCAGGGCCCACCAAGTGCTCAGAGCTGGTGGAGTGGTTGTGGCTGCTGAAGGAAAGGAAGGACAGAGCCCTCAGCAGCTGGAGCTGCCCTGGCTCCACATCTGGGATGGCAGCTCCAGCTGGGTGTGCTCCAGTGTCAGCACCTCCATGGGGGTCTGTGGAACCTCAGTGGCAGAGGCTGTTGGTCACCAGCAGCAGAGGTAGATAAAGAGGGACAGAGCCAAAAAACCTCGTGGCTGCTCTCTGGAGGCAAGGACAGAAGTGGTAGAATCATGGAATCACAGAATCATAGACTCATGGAATGGTTTGGGTTGGAAAAGCCCTCTAAGGTCATCAAATCCAACCATTCCCCCAGTGCTGCCAAGGCCACCACTGACCATGCCCCACATGGCTGTTAAATCCCCCCAGGGATGGGGACACCGCCCCTGCCCTGGGCAGCTGTGCCAGGGCTGGACAGCCCTTTCCATGAAGGAATTTCCCCAATATCCAACCTGCCCCTCCCCTGGCACAGCCTGAGGCCGTTCCCTCTCCTCCTGTCCCTTGTTCCCTGGGAGCAGAGCCCGACCCCCCCCAGCTCCCCCCTCCTGTCAGGGAGTTGTAGGTGGTGATGGGAGGTCTCTGCATCACTGGGCAATGTTGGGTGTTTGCTGGTCATGTCTCAGTGAGGTCTGGGGTGGGTGGTGGCATCTCCTGTGTCCCTGTGAAGACACAGGCATCATGGAATGGTTCAGGTGCCGAGGACAGGGACACCTTCCACCAGCCCAGGTTGCTCCAAGCCCCATCCAACCCAGCCTTGGACACCTCCAGAGACGGAGCAGCCACAGCTTCTCTGGGCAACCTGTGCCAGGGCCTCACCACCCTCACAGGGAGGAATTTCTTCCCAATATCCCATCTAAATCTCACCTTTTTTAGTTAAAAACTGTCCCCCCTTGTTCTCTCATTACACCCCCTGCTACAAGTCTATCTCCACCTTCCTTGTGAGCCCCTTTAATCCCTGAAGCACCTGGGCACCCAGAGCATTCCCTGTGCTCGGTCCCCTCCGTGCACCTACACCCAAAAGCTGGACCTGGCTCCCTGCCCCAGGATTGAGATTCCAATCTATTTAAATGTTGGAGAATATTTTTAATTACAGGGACGGCCAGGAGCCGCCCCTGGGCATGGGAACTGGAGCAGCCAAAGGTGCTGGGTGCTGGTGGAGGATGTGTCAGTGCTCCCAGCACCCTGACCTGCCGCTGGGACGAGGAGCGATCCCTCCCCATGTCCTTCTGGGACAGGTCCTTGGCATCCTTCCCTGTATCAGTGTCCCAGCTGACATTTCTCACCGGGGCAGGGAGAGAGGGGAATGGCAGCATGGAAAATGTCACTTGAGAGGGGTGCTGGGGCAGTCACGGAGCTGCAGCTGCCCAGGGGGGCTGGGAAATGGGAGGGTTCTGAGCAAACCCCAGGGAGCCAAGAGCTGGAGTTCCCTGTACAGCTCCAGCTGGATCCAGGCAGTGAGCAGCACCAGTGTGTCTGCTCTTGGGTTTTGGAGGGGAAGCTTTCAGCTGGAAGGTGGCACATTGGTGCCAAATCCCTGGGACAGATGGTGCAGCAACAGCTCAGGAAGAGCTCAATGTCCAGGGCTGTGTCCTTCGTTCTTCCCTTTTTTTTTTCTAAAGCTCCTGGGCAAAGTCTGACTTGGGCTGGGCACCAAGTCCTGCTCCCACCTGCTCCAGGTGCCAGCAGCTGCTCCCACTCCCAGGACAGGCTTTTCCTCTGCTCCAGGCCTGCTCCAAAATGCCAGTGCCATGGGGCTCCTCCCCGTCCTCCTGCAAGGCATCCCTGTCCTTCCCTCCCCCCTGCTGCAGCCCCCCAAATCTCTGCTATGGGATTACAGCCCCTGTAATGCACAGCCAGATCCCAGTCACAGATCCAGGCGGATGAGAGGCGCTTATGGAAATACAAGGTCAGATCTGCAGGTTAAGCCAAAACACAGCCCCAGCTCCCAGCCCTTGGAGGCTTCCCTGTTCCCATGGCGTGTGATAAGAGGGGGGAATTCTGCTTTGGAAGCAGAAATTCTCCCAGTAGCAACTTTTCTTGCTTTGCTGGGCTGCGGCACCCACTGGAACACCACCGTGCTGGCACTGAGGTGGTGGGTGTCCCACTGCAGGCTGCTGGGGGATCCTAAATAAGCTTCTCCTTGGATCCCCTGTGACTCTCCCAAGGGCTCTCCCTGCTCAGTGCAACCACCACCTTCCTCCCTGCTCCATTCCTGGTTTTTCCAGGCTTTGCTGGTGTCTCCACATTTCCTCCTCCACACTAGTGTTGACACAAGGATCTTGTGGTGCATCCTCTGTTAAGGCCCAACAGCTGATAAACCCAGCCTGGAGGTTTCAGGAGGATGCTGCAGGATTTGGGGGTCTAATCCCTGGAAATTTGAAGTGTGGCTCTTGACAACACCTTTCCCTTGGCCAGTGGGCTCAGCTCCTGTTGATGACTGGCTGCCTCTGCAGGGAACCAGCTCATCTGGCCCATGGGCTTGAAAGGCTTGGAAAAAAAACACTGCCCAAAGCCCCGTGGCTGGGGATTTACTGAATTCCCAGTGAGCTTTCCCAAGGAAGCTGTGACTGCCTCATCCCTGGAAGTGTTCAAGGCCAAGTTGGATGGGGCTTGGAGCAACCTGGGCTAGTGGAAGAGCAAGGGGGTGTCACTGGCTGGTCTTTAAAGTCCCTTTCAACCCAAACCATTTCATGATTCCATGAACTATCTGGAAGGAAGGTAGGGCTGGTGAGGGGTGGCAGTGGGAAGTGCTGGGGCCGGTGCCTCAACCTTCTGCATCTTCCCTGGGCAGCAGAGCCTGGACCTGCTCCAACTTTTTCTCTTCCTCTTAATTTCTATTTACCCAGTTTGACCACCAAACCATTTATGGAGGAACTGCAGTCATTGGAAGGTTGTGGTTCCACTGGGGGTGGGAGTTGTGGGGTGACCAACCTCTGAGGTGCTGGGACACGATCCCACACATGCTGCTCATCTCCCCTGGCCACCTCCTCTGCCCCCCGGGTTCTTCCCAGCAGCACAGGGGTTTTCCCAGGCACTCAGCTCTCACCCTTGGGTTTGCCAGGAGCAAACAGCCCCTGGAATCAGGGCTCCGTGTTTGCCCTCCATGTTTGGCTTGTGGGCTCAGCACCACCTTTGATACCTTATCATGGGCTGTGGGAGCCTGACTCGGGGGCAGGACCCAGACCTGGTGCTGGTCACGGAGCCCATCCCTCAGCTGGATGGTTGGGATTTTTCCAAGGGAGATTTCACTGCCTTTTTCCTCCTGCAAAGCTGATCCACCTGGGAACCCACCCCTTGACCTCATCCCTTGCCACCAGACTGCTCGTGCCCCTCTGAGGGGGACGTGGGGTGGTGTTTGGGTCCCACTGGTGAGGGCAGGGCGCAGTCATTGGAACAGGGCTCCAGGGGCCACAAGCCCCACGTGTGGCTTGGCTGAAGTGTTCGAGGGCTGGGCAGGAGGGGAGGATGTCCCCACCCAGGCTCTTTAGCCCGTTTTTTGTGAACCTCCTGGGTTCCCGGCATTATCTCCAAGGAGCTGAGCAACCTGTGACCCTCTTGGCTCCAGTGCCCTTATCCCTGGCATGTTTGTCAGCCCCCTGAGGTGCTTTCCATGCTCGGCTAACGAGCAGAACGGCATCAGTGCCAATGGCAAGGGGAGCAGGAGCACAGCCTGACCTGTGGCAGCAGGACACGATGCCAGTGGTGCCCAGCCAGGCATCACATCCAGCTCTGCCCATCTGTGGCTGAGGGGAGTCCCTGTGGTGGCCTCACCAAGGACAGTGGGACAGCCAGGAGCTCCTCCAAGGTTTTCCTGGTGTGCTTTCTGTGTGAAGAGCCACTGTGGCCATGGGTGCCCCGTAGCTGGCAGACAGGCTGTGAAAGGAGCTGCCAAACTGGTTTAAACCTCATCCCTGCAAAGGGTCAAGGGGAGGAGGAGGAAGGGGTGTTCAGGGTTTGACTGCCCCAGCTTGGTGCTCTGACAGCCCTGTGTCCTCCCTCAGCCCCGAATTCTGGCCACGCTGCCTCTCTCAGAGCTGTGTCAAGGGTGTTGCTTGAGCAGGGAGGAGCTGCAAAGCTCTGACAGGGTTCAGGTTTGGCGTGGTCTGGGGTTATTGGCTCTTGCAGGGGCTGTGGGGCCCCACAGACAACTGAGGCTTGGCCAGAACTTGTGCAGGGACTCGCTGAACTTCAGCTCTTGTTAAGATAATGCTGCGATGGCCTTGGCACCTCCTTATTCCATTGGCCAACCCTTCCTGGGATGTGACCTGGACTGAGGGGACCATGGCCTGTGCTGGGGGCTGGGCAGAGGCTGGTGTCACAAAGAGCTGGGCCCCCACTGTCCTATGGGGATATGTGATGGGCTGACCCCCTGGGGTGATGCATCACCCCTGGGTGATGTTCTGACCCCTCTGTTCTGACTCCCCTTGGATGTTGTTCTGACCTCCTGGGGTCGTGTTCTCACCCCACCTTGGGTGTTGTTCTGTTCCCCTGGGGGTGAAGTGCTGATCCCCCACTACTCCCCCATCCTCCACATTCTCCATCCCCAGCTCTGACCCTGCTGAAGCTGCCCATGACCCCTGAGCCCATTCATTCTTTATCTCCTCAGAGCTCCAGGGGCAGCTTTCCATGGCCCTTTTCCGCCTCTCTAAAGCCGCTCCAGCTCCCAGTGGGTGCCGTGCCCCGTTCCCTCGCCCCGAGCCCTCGGAGGGTGACCCCAGGAAAGGCGCCAGGCCCGCTGGAGCCCCGGGAGCTGCCTTTTCAGCTGGAGTCACTGGAGATGCTGGCGGCCCCGCTGGCGTGTGCATACTAATAACCCACAGGTTTTGTCCCAACTGTGGCCCCTTTGTACCAGCACCGGCCGGCACAAAGCGGCCCCCGGGCGCCGGGATCGCCTGGGGGAGCCAGCACAGCACATTTAACGCATTCAGGACTCTGACAGTGCTGATAGAGGGCTTTCCTCCAGCCCTCTCCCCACTAAAACCGCCAGCTGGGCGCTTTTCCCGCAGCCCCAGTCCCAAACCCAGCGAGCTGCCTTGAAAACAAACAGGAGGAGACACTCCGGGCTCACCCTGGGGGCTCCCCTTGGAGGAGCCGCGTTCCAGCTCCCCGCGGGGAAGGCAGCAATGAGCCCCCAAAGGTCTTCTGGAGTTTTTCCCTCCCTGGTTTCCTGCTTCCACCTTCCAATGCTGCCGTCGGCGTGGAGCCACATGCCGGGAGTGCGCGGGATTCCTGGGGCAGGGCAGGGAGCGTGGCCTGGGCCGCGCCAGCCCGGCCTGAACACGAGGGCTATTTCCGTGTATTAAAAGTTTAGCCAAGCTCTGCTGTTTCCACAGCTGCTCGCAGGGTTTAGCCCCTTGGGAGGGAGGTTTAGGAGCTTCCACCAAGCATCGGTAAGGTTGGGAATGTGGCCTCTGCTGCCTTCTTCCTTATGGAGCCTGAGGCTGGAGCTCTTCTTTCCTGAGATCACTGTTGGGTTTCTGGATGGGGCTGGTGGGATTTATCCTCCCCAGGGTGTCCATATCCAGCTCAATGACAGTGCTGTGATCCCCCATCAGCTATGGGGGTGTCAGAGGTGCAGAGGAGGGTCAGGCCACAGCCCCGATAAAATACCAAACATTGTAATAATAATTAAAATAATGAGATATGTTTAAAAATCAGACCTTATCCCCATATCTGGGAGGTGGCTGGTTACCTTCGGGCTCTGGCAGGGTGAGGACTCTCCAAGTTTACTGATTTTCCTTGTCCTGGTCCCGCAGAGGATGGGGATTTCCTGGCGCTGGACCTTGGTGGCACCAACTTCCGTGTGCTGAGGGTGAAGGTGTCGGACAACGGGCTGCAGAAGGTGGAGATGGAGAACCAGATCTACGCCATCCCCGAGGAGCTCATGCGCGGCAGTGGGGTGCAGGTGGGTCCAGCCCCTCCCTCACCCATCCCCAGGGGTCACCCCGGACCCCTAGATGTGTCCTGGCAGCGGGGCTGGGTATCCCCCCAGTGCCTGGCCCAGCAGGATCCCAGTGGATCTTGTGCCAGGAGCAAGAATTCCTGACAGCTGGCGTGGGGATGGGTGAGGGCACAGCTCTGACTGATCCCCTCAGCACGGGCAGCCGTGGGAGGACTCACTCTTTACCTTTTTTCCAGCTTTTCGACCACATTGCCGAGTGTTTGGCCAACTTCCTGGACAAGCTGAACATCAAAGACAAGAAACTCCCCCTTGGGTTCACCTTCTCCTTCCCATGTCACCAGACCAAGCTGGATGAGGTGGGTGAGGGGCTGTGGTGGGACGGGCTGAGCTCTTGCTGGGGGTCCCACACCAGTTTAGCTCAGGTGTTTAATTGGTCTCATTGATCTTGGGTTATGTGACCTTCCTGACGGGCCACATGTCTCATTCAAAGCCATTCCCAAGCTCTGGGAGAGAGGAGGTTAAGAACAGCACTGCCCCTTCTTTGTTATGAATATTTTTTGCTGGTGGAATGGCTCCATGGCTGCACGGTCAGGGACAGAGAGGAGGGAACATTCCTCCAGGGAATGCAGTGCTTGGCATCACTTCCCAACAACCCTGTTGCTTCTCATCTTCTCCAAACACACTATAAAACCCCTGTTAAAAGGAACATCAGTGTTTTCTAAGGATAGGTGCCAGGTTGCCGTTTTTAAAGCTACTTGATAAGAGTAGTGGTGGGTCTCCTGTTTCAGATACATCTTGGCCAGGGTTTCATTGGAACATGGAATGGCTTGGGCTGGAAGGGATCTTAAAGAACATCCAGTGCCACTCCCTGCTATGGGAAGGGACACCTTCCAGTGGCCCAGCTTGCTCCTACCTGGTCTTGGACACTTCCAGGGATGGGGCAGCCACAGCTTCTCTGGGCAACCTGTGCCAGGGCCTCCCCACCCTCACAGCCAGGAATTCCTTCCCAATATCCCATCTAACCCTGCCCTCTGTCAATGTGAAACCATTGTCTCTTGTCCTGTCACTCCAGGCCTTGTCCTAAGTCCCTCTCCAGCTCTCCTGGAGTCCCTTTAGGCACTGGAAGGGGCTCTACAGTCTCCCCAGAGTCTTCCGGATTTCTGAATTTTCTGGATTTTCCCTAATTTGTCTTGAGGGGTTTTCATCTATTATCTGCCAGTGAGCTTTGACAGGACCCTTGTGATGAGCAGTTCCCAGGGTCACCATGTGTGCCCGCAGAGCTCGGTGCTAACGGAGCCAGGATGCGTCCCCGGCATTGCGGGGGTCTGGGATTTGATGTTCCACGGGATTCCTCCATGGAAATCAGCTTTTCCCAGGCTGCAGCCAGAGCTCCAGCAGCCCAGGGCACCCAGACGTGCTGAGCACCACGTCCCCCCGTGCAGGCAGCGTGGGGAGGGGGTTCCCCCGCGCTGCTCCAGCTCCGAGCGCTGTCAGCTGCGCTCAGCCGCGCCGGCGCTCCCGCTCCGCCGGAGCCGTGACCTCGCTGGGAGACTCAACATCCCGGAGCCCAGCGAGGCACGTGGCCTCTTCCCCGCCACCCACCGCCTCGCAGGGAGGGAGGGGGATGCTTTCCTTGCCCTTATCTCACCCGACTTCGCAGCGCCATGGAAAGAGGGCGGCTCCATGGAGCGCCCGCGATCCAGCACGTCCTCCCCGGGAGGGAACGCGGGTGGTGCTGCGGTGGGGCAAGGCTGCTGTGCCTGAGCCACTCTGCAGAAGCAGTGAGGGAGAAGAGGATTAACACTTTCCTCCCAGTAGACATGGGGGCTGTAAAAAAGGGAATTAAAATGAAGAAGCTGCGGGAGGAAGTGTTTGTCCCTGTGGCCTTGTCTGTGCCTCAGTTCCCCCATCCCTGAGGCAGGGTGGGTGTCAGCCTCACTGAGGGGCCTGTGCCCATCGTGTTGGAGATTCCAAATGCATTCAAGTCCTTTTCCTCCCCTCAAGGCTCAGCTCAGCCCCTGGCCAGGTGGCTGCAGTGGAGACAAACGTGGTGCCTGTGGCCACAGGGGGCTGTGAGCCCCCTTCCCTGCAGGGATAGGCCAAGGAACATTCCAAGCCCCCCACCCCTCAGGGGTGGGTCAAGGAGCGTTCCATGGACTTGTGAACAGGTTTTGCCCCAGGGTTCCATAAAACCTGGTCACAGGAACCACTTTCCCTCCTGCCAGGGAGCAACGGGCAGGTCTTGTGTTGTTTCATGGCCATAAACCTTATCTGACACGGAAATGGGGGTTGATAGTGCAGCTGGTGAGCTGATAATGGGGGGCTCCCCCACAGGGCTCTGTGTCCCTTGTTCTGGGAGCCTCACAGAGTGGGGGTCTCACTCTGAGCCTTCTCTCTGGCTGTTCCCCCAGAGCATCCTCGTGACATGGACAAAGGGGTTCAAGTGCAGCAGTGTGGAAGGCAAGGACGTGGTGTCGATGCTGCGCAAGTCCATCAAGAAAAGAGGGGTAAGAGCCTGGGCAGGTGTGTCACCTCCTGGGGAGGTGAGATGGGGGCACACGGATCCCTGGGATGGAGTTCCTTGGCTCCATGGAGATGTTTTGGTCTGTTTTGTCTATGTTGGGTCACCCTCTGCCCTTTCCACCGTCTCAGGACTTTGACATCGACATCGTGGCTGTGGTGAACGACACTGTGGGGACCATGATGACCTGTGGCTACGATGACCACAACTGTGAAGTTGGCCTCATTGTTGGTGAGTGAGAGCAAGGGGGTCCTTCCCTCCAGTAACTCCAGAGGGAGATCCTGTTCCTTGCAAGCTTCAGGATCTTTTGGGGGGAAAAAAAGAAAAAAAGGGGGGGGATATCAGTGTTGGAAAACCAGCATTACCCAAGGTCTGTTTGCTTCCCTCTCTGCTTTGGTGCACTGGGCTGTGGCCAAGTGGGAATGAGGGATAATGGAAATGAGGGATAATGGGAATGAGTGACAATGGGAATGAGGGATAACGGGAATGAAGGCAAGGCAGTGTCCTCGCTCAGTGTGTCCCCATGGTCGGCCCAGGTACCGGTACCAACGCCTGCTACATGGAGGAGATGAGGCACATTGACCTGGTGGAAGGGGACGAGGGCCGGATGTGCATCAACATGGAGTGGGGGGCCTTCGGTGACGACGGCATCCTCAACGACATCCGGACAGAGTTCGACCGTGAGATCGACATGGGCTCGCTCAACCCTGGCAAACAATTGTGAGCAGGTTCTTGGCTCGGGCTCAGGCTCGTGGTTTACTTGCCATTGTCCGTCCTCCCGTTGCGCCCTGGGAGCAGGGAGGTCATCCCAGCTAACTGGGTCACCATGTCCTCTGTGTGGAGAGGGGCTGTATCACGATCGGGGTTGTCCGTCCCACCCGCTGCCCTCCTCACGTGAACGTGCTGATTCCTGTTCCCTTCTGGCCAGCAGTCATCTGCCAGCCCAGGCAAACACCCCCACCTAATGTCCACATCCCTGTCCTACAGCTCTCCCACTGCTCACATGGCCTCTGGCAGTGTGGGGGGAGCTTGGGGGGGACTCTGCAAACTGACTGACCCCCTTCAGGTGTCCACAGAATGATGGTCACGTCCACAAGGCTTCATATTCTCAGTGATGGGATAAGCTGCTCTGGGAAGGGATTACCTGGGTTCCAGTTGGGACTGGGAGGCTGCCAATGGGTTTTCAGGTCAACCTGCGGCCACCTTGTGGCACACACAGCCAAACACACATGTTGTTTAGCCTGGAGAAAAAGAGGCTCAGGGGGGATCTTATGGGGGGGACAGGAGGTTTAGGATGGATATTAGGGAAAATTTCTTCTCTGAAAGGGTGGTCAGGTGTGGAACAGGATGCCCAGGTGGTGTCACTGTCTCTGGGGGGATTTAAAAGCCATGTGGATGTAGCACCTGGGCACATGGGTTAGTGCTGGCCTTGGCAGTGCTGGGGGAATGGTTGGATTTGATGACCTTAGAGGGCTTTTCCAATCCAAACCATTCCATGATTCTATCTCGTGCCTCCCCATGGGCAGGTTTGAGAAGATGATCAGTGGGATGTACATGGGAGAGCTGGTCAGACTCATCCTGGTGAAGATGACCAAGGAAGGGCTGTTGTTTGGGGGAAGGCTCACACCAGACCTGCTCACTACTGGCCACTTTGAGACCAGATACGTCTCTGCCATCGAGAAGTAAGTAGGACCCGTGTAGTTTCCTGGGTCCCAGCCCAGCTCCTGATAGCCCTGGATGGACCCCACTGTGCAAACCCGGACCACCACACGGCAGAGCTTGGATTCCCAGGCGTGAACCCTTTCTTTGCCCTGCCAGGGAGAAGGAAGGGCTGCAGAAAGCCCACGAGATCCTGAGCAAGCTGGGCCTGGAGCCGTCGCACGAGGACTGTGTGGCCACGCTGCGCATCTGCCAGATCGTGTCGACGCGCTCGGCCAGCCTGTGCGGGGCCACGCTGGCCGCGGTGCTGCGCCGCATCAAGGACAACAAGGGCGTGGAGCGCCTGCGCTCCACCGTCGGCGTGGACGGCTCTGTCTACAAGAAACACCCGCAGTGAGTGGGAGATGGTGGGGACAGGGGCAGGGAGCACGGAGAGGGAGCACGGGTCTGCTCCTGCCAGCAGTGGGTGCGGCCCGGCGCAAGCAGAGCGTCTCCAAGTGTTCCCCTGAGCACCTCGCTTGGATGCTGAGGGTCCCCAGAGGGTCACTGCCCATGGTGACAATCTCAGGGCCCTTTTCCTCCACCTCCTCCCCTGTAGCTTTGCCCGACGCCTCCACAAGACGGTGCGGAAGCTGCTGCCGGACTGCGAGATCCGGTTCATCCGGTCGGAGGACGGGAGCGGCAAAGGGGCGGCCATGGTGACGGCCGTGGCCTACAGGCTGGACGCCCAGCACAAGGCCCGGCAGAAGATCCTGGAGCCCTTCAAGCTGAGCCACGAGCAGCTGCTGGAGGTGAAGGAAAGGATGAGGATAGAGATGGAGAAAGGGCTGGGCAAGGAGACGCACGAGGAGGCGACGGTGAAAATGCTGCCCACCTACGTGTGCTCAACTCCAGATGGGACAGGTGACTATCCTGTGGGTAAACCTGCATGTGTCCTGTGTGTAAGCCCATGTGTGTCCTGCTTAGAGCCATCGTTGCTGCTCCTGATATCCTCAGGAAGGGCTGGATCCTTTGTCATGGCCAGTTCCCTCTTTGTGGTGGGAGTGGCACAAACCTCCAGTATGATACTGGGCAAAGCACGGAGCCTTCAGGATGTTCTGCACCTGACTGCACACAAAGCCTGGCTCTCACTGTGGTTTTCCCAACAGCAGGACTCTCCCCACCCTCATCCTGGGTTGTGCTCCTGGTTCTGACCATGGTTTGGGTGAGCACCTGACAGGCTTGAAGCCTGTGCAGGTCCTGTGTGGGGCCAGGAGCTGGACTTCGATGATCCTTGTGGGTCCTTCCAACTCAAGTTATTCCATGGGTTTATGATTCGAAGCCTCATCGTTGCCCTGAGTTAGGAATAAACCTCTCCACACCTTCCTACCTGCACCCCTTGTTCCAACCTGCAACCCCTCGTCTCCGATCCCAGCCACGTCTCGGTTTCCAGCCCTCTCCCAGGAAGAGGGCAGATTTGGGTCTGCTCTGTGCCACATCTGGGGTGTCCCAGGCCAGGATCTCTCCTGATGATCCTCTCTTGGGTTGCAGAGAAAGGAGACTTCCTCGCCCTGGACCTGGGAGGAACCAACTTCCGCGTGCTGCTGGTGCGCGTCAGGAACGGGATGCGGCGCGGAGTGGAGATGCACAACAAGATCTACTCCATCCCTGTGGAGATCATGCAGGGCACAGGAGAGGAGGTCAGGATGGGCAGCTGGAGAGGGAAAGGGGGTGTCTTCCCTGGGGTGGCTGGAACAGGGCTCAGCATGGAGCTGATTTTGCCTTTCCAGGGAGCAAAACTGGGAGTGGGGAAGGCTGGTGCTCTGCTGCCCTTAGAGCAGTGAGATCTGCCCAAGTCTCTGGAGTTTGGGAAGCTGGAGACTGGTTTTTAGGTTAGAAGTGGTGTTTATTCCCAGACATGACTGAACCTCCCTGAATCCCACACACTCCACAAGGGCAGATAAACATCATCCCCATTTCCCAGATAGGGAAACCACAACACAAGCAGGGAGAGACGTCTCTGGAGTCTTATTTGGAAAGAGTTTTGCAAACCACTCTGGGCAGCGCTCAGTGACTGGGAGTATCTCCAGCAGATGGGCTCTGGGATCCCTTGCAGAGGGACCAGATTCCTGTGTCACCCTGGGGAATCTCTACCTCCCCTCTGGCCCTTGTCACTCCTGGGGCCTGTGAGGAGGGGTTTTGCAGGCATATGGCCACATTGTGCGTAGGGAAGAGGGTGAAAAATGGGCTTTTTTGGGGTTGCTCACCTCCCACAGTGCAGCTGAGCAGTGTCCTGCTCTGTTCAAAGTCCTGGGAATGGATTTAAACATTCCAACAGGCCTGAAATGGGTTGGAATCTCCAGCAGCTTGGGTGGGCTGGCATCCAACAGGACTTGGGCTGTGGTAGTAACTTCTCCCTTTGGCTTTGCTCATCCAGCTCTTTGACCACATTGTCCACTGCATCTCCGACTTCCTGGAATACATGGGAATGAAGGGCGTGTCGCTCCCGCTTGGGTTCACGTTCTCCTTCCCCTGCCAGCAGAACAACCTGGATGAGGTAACCCCCACCCCCCTGGCAGCACCCGCGCCCGGTGCCGGCTGTGCCATCCTGGGGTATTCACAGTGGGGTTTCTCCCACAACAGGGAATTCTCCTGAAGTGGACAAAAGGCTTCAAGGCGACGGGTTGTGAGGGAGAGGACGTGGTGGGGCTGCTGAAGGAGGCGATTCACCGCAGGGAGGTGAGCGGACGTGGAGCCACGAGAAGCCGGCGGCTGCTCCCACATCCCGCCTGTCTTTGGCATCGTTAATTGGCCTGTAAAACAAATTACTGGGCTGAGCTCAGGGCTAATGAGTGTCGGAAGTTTCACAGCCGCCCTTACTCATCACTTGAGGTTGGGTTTTCAGACCCCGGAGCTACGAGCTGGCTCCTGGCCAGGGCTGGAGCAGGCTTGCCTGGCCATGACTTCAGGAGACACGAACTCCTTTCCTTGGCACAGACCACCCAGAGCTTCTGCCCGGGGCTGCTCCTGGCAGGGCTGACCCAGCCCCTCTGCACCTGGAGGGGTCTGAGCTCTGAGCCCCACCTGCAGCCACCTGGGGCTGTGGGATGTCCATGGAGGTGGCTGGTCATGGAGGACAGGTAGTGATAGAACAAGGGGGAAGTTTTAAACTAAAAGAGGAGAGATTTAGATTGGATGTTAGGAAGAAATTCCTCCCTATGAGGGTGGAGAGGCCCTGGCACAGGTTGCCCAGAGAAGCTGTGGCTGCCCCATCCCTGGAAGTGTCCAAGACCAGGTTGGACGGGGCTTGGAGCAACCTGGGCTGGTGGAAGGTGTCCCTGCCCATGGCAGGGGGTGGAATGAAATGATCTTTAAGGTCCCTTCCAGCCCAAACCATTCTGGGATTCTGTGACTCCCACACTCAAGACAAGTCCTTTCCCAGCTGTGGGAACAGACGTAGCAGGAATTCCAAGTCCTCCAGGAATAACCTGTGCAATCCCATCCCTCCACAGGAATTCGACCTGGACGTGGTGGCAGTGGTGAATGACACGGTTGGCACCATGATGACCTGTGGGTACGAGGATCCGCTTTGTGAAGTTGGGCTGATAGTCGGTGAGGACTCCAACTGCCCTTCGGAGCTCGGCTGCCCCTGTCCCACCCCTGTCCCGGGGGTGCAGGAGGTGTCTGAGGGCTCTTATCCTGCTCCTCTCCACAGGCACAGGCAGCAATGCCTGCTACATGGAGGAGATGAGGAACGTGGAGCTGGTGGAAGGGGACGAGGGCAGGATGTGTGTCAACATGGAGTGGGGGGCCTTTGGAGACAGCGGCTGCTTGGATGACGTACGGACAGAGTTCGACTTGGCAGTGGATGAGCTGTCCCTCAACCCCGGGAAGCAGAGGTGGGTGGTGGCTTTGGGGGGCTGGAAGGGACCCTTGTGGAGTCTGGGGGTGCAGGAACAGTTCTGCCCCTTGGTGGATTCAGGGGATGATGAACAGGGCTTTGGGACACACCAATGTGTGGTGGGGACACACCAATCCTGTGGGTGGGGGCTGTGCTGCTGGGCTTGCTCCAGGGGGTTGTGCCAGAGGCACCTGGCAGAGCTGGAATGTCCATCCAGACCCAGTGTCCCCTCTCATCCTGATGTCCAGCCTCAACCTCTCCTTTCCAGGTTTGAGAAGATGATCAGCGGGATGTACCTGGGGGAGATTGTCCGCAACATCCTGATGGATTTCACCAAGCGAGGGCTGCTCTTCCGGGGACGGATCTCGGAGAGGCTGAAGACCAGAGGGATCTTTGAGACCAAGTTCCTGTCCCAGATAGAGAGGTGAGGCCCAGCAGGCGGGTGAGCACCAGCTGGCAGTCAAAGCAGGGATAGAGTTTGGGGGAAGCATTCCCAGGGCTGGTGGGAGAAGTCCCAGCGCTCGGTCTGGAGCCAGGATGACCCACAGTGGTGCCATGCAGATAAATCAGCAGAATCCACGTGGGTCTGGCAGCGCCAGTGTGGAGAGACTTGGAGACTGTCTGAGGTTGGCAGAACAGATGCCTCTTTATCCTCTGCCTCGGGCCGAGAGGGCCACGGGTTCCATGGGTGTCACGCTCCAATTCCATGGCTTTGTCCTGAAATAGCCTCCCTGATTAGGATGTGACACCAGGGCCACACCCAGGTCTGAACGCTGAGGTTGGAGCAGGGGGTGCCCCAAGCCCTGAGTCTCTGGGCTCTGTGGGATGCAGACAAGGAAGGGGAAGCCCCACCTCCCTCCCACCCTCTCCATCTCCTAACGCTGCCCCTTGCCCTCCCCAGCGACTGCCTGGCCCTGCTCCAGGTGCGCTCCATCCTGCAGCACCTGGGGCTGGAGTCCACGTGCGACGACAGCATCATTGTGAAGGAGGTGTGCACGGTGGTGGCGCGGCGCGCGGCGCAGCTCTGCGGGGCCGGCATGGCCGCCGTGGTGGACAAGATCCGCGAGAACCGCGGCCTCGACTTCCTCAAGGTCACGGTCGGCGTGGACGGGACACTCTACAAGCTGCACCCTCAGTGAGTGGCTCGGGGGCCTGGGGTTGTGTTCCCGGGGGGCTCCACGGGGGCACCTGCCCACCCAGGGCAGTCACGGTGCACTGGGGGAGGGTTCAGGGGTAGTGGGAGAGGATTTGGGGTGTTTTGGGGACTCAAGGGCTGCCAGCAGCTCACTGACCCGAGGCACAGCAAGAGCCAGCTGCTCCCTAAAGGAGGGGGCACCCAGACAGGTAATGCAGCAGGGACCTCCCCCCAGTCCCACCAGAGCTGGTGGTAACCACGTTCAACCAGGACTCCAAGCTGGGGATGGAGCAGGTCTGAAACAAGAGGTGAGGCCATGAGGAGGATCATGAAGGTCCATGGCCACACAAAAATGTGGCCGTGCCAGAGGTGAAGGGTGGTGCTGCTGGACAGTGGGGCTCAGCCAGGGACTGAAACACTGGACTGAGCTTAAAGAGGTCTCAAGGGCCCATGGGCAGAGGGAGGCTCTGAAGACCCCCCCAGGTGAGGCTGGTCAGGGCTGTTGAGGTTTATTAGTGCTCTCAGGGCTCACTGGGACTTGAGAAGGNGTCCCTGCCCTGGGGGTCTGCAGTGCTCTTTGCATCTCTGTGGAAGGCAGCGAAGGGGTTTGGGGCTGTCACCTTTCCCCCCACAGCCAGTTAAACCAGCACCTCTGCCTGTGCCCTGCAGCTTCTCCACCGTCATGCACCAGACAGTGAAGGAGCTGTCCCCCAAGTGCGAAGTGACCTTCCTGCAGTCGGAGGACGGCAGCGGCAAAGGCGCCGCGCTCATCACGGCCGTGGCCTGTGGCCTCCGCGGGGGCCGGCAGCGGGAGGGG
>VYXB01002612.1:297258-322520 GCA_013397135.1 Pachyramphus minor | reverse complement strand
TCGGTGCACACACTCCCCCCCCCTCTCCCCTCCAAGCAGACTCGTAGCTTTACTTGTTCTCCGAGGCACCACGGTGGGACTGGAGACGCCGTGGGCTCTGTACAAAGTGTTGTCGTAGGAGTTTCCTTGCATGCCATAAAACCACCTGTCGAGTAAAGCTCACAGTGTCTTTTGGCTTCTCCCTGCATTCCCAGGCAGAGCTGGAGCTGTCCCACCTGCAGCCTCCTCCATCACACCCCAGCTCTCCTCCCACTCCCACCCCCACCCCTCCCCTCGTAGGGATAATGCTCAGATAATTAAGACACTGCATTGTCACTTTAATGGTACCTATTTATGTTTGTTGGAGTCGTAGGTGTCCGTGCTGTAGAAGCAAACCTCTAAGATTGGGCTAAAGACCTCCACTAGTCTTTTACCCTGATCAAGGCTGTATTATTTCCATGAAAGTCATGGTAACTCTTAAAGCACAGGGTGCAGAATTCCAACGGCGTGGGCCGAGGCTGCACTGGAGGTACCACGTATCTCCCTTGGTGAGCAATATTAGAGAACCTGCTGGAGCTGGGTCAGAGGGGCTCCTCGACCTGCTCCAGCAGAGCACGTGCCTGGAAATAATTGGGGACTCAGGGTCTAATCCCATTTCCTGACCTGTCACCCACACCCTGAGTAGAGTGTAGGAGCCTGGCATGTACGTAGGGTCGTGTTACACCCCTGGGCACCACTCCCCCCTTCCTTCCCTGGTGCATGTGTGGGCACGAGGGGCTGCCACGGGCCGGCGTCTCCCCTGGAAGCCCCAAACCCGTGGCCGCGTGTCTGCCCTTGGCACGGTGAGTCTGGTTTGCTTTGTGTCTGTGAAATAGTTCTGCATCTGCAGCCTTTAGGTGGCACCTGGATTTATATACACTGTATATTTATGTTCTAAGAGATCTGACGTCTTTTTATGTACATAGTCTGGGGGGGGTTGTATCTCTTAGTTTTAACATCACCTTTTCATGTCATTGAAGAATGGTACAGAGTAATTATTTTCTTTTCTTTTTCTCATGTAATTTTTTTTTTTTTTTTAATTTAAAATTTTCTTGGGGTAGAACTGGAGGAAGAGACCCAAATTCCTGAGGATGGCTGTACAAAAGGTTTGGGCATTCTGACTATATCACCAGGACAAAAGGGAAAGCAGAAAGCCAGGGACGTGTGGGAGCAGCGGGGCTCTGCGGTGACGCTGCTGGGTTTAGGCTGGGTTTAACCCTAGGAGAGGTTTGATTTTGCCCCCTGCCCTCCCCAGCTGTGCTCTGGAAGGTCATGTGGATGGGTGAGATAACCCAGGGCTCTGCAGGGCTCTCGAGGTCCACATGGGATCTCAGTGAGGCACCGGCGAAGCCAACCCCACCTCCTCAGTGAGGGGACAGGAATTGGTGTCACTTCATTCCCATTTGGCATCCTCAGGGCTGTCTGAGTGTCCCCAGGGACACAGCATCACTTGTGTGCCACAGTGAAACACAGAGATTAATTTTTGCCAACATAAAAGTCTGGATGAACTAAACCCTGCAGGTCTCTGCCCCGGGGAGCAGAGGCCAACAGAGGGGGGGTTTTCCTGTAAATATTTAGCAGAAGATAATGAAATTCCAGTGATGTACAAAAAAAGATAATATCTAATAATCCCCACAAACAGCCCTTCAGATTGGAGGATAGAGTTTTTGTCTATTTTTATGTATATTTTTATACTGCTTGGGGTAACCTCATTACCAAAAGTCTCTCTTCTGTGTTGGGGGTCAAGTTCAGTAGCACAATTTTAAAGCAAAATTACTGTTTTGGGCATTTTAAATGCTTATTTTTTTATAAGCCTCGAGGCAATTATGACAAATAAAACCTGTGTATAGAAATTATGTAAGAAACCAAGTTTAGTGGAAGTTTTAGAAAGTGTCAAATAAATTCTTGAAGGATGATACAGAAATCCTCTAATCTGGTACCAAGCAGTTTTGTGTGATTTTTTTCTCAGAAAACCAGCATTTTGCCTACTGAAAAATGGAAACAGAGATGTTTTTAGCTGCTGAACTGTGCAGAGTTGCATTAGTGGCTGTTTTTACTCTTAGCCAGTCGTTCCCCTTCTGAAATCTGTAGTGTTTTCATCGGTTAGTGAGAGGAATTCTATACAACAGTAGTTCTGGGGGCAGAATGGGAAAGATTGGGATCTGAGCAGCCCTGCTTTTGATTCAGGCTCTGATCACTGGGGCAGGTGACTGAGGGTGAGAGGGAAAGGTGGGGAGCTGAGTTTGGAGCAGGGACACCATGGTCCCCTCACCTGTGTGGGGTGAAGGATGGGCTGTAGAGGGGCAGGAAGGATCAGCCCTGAGCTCAAAGAGGGGGGTGGATTTTTGGCTGGGTTTGGTCGCAGGGACATATCCCTGGTTACCCCCCTGGATATCCAGGAGAATCCCTTAAGGCCAAAAAGCTTTTGCTTTGACTCAGAAGGAAGCAGGGCCTGGAATGCTCCCAGTTAAAAGCAATACTTGAAGCGTTACAAGACCCCCGTGTCCCCTGGGAGTGCAGATCCGCCCTCCCAGGGCTGGCAGGAGGGGCTGTGGGACAACCTGCAGGGCTTTGTGCTCCTTGTTGTCCCCCAGGGGACGAGCACAGAGTGTTTTCTGTACAGTCTGACTGTAATGGCTGGGACCTCATGCCATGGGATGTTCTGTGAATGTGTTAAAATGAAGAAGGGAAGATTAAATCCTAATTATTGATATGAAGGGAAGATCAAATCTGTAGGGACAGACAGACAGACTGCTCAGACTGACTTGCCCAGTCTGTGTCTTCCCTCCAGGAAGAAGCGCTGCTTTGTGGATTTAGGATGGCTTTGTTGTGCTTGGTTGTTCCCATTTGGATGCATTTTCTTTGCACTCCTGGTGTTCCAGCACCTTCTCTGGCCATGCAGGCAGCAGGGAACAAAGTCTGGCCTTTCCTCCCTGGCAATTCTCTCCTCGTTGGCACTTTGGCCAGGATTGTATTGAGGTTTTAATATATATATATGGATATCTATAAACACAATCAGCATATACATAGATAAACACAATCAGCAAATTATGGAGCCTGGCAAGTGGAATTTGCCACCTCCCTTCCCAGAGTCCAAGGCTGCTTAGGGAGAAGCTCATGTTCTGTCACCCAGGGTGTATCTGTGGGCACAGACCTCTGGCCCCAGCTGCAGTTTGACCCCAGATAAGGGGGTGCCTGCTGTCCCTTATCAGACAATCCAAACCTGTCCAGCTGTCGGAGAGATAAGGGGCTGAAAGGTCCAAGGGCATGGGAGGGGAGAGGTGTAAAACGGTGGCAACAACCACCTGCAAGGGTGATACAAGATAACAACAAAATAAAGTGGGATGAGGGAGCCCTGAGCCCCCACCCCACCACAGCCCCCTCCCCTCCAGCAGGCCAGGAAAATACCTGCTCTTGGCACATCATTTGCTGGCTCTGGTAAAAAAAAATGAAGGCAAAAAGAGGCAATTCCTGGTCACAAAGGAAATTTGGAGAGCGGGAAATTCTTTCCCGTGTGACATCCCTGAGCAGCCTGAAACCCTTCTGGCCTGAAGCAAAGAAAATGCATCTGGATGTGGGCGCTGGCTCCACGCGGGCAGGGGAGTCATAAAGCCAAAGACTGTGTGGCTGCAGAAACGAGTGCTGTAGATTCACCTGATGTTGTTCTTTCGTGTTTACAATATTTATTTTTAGCGATTGACTGCAATGATATTATATATAGGCTTCCTTATTTTTGTACTTTTCATACCGTTCCCCTGAGTGTGGTGTTTGTACTGCCCAGCTCCCCTGGCCACCACTGCTGCTCCTAGTCAGTGACAATAAAGAGAGAAAAACAACCACCACCCACTGCGGGGCAACTGTGTGTGCTTCAGTTTCTGTGCTCCCCTCTCTGCAGCCCCTGAGGAACGGCCCCTGCCCCAAATCCCGGATCCTGGCCCCTGGGAAGAGGGAGGAAGCTGGGAAGGGGGTTGTTTCCTTGCACTGACTGTTCCTCCACAGCCAGGGATCAAGGGAAGGGGTCCTTCATGTCTGGAAGAGGATGCCAAGATGAGTTTCCTGCCCCACACTGTCATGCCCTCATCACACTGGAGGGTGGTGTGTCCCCAGCACAGGACCCCTGCCCAGGGTGAGCAGGGCCCTGGGATCCAGGGGGGTGGGGGCAGAGCAGGATCAGGCCCTGAATGGGGGGTGCAAAGCCCTGCAGAGCACAACCCACCCCCACAGCTCACACTTCACCCCTGGTGTTAAAAACAACTGGGGCAGATGCACCTCATTCCCTCTGCCATAAACCTGCAGCCCCTGTTGCCTTCCACTGAATCCCTGATGGCTTCAAAGAGTTGGTGCTTCCAGTTAAAGCCAGAATTAAGTATCTACATACAACAAATTTGATGCTGTACCAGCTGAACACCTTAAAATGCTTCTGCCCTGCTGCCAAAGCCATGTGACACAAGATCACACAGAGGTGCTGAATCCACAGGCTGAATCCAACACAAAAAGCTATTCCCAGCAGGAAAGGACAGACAAGGGCAGTATTCCACTTGAAATCATTTATTGACAAGTTGTCATGTTTTTTCATCTTGCCCAACATATTTTTATCCTTGTTATATAGTACAAATGGTTTTATATTTTTCTGACATTAAAAAAATAGGCTAAAGAGGCAAAAATTCGCACTTGAAATCCAAAAATCCTGCTGTAAGAATTCAAAATTGCAAGAGACAAACATAAACCCCAAAAAAGACCAAAGAGAGTGTGCCATGACACAACTCATCTATCAAACCAACTGGAGAGGAATCCCTTGTTCCCAGCTCTGCCTTTGGATCCTGTGACCTTGTGAACTGGTGTGAAGTTGGTGTTCCACATAAAAGGCACTCAAAGGTCACAAGTTCCTGAGCTAACATGGGATGTATTCCCAAGGTAACAGCTAAAACAAGCCACAGAAAATGTTTAGAAACTGTTATTTGGTTTGTGTAAGTAGAGTCAGAAGCCCAGCTGAGAGTTGCTGCTGCTGGGACTCAAGTGATGGTGAGGAGTATTTGCAGTACATAGAAAAAAAACCTCACTTAAGAACATCCTTATTAGCAAATTAATGTGCTAAAAAAGAGAGAAAAATTGGCTGCAATGTTAAAACAAGACCAAGAATGAAATGTCTTCTTGTGACCTGCCAAAAAGCTTAAAATCAAGCAGGTGGGAAAGGCTGTGCAGTCAAATAACCAAAGTTGAGAGGCCACATTTACACAGATTATTTGGCCCTAACAGAAAAGGACCAGAAAAATAAGCAGAATATGGATCTTGTATTTACAGATCAGTTGTTAAAAAAAACCCAAACAAAACAACAAATAAAACAACCAAACCCCGCATGTCTGCACAACGTGTGCTCAGAATCCAACAGGTAAGTTCCTAAGGTCGATCCACACAAACTCCCCATCTGCAAGTGGGCTCAGTTTTCACCCCGAAGAAGTCAAGTGTCACTCTTCTCAAACGTGCAGTGGCTGCAGAACAGAACTAAGATGGAAAGCACAGAATCCCTGGGTCTGGCCAGGGAACCCCAAGGCCAGGGACAGTGGCTGGGTCTGAACTCGGTGTCTCATGGGTGGTGAAGCAGCTCCAGGCTGCAGAGCAGCTGCCACGGGCCCTGGGGGGTCTCAGGCTTCCAAATTCTCCAGCTGGGCCTCACTGTCTGCCCTCTTCTCCGGGGTTGTGTACAGGAAGTTGCAGCAGATGTAGAGTGGGAATGTCAGGAGCCTGCTGTCCAGATTCATCACAATCTGCTCCTGGAAGCACATGGGACGTGGGTCAGGGGTGACCAAGAGCACAAGGCTGATACAACATTCACACTGTACAGTTAATGACTGTGGATTAAAATCAGAATACAAAAAATGAACCCAAGACAGCAACTCCCCTTCACCTGCAGCAGATGGTTTATGACATTGGCACTGATGAGACACTCTCAGGCTGCCCACAGACCCAGAGCTCCCAGGCCTCTGCAGCACAGAGCACAACCACAGGAAAGCAAGTCTACCCTCCAGCACTCTGGGGCAGTTTTCAGTTTCAGATCTCACTAACCAGGCAACACCCAACAGTCTGTATTTTAAAGCAAATTTCAGTTTGTGAGTAGGAATTTTTGGGTTTCACTTCAGGAACTGGTTTTGGGTTAGCAAAATTGAAACTTTGCCCTACAGTGAGGATGGCACTACCAGGGAAAGGTTTTGTGTGTTCTCACCACCTCCATAGCACTGCTGGCTGGGATCTGAGAAACTTGATTTACAAGTCTTGCACTTGCCTCAGTAAATTCTGCCGTCAGCAATGGGTGGAAAAGGGTACTAAGTGCTCTAAGAAAGCTCCACTCCTCAGGGGCTTTTATTGATTTATTTAATGCAGTAATGAATCTGACCCTTGAACAACATGTAAACGTTCTTTTAACTCTTCAGCTTACAAGAGGGTCTTTGAACAAACTCCAATATTTCCCCTAAATAAGGATCCTGCTGGACAGATGATCCAGAGGGGTGATGTCAGCAGTGCTGGAAGGCTGGGAGAGCAGCAGGTCCAGACCAGGGCACTGACAGCACACAGCAGCACCACAGGCACTGCTTTCACTCATATGGGAACTAATTTCATCTCATCAACACTAGTGAAGCCACATTACCCCACTCCAGTTCCACTCCACAAATTAGCCTTAATCACCCACTACCTCTAGGAGGAACACTTGAGATTCCACATAAGCAACAACAAGAACAGCAAGTCCCCTTCAAGAGCACTGGTGGCTTCTCTGCATTTTTGTCATGCCTAGGACTCCACAATTCAAGTTCAACAGCTCAGAAACCCAGAGACACACCTGGTCCTTCTCAAGGGTGAGGATCTGATAGCCCGTTGTCCTGCTGCAAATCATCTTCCCGCTGCTATCGAAGGAGGCCAGACGCAACCTGGGGGCACAGCAGCAGGGGCTGACTCCAGAGCCACCCCTTTTCCCAGCACGGGAGCCTCTCTCTCTCGAGACAGGCCATGTTTTAAGGTGAGCAGTGAGAGGCAGGGCAGAGGTGCAGGGTGCTGTCAGGCTGTACCTGAAGGCGATGCTGCGGCGGGGCTGGAGGCTGACGGAGCCGCTGCACGGCTGGTTCAGCGTGTTCCGCTTGAAGACGATGTAGCGGTTGGTGTAGGTGACCAGCAGGTCAAAGCCGAAGTTGAAGCCAGTCCAGCGCCAGCAGTACTGCAGGACAGGGGGCACAACCAAAGCAACCAGCCTGAGGAGTGGCTACCACATGGATGGTGAGGGCCACCTGAATGGTGCCAGCCCCTTCTGCAAGAACGCGCGTGCTGGGAATGGGACCCTGGGCTACAGAGCAGAGGGGGCTCAAGGGGCCCTGTCAACATCTGTCTGAAACATAGGACACACTGGCTGGCAGCCAGATGACTGTGAGAGCAGCTGAGTGTCAGCTGCCTCCCAGATAGACAAAAATACACAGCACAAGTGGGTATAAAACACTCTGCACTGGGAAGGGGACTGGTCTGTGAGCAGCACTTCCTGCAGGCCCCAGCCATGCCCAAAGCACTCCCTGGAGCACAGCTTCCCCAGGTTAAAGGACTAGAGAGAGAAAAATTCATGTTTCCTGTTTTTTCACAAGATCTGCTACCTAAAGACACAGATGTGTACGTGGAACATGGAGGTTTTGGCTGTGATTATTACACATTTCATCTAGAGAAGTTCCTTTTCCAGCTAAAAGGAAAATGATCCGAGCTCTGTTTACTGCCTGTATTTTTCAAGTCTCAGATGAAAACAGTTTTCCCAAACACTGTCTCAGTTGCAGTACAAGAGCACCATGAAACACCAATCCCTTACTCCTTGTAGAGACAGCATTTCCATCCCTCTGGGAAGAACAAAATGATTTCTTTCTCTGTGACACCTTTTGGATGCAGTTTGACAGTGAGGACCTGAGTGCTTTGGGAATGCCTGACACACCTCAGCCACGTGCCCCACTTACATCACCGTCCTTGGCGAGTTTGCGACCACACCTCATGCTGTTTCCTTCCAGTTCCTCTTTATTTATTTCTTGGGGCCTGAAAAAAATAAAAGGGCATCTTTAAGGACACTTCAACAGCTTTGTGTGATACCTTAATGTGGGAAAGATGAACAGACTGGAGTAAACTGGTCTAACCACACAATCATGGAATATCCTGAGCCAGAAGGGACCCGCAGCCAACCCTTCTCTGAGCAGAGGTGTGACCAGATGAGCTCTCAGTTCCATCCTGAACTGTCCCATAAACATCCAACTACTCTATAAAACTGCCACACAAATCAGGCTGTGACACCTCAGTTAGACAGGACCTTTATAAAAGAACTTTTCCAGATAACAAAGCTATAGCTGTTGCAGTGAAATACATTCTCCAAACCTCATAAAGACCCAAATCCTTTTTAAACACATCAGTCCCACTTCCCAGGCCCAACCAGAGAGTGGTGCTGGGGCACAGCTGCAGGGCCCTGCAGAACAGCAGTGCAGTGAAGCAGCAGCCACAAGACACTAAGAGATTTCTCAAGGGGCTGGTTACACAACTTGCCTAAAAACCCACTTCCCTCAGTGCTCATGACGTGCCAGAGCTCTCTGTTCTGCCATCTGACACCACCAGTAGCTCCCTTCACCCAGCAGTTTGCTCTGGTGCTTCCACACGTACAGCAGCCCTGCAGAGCCACAGGAGTGAGAGCAGCCCCAATTTTCCAGAGGTGTGTTACTCACTTCACACACAATGACATCAGCAACCAACCAGCCACCACTGCCAAAAAGTCTTGAAGTTACACCAGGCCAAGCTTTATAAAGCCCACCCCCCAGAGGTTAAACTATACACCTGCAACACCCAACAACAAGCCAGAAGAAATGCAGCATCTGTTCTCCTCCCACTGCTCACACCCCCAAGGAATTTGCAGCTAAAGCTTTTGTGAACACAGCCTGGGTCTTTTCTCTCCATTTCTGCAAAAACCAGCCCTGGGAGATGAAGTGTTCTATGAACAGGTTAAGCACATAAACTCATCACAGTAACCAAATTCACCCAAGAACCTCCCGTGTGCTTTTCCACATCTTCCAGCTGAACTGGTTCTGTGGCTGACCTAAATGCAGCAGTGGTGATAAAGAATTTATTTCTGTTTAATTAGTGACAAATTTCACAAACATTAGTCCATAATGCTCAGACAGACATTAGCATCCCCCTCCCCACCCCTGGAGCAGCCTCTGATGATGCAAAACTTCAGCTTTAACCACTTCCATCAGCAGCCACACAGTGAACAGTCGAGTTATCCTATTTCCTCCTCAAACACTGCCAAAGAGACTGTTAGAGTAGAAACTATCCAGCCCTGGGCTCAAAAGATCTGTCTGCCTTCTGCCACAGATCACATGTTTAATTAAAAATGATCCACTTTAGCACAACAAGTAGACCTTGAGCAGCTCCAGTTCCAGGCCACAAACTCAGGTGTTACACTAAAGGATTCACCAATTCTGTGAGCAAATAAAATGTTTAGTCCTTTTAAATGCAAACTTGTAAAGTAGAAGAGAAACACTTTCTTCTCGCCCTCCCTGAAGTTATCAAGAGCAAACCACACCACAGGTTTGCAAGCAGTGCCATCTCCATGTTGGCAGTGTTGGGATAAGCAGGTGCAATTACACTCTGCTCCAGGTGGGGTATGGAAATAGAGCCTAACTTCAGCTCAGGGGAGTCAAGAGTCACATCTTCCAATTCCCAAGAGTGTTTCCTCACCTCTGAGGGAAAAAATGTGTTAGATATCAATACAAGCAGCAGGTGTGAGAGGAGGGGCAGATGATCCACTTTAGCACAGGGCTTATAAAACCTTAATTCTTTTCTTCCAGCTACAGGTTGGACAAACAGCCAAAACATCTGTTTAACACCAAGGAACAGTTGCACAGGTTCCCTTCCAAGGCACGAGTTGCCAACCACAGGCCTCTCGTGCAGGGTGGCAGCACAGGAGAGCTCCCAGGCCTCCAAACCCCACTCATCTCCTCAGGACCCTGTGCTGTGGACAAGGTTCATTGCAGCTGAGCTGCCTGTGCTGACATTTCTGGGTTTCACTGTCTTTAAAAACATCTCAAAAAATCCCATACTGCAAAAGGGAAAACTAGACAAGAAAAACATAGAAAAATACTCTGCTCCTTCCAAGAGCCACTGAAATCCTCAGCTGTTCAGCTGTGGCTGAACACGAACGCTGCTCCTTCCCCAGCTGGGGGATCCCCACCATTCCCACTGCAGGCTGTGGGAGCTCACCCTTCCAAAAGCTTGTCTAACCCCTGGCTGACAATTCCAATGCTCCCTCTGCACGGCAGTGAGCACCAAAACACAGCTAAATCAGCAAATACAGGGTCAGTACCTGGTATCAGAATTTTGGGTATGTAGTACTCACTTCCCTGCTCACAGGAGCGTAGGTTTGTCTGCTCTCAGACACAGCCACAGCAGCAGTGCAAAAGTCTTCCCAAGAAAACACCACATCAGAAACAAGCTATGGCCCCCCAAAATCAATCTTTGGGAGTTGAGTATGAGAATCACAGTTCTGTACTTTACCTCCACCGTTTCCTAAAGCACTGCTGCTGAAGAGAACCACTTCTTAAAGATCTTGACTATTCTTAAGATCAGAGTTTGGGGGATTTTTTACACTATTATATGATAACATCAAAAGGAAGTAATTAAGGAAATATTTCCTATATAACACATAATTAAGCTATGGAGCTGCACCACAGAGCGTTAGGGCTAAAGCACAAGTTGTTTCAGAATAGAACTGGATGTATTTAAGAATAGTTCCACTGGCTGTTGGTTGTTCAGTAATGATCCAGTCAAACCCACCACCTGAAAAATTCTGTATTGCTGCTGCCAGGGAAGTTCAGCAAGAGAAGAGGGAAGACTTTCACTTTTGGGGAAGATGGCAGGTCTGTAACTGAACACTGCCCCAGCCCACATGGCCCCTGGTTCAAATCAGGTCAGTGGTTCTCACACCTTCCAGCCTGGGATTAATCAGTGAACTCTCCTGTTGCAACCCAACGTGTCCATCTCCACATCTCTACATGCTGGGCTGACACAGCTGTGGCAGAAATGTCCCTGAGGGTGTTGTCCAACCACTCCTTGAGCTCTGGCAGCCTTGGGGTTGTGACCATTCCCTGGGAAGCCTGTTCTGTGCCAACCACCCTCTGAGGAAAGAACCTTTTCCTGAGATCCAACCCAAACCTCCCCAGCTCAGCTGCATTTCCTCACTGCCAAGGCAAGGCCAACACCGTGCAGCACGTGGTCCAGGAGGAGAAAAGCTGGGCATAAAACTGCAGGATTCTGGAGAGAATGGGGTCTCAGCAGTGGAGAAGGATGCACTGCCTGGGCAAAGCTGGAGAGCTGGCAGGGGAGAGGTGTCAAACACAACACTGAGGGGAAAGGCTGTGAACTCAGAGGGGAATGGGGGAACAGGTGACAGGCTGCTGAGCCCTGCTGGGTGCTGGGCCCTCACTCACTGCCTGGGGGGCCAGGATGGGAGAGGCAGGAACAAAGGTTACTGTGGAGTTATTGCTGCACAAACAAAAAAGGATGGATTGCCTCCTGCACAACACAGTTCCACTGCCCCCAGCCTCCTGCCCACCCAGCCCAGGGGGACCAGGGCAGGACAGACAGGCTTCTCCATCTGCAGCATCATTCCCAAAGTATCCTGAAATTGGAAGGCTCAGAAATTACCCTCTTGCAGCCTCAACACTCACTTCAAAGCAAAGTGCTGGTAAGAAGCATTAAAAACCATAAAATACAGAACGTGTGTCCCCCACCCAGCATTGACCTCTGGTCCCATTATACCAGTTTTCCAGAGTTCTGGTGGTTAAAGGATGGGATCCCAAGGGAGCAGGCAGCCCCACAGAGAGCAACATCTTAAAACCACTGAAGTGTCCTTTCTCCCCAAAAAACCCACTAAAATATGCTTTCCCCCCTCTTAATGTAAACTCCCAAATTAATCACGTCAGGATTTATATGAGGAAGGTTTCTAATTTAAGAAAGAAAGAAAGAAAAGAAAGCCTGTAATATACCTACCCAATATCGTTGTCTTGTTCTGCTCTGAGCATGGCAAACCACTGCTGTTTGTAAACAGAGGACAGCCACTCTAAAATTGAAAAAAAAAAAAAAGAAAAAAAAGCTTGGTGTTGTCTTTGCTGCTGGGAATGGGGATGGTCATAAACATTTGAAATAGAGAAATACAAAAACATTGAAATAATGAAGTTACACTTGTTAACTGGATGGCCTGTGCAACCCACCCCCTGATAACTCCCTGTGTTCTCCAGCTCCAGCCTCAACCAGAGGAGAAGGGATACAGGGAAACATCCCCAACCAACAGGCAGTAACTCCAGACTGTGCTCATCTCCTCAAACACTCACCACTTCAACAAGTGATGCAACTCAACACATTTTCAAAGCTCTGTTCAGCCAAGGAGCTTGTTAACAACCTCTTGGGAGAAGATGCTGCTTTCTGAATGCCCAAGGGAATTTTACACAAGTTAAAGAAGAAGAAAACAGAATCAAGGATAAAGGAAACACTGACTTAACACAGATATAGTAAAACAAATAGAAATTGTGCCCTACTAGGAATAAACACAACTCGTGTCTTCCTTGGAGAACACACAACGATTTTATCAGTTCTCTTAATTTAATGTTGCAACCGAGAGATAAAACAGAACAAACCCAAACAGTTTGTCAGGCAGTCACACAAAGGGGATCCCAGGCTGTAAGAAGTTCTCAGCCAGGATAATGAACAGGGGCAAGGTCATGTGTGAGAACCAGTGCTGGGGGAAAGGGCTGGGTGAGAGGAAAGGAGAACCTCTGTGACCAAAACCAGAGCAGGAGCTGATGAAGTGACAGAAGGGAGGAGGGGTGAGGTCACACTGCTGAGATCAACTCATAAGCCCCAGAAGGAAAAATTAAAACCAGCCCTTGTCCTACTGACTCTAGAGTGTGTAGAGTCACACACTCAGACTGTGACAGGAGCAACCCGGGAATTAATCAAAGTGCAACAAAGTATAAAAATGAATTAAGGAAAATTGTGCCAGGAAGGGCCATAGAATAGATGTGTTAGAAGGGAAGGAATAAAAGCAAATAGGGAGGGAGAGCATCTTCTCCATTTGTTTGTATGTAAGTATCTATCTCATACCTCATATTTCAATTGCAGTTCATCTGTTAATTTCTACACATTAAGAAGGAAAGCACAGCTTAGGAAATGTTCAGAAGTCACCAAGTAAAGCAGAACAATGAACACTCTGCTCACACAGACACATCATGTACTTCTGTCTCTCACACCTTCCTGCCCAAAGAACAGACTTGTGAACTCCTGACACAGAATGTCAGTTTTTTCCTACACAGGCCCTACACACACAGAGGGTATAACAGTGAATAAATAAATAATCACAGCATTACTTTCAACTACTCAACGTGATTTCCTTCTTTACCTGGAGAGGAATTTCACTCAGAATTATTTAAAAGGCTTCCACCAGAACACCAAGTCCCCAGCAAAGTCCCCCTTCTGCAGACTCTCAGCTATGAAGCATCGCCTCAAATGCCTGTTCTAAAGTGAGCCCCAGGATTTATCTGAACCTCCTTGCAAAGGCAGAGCAACAGTTTTGATTTAACACAGCTTTTGGCTACACACTGAAGCAATGATGAGGGCTGGCAAGTGCAGAACTCTGCTGGCACTTCCTCACACGAGCTGCCTGCGGCACAGGAGGTGCTCCCCCTGCTCCCCCTGCCCACAGTGCCCTCAGCCCTCCCTGCCTTCCCCTGCCCACAGTGCCCCCAGCCGTCCCTGCCTTCCCCTGCCCACAGTGAGCCCTTGCCTTGCTCTCCAACACCCTGGGAGCTGAGCCACAACCTCACAGGTTTTATCAATGGGCACCAGCAAATCAGCCCCAAATCTGCAGTTAGTCTTGTAAGAATCCTTCCTCTGACAGGCACAGATCAAGGCTTCTGGGTTTGAGAACAGATGCAACATTTCCTCCCTGAGGAGAAGGCTGCCCATCACACATCTGGGAAGTGATCCCAACACAAACGTTAAGGGATGGCAATCAAGGGCAGCTCCTGCAAATTTCTGGTTTGCAACATTTTATTCACCTGCTGACAAGGTCACTTCATAACAGTCCCTTATTCTCCTGTATCATCATTAAAATAAGGATCTAAAGGGTCATTGACCCAAATTATTTTTTATAATGACCTTGCACTTTGCCTATAACCTGTACCAATATCACTTGGAAGTAAGATGGATCCTATTTATACATCACTTGATCATGTAATACACCACATATCAAAGCTCAGAGCTGTTCTTTGTGGATTTTCATGCATAACAAAATGTTATCACTGGCTGGAGGTCAAGCAAGTGTGGTCTGGGCACAGCAGAGCAGACCACTCCCACCTGATGCTCAAAGAACACCCTGAAAGGGGCATTCTGAGCACAGGATAACAGAGTTCATTCCTCTTCTGCTTCATAAGACCCAGTGCAAAAAACAGCCTCTTCTCCAGCTATTAAGGCACTAATTAAAGCCAGCACTGGAAGGAGGGAAAGGCAGTACCTTTGAGCAGTAACTGTTCATGCTCACTCAAGAGATGGGCAGATTTCTGGGGAGGAAAGGCCCTGCTCCCTCCCCACAGGCACAGAGAGCCCTAACCCAGCTTCTGAGAACAGCTTTCCAACGTTTCAAAGGGGGAGATTGGAGCTCAGGGTTATTCAGACATTCAGCCACAAAGAGTGATTCAATCATTGTTGCTGGCAGAGACAGGACATGGCAGCACAGGAAAGGCAAACTGAAGTGACCCTACATCAGCTCAATTGCAAGGAAGGCCTTTCAGAAGGATCTAACAATTCCATCAGACTTCAAAGGAAACATCCCAACTTGGCATCACAGCATCATGTTGACATCTACAGCAGCATGAAGGGAAAAGCCAACATGAGATGAAAAAAATTAACTTTATAGTAGCATAATTCAAAGACAGCTTAAACATTTACGTATGGCAGGACTCCACTGTGTCCCCCACTGCTGCAGGAATGGACTAATCTACTTCATACCTCAAGTATGGAGAGGTGACAAGAACACAGATGTCAAGAAATTACAAATAGAAGTGATAAACACCTCAATAAATTCAGTTTTAATTGCCACGTGGCTATTACACCCACACACAGACATCACAGACCCACAGGAATGGACAGTTATATTTTCTTAAATCCAAGTCAAACCCTGTATGTGACAGCCAGGAACAAACTGGCAGAGTTAAGATGCAAAAAGCCCTGCAAGGATTCAACTCTGACAAGGGAACACTGAACAGGGGGAAATCTGGACAAGGACACCAGGAGCCAAATTCAAGGGTGGAGCATGAGAATTCCAAACACTTAAAAGGAGCACAACTAACCTGGGTGAGAGAAGGGAGAAAAAAATGAAAGGGAAGAAGAAGGAGGGGCAGGTGTTTCCCATGATAAGAGATAGGAATGATAGTGGAAAAACATTTCCAAGTGAGAGCCCAACTTGATAACCCATTTCCAGCCAGGTTCACACAGCTCCTGAGCAGGGAACAGGCATCTGTGGATTCAGATTTCAGCAGCAAGATGAGAAGGGGCTTTTTATTTTCCAGTGATACTGTGATGTAACAGCAGTAATCTCTAATAACATGAACATTTCCCTCTCTGGGCTTCAAAAAGCACATAGCCCTAGAAGGAGGATGTATTTTATACAAGTCAAAGTGCAAATAAAACAAGAGCAATATATTTGAATAACCTCTCTGCCCCAAATCATCCTAAATCTGTTAGTAACCAATATTTGTCTTGGAAGAGAGTTCACAGTATCTTGAGCTTTTTCTCTTCATTTGCAGGTATTACTCCAAATCCTATCAAAACCTACCCAGCTCTCCTTAGAAAGTAATGGCTAGAAAACAGCTGAGTCTCAGGAAGTTGTGCTCTCTCAAAAGCAAAAGACTTCTTTTGCATCTCTGGGGCTCTGAGATCATTTAAACTTTGATAAAGTATTGACTGCAGAGTACTTTGATGCTCTGACTGATCAGCAGAATGCTTGACATCCCTACGTGTGCAGACTTTTATTTATGCCTGTAATTTTCATACTCAGCTTCTGTGGAATCTTCAGATGTTGGAAGTGTATGTGAGCAGTAAGACAAGAAAACACACTGAGACCTTCCCAAGTACTCTGGGGCAGGACAGGCTGTGGAAGGCACACAGAATATGATCAGCTGAGTAGAATCATGGAATGGTTTGGGTTGGAAAAGCCCTCTAAGGTCACTGAGTCCAACCATTTCCCCAGCACTGCCAAGGCCACCACTGACCATGTCCCCAGGTGCCACATCCACGGGGCTGTTAAACCACCCCAGGGATGGGGACTCCATCTCTGCCCTGGGCAGCTGTGCCAGGGCTGGACAGCCCTTTCCAGGAAGGAATTTCCCCCATATCCCACCTGCCCCTCCCCTGGCACAGCCTGAGGCCGTTCCCTCTCCTCCTGTCCCTTGTTCCCTGGGAGCAGAGCCCGACCCCCCCCAGCTCCCCCCTCCTGTCAGGGAGTTGCAGAGCCAGAAGGTCCCCCCTGAGCCTCCTTTTCTCCAGGCTGAGCCCCCCCAGCTCCCTCAGCTGCTCCTGCTGCTCCAGCCCCTTCCCAGCTCTGTTCCCTTCCCTGCACATGCCCCAGGCCCTCAATGTCCTTCTAGGGGTGAGGTGTCACAGACTGATGCCAGGAGTCGGGGTGAGGCCTCCCCTGTGCCCAGCACTCACTCACCTGAGGGCAGCAGAGCATCCCTCTCCACAATTCTGGCTGAGGCCAGGTCACTGATGATGTACTGCAGCCTCAGGTGGGAGAACACGGGCAGGAATGCACTTCCCTGTGCTGATTCCAGGAATGCAACATCACCCCCAAACTCTGCAACACAGAGCACCTGCATGACAACTTGTTCTCCTAAAGATTTGCCAGCCCCTATTTATATTTGAGTTTTTACTTATTGATCAGAGATCGTTATTATGGGCAGGTGAGTCACCATTTGCCACTAAAATTAAGAAATGACTTGCATTCAAACCCCAAACCAAGGCCAGGCAACTCCTCCTACCTCTCCTGCGCTCGGCAAACCAGGCATCAGCTTCAGTTAACACCTGCTTGAAAGACCCATTCCAAGAAGGCACGAGCTGAAGGAACATCCACTGGGAAAAATCAACAAATTCTAGTGAGTCAGTGGAAGAAGGTTTTACATAAGTGATCCATGCATTAATAAGAGATATTTCCATAGTGCATTCATTCCTATAGAGATTCTGATACTCTGTTAAATACTTTCACTCAGCCCCACAAAGGTCCCACTGCTCAAGCCCCAGCAGCCCCTTGGTGAAATACCTTTTTGAGAGCAGTGTACACATCCATTTCCACCTGCAGCACAAACAGGTTGGAGGAGCTGATCAGCTGCTTCATAAGGTTTATGCTGAAAAAAATCAATCATAACAGGTCACGGAGACAGAAGAGAGAAAAGGAAGAAGGGCAGACAGGGAACAACCAACCAGCAACAGCCCAGAAACGATTTGCAGTGACCTCTAGACTTGGGCAGAGATTGTCCTTCATCCCTGCAGGGGAAGGACAGCCCCAGTACCTGAGTTCTTTGAAGAGTCCAATGCTCTGGTGGGTCATCAGGTTGTTCAAGAGCCACTCAAGGCACCTGCATGGAAAGCAAGGAATTAAGACCTTTGCTTGTTTTTTCTCTATCTTAACACTCCTGCAAGAGGTGCTCAGCCTCACAAAGCCTGATGCTGCCCCACAGGACTGGGAAATGTTGCCTTAACCTAAGCCAGAAATGCATAAAAATATTTAAAAAAAGAGAGTTCCTTCAAACACTGGGAGTTTACCCAAACATTTTCTGAAGCTCTTATTAAAGTTGCATTGAGTTTCTCTAAGGGCACAGCACGAGCAGAATTCCAAGGACTGTTAATGCCATGGAGAGCTCTGAGAACAGTCACAGCACAAGGAAGCAGCTGGGAGCTCTCAGCATTCAAATATTTAATGTGGCATTAGCCACATTCCAAGTGGCTCATTCCAAGTTCAGCTTTAACTCTGCATATTAAAGCCACTTTTTGGTAAAACAGTCTGTGATCATCAGTGTTACTTCACTGTCACACTCAAGACCAAACATATTGTCCTGACTACTGTAATTCACTCAGTCCCAGCACAGGCCAGTCAACCTGCCACAATCTGCATGGATTTTAAGGGAGTTGATGACAGCAGAACCTTGACAATTCAATAGGACGAGCAAAACCAAAAATCAGGCAGCTTTCAAAGCATTAGAAGGGCCAAAGCCCAACAAGAACTTGATTTAGCCACTACAGTTAAAGAGAACACAAAAGTTTCTATAAATACACAACAAAAGGAAGGTCATGGAGTGTCTCCATCATTCGTTCAATGCAGAGGGTAATGTAGTGACAGGGGATGAGGAACAGCCTGAGGAACTTAATGCCTTCTCTGCCTTGGTCTTTAATATCAGGACCAGGTGACCTCAGGATACCCAGAGCTGGAAGTGAGGGATGGGGAGCTCAGTGAGGCCCCTGTAATCCAGGAGGAGATGGTCAGTGACCTGCTCTGCCATTACACACATTACCATGGGCCCTGATGGGATGCAGCCAGAGTATTGAGGGAACTGGCAAAAGAACTTGCCATACCACTCTCAATGATCTACCAGCTGTCCTGGTGAACTGGAGAAGTTCCAGCTCACTGGAAAGCAGCAAATACAACACCCATCTATGAGAAGGGTCAGGAGAATGATCCAGGGAATTCCAGGCTGTCAACCTGACCTCAGTTCCAGGCAAGGTTATGGATGAGATCCAGACTGCCATCACACAGCACATGCAGGACAACCTGGCCCAGCCAACACGGATTTAAAAAGGCAGGTCCTGCTTGACCAACCTGATCTCCTTCTCTGACGAAGTGACCTGCCCAGCAGATGAGGGGAAGGCTGTGGATGTGTCTATCCAGGCTTCAGTAAAGTGTTTGACACCATCTCCCACAGCATCTCCCGGAGACACTGGCTGCTCATGGCCTGGATGGGTGGACTCTTGGATGGGTAAGAACCTGGCTGATGGCCAGGCCCAGAGAGTTGTGGGGAAGGGAGATAAATCCAGCTGGGGCCCATCAGCAGCAGTGTCCCCAGGGCTGGTTTGGGGCCAGTCCTGTTTACCATCTTCATTGATCTAGACAAGGGGGTCAACTGTGCTCTCAGTAAATCTGCAGACACCACCAGCTGGGTGGGAGTGTTGATCTGCTGGAGGGCAGGAAGGCTCTGCAGAGAGGCCTGGACAGACTCCACCAATGGGCTGAGGACAATGGCATGAGGTTCAACAAGGCCAAGTGCCACGTCCTACACTGGGGTCACAGCAACCCCTGCAGCTCCAGGCTGGGGGAGGAGTGGCTTGAGAGCTGCTCAGCAGGAAGGGACTTGGGGTGCTGGTTGACAGCCAGCTCAGTATGAGCCAACAGTGCGGCCAAGTGGCCAAGAAGGCCAATGGCACCTCGGCCTGTATGAGGAACAGTGTGGCCAGCAGGAGCAGGGCAGTGATTGTCCCCCTGTGCTGGGCACTGGTGAGGCCACACCTCGAGTGCTGTGTGCAGGTCTGGGCCCCTCAGTTCAAAAGCACAATGAGGTGCTGAAGTGTGTGCAGCAATGGGCACCAAGGCTTGTGAGAGATCTAGGAAATGTCTGATGAGGAGCAGCAGAGGGAGCTGGGTTTGCTTGGTCTCAAGAACAGGAGACTTGGGTAACCTGATCACTCACAACTCCCTGAAAGGAGGTTGTAGAGAGGCAGGGACTGGTCTTTTCTGCTGTGCCTACAGTGAGAAGGCCGGAGGAAATGGCCTTAAGCTGAGACAGAAGAGATTCAGATCAGATTTTTCCACTGTTTGGGGGTTCAGGCATTGGAATGGGCTGCCCAGGCAGGCAGTGGAGTCACCATCCCTGGAATTAAGAGGTGTATGGATTGGTCACTGGGTGGTAAGGTTTTAGGGGTTGAAGTGGCAGTGCTGCTTGGACAGTTACACTGGGTGATCTTAAAGGTCCCTTCCAATCTTGGTGATTCTATGGTTCTATTCTAATAAAATAACAAAACAATTAACCTGGGCATCATCGTACTGTGTGCAAATTCTCTGACAATTAGCCATGTCCAAAGCAGCTCAGAGACAGGAACTCTTACTTTTTCTTCACGGAGTCCAGCCCGTACGTCCCCGCAGAGTTATAGTACCCACACACGGTCTGCGAGGTGATGGTTTCCTTCATTGTTTCACCACACTGCTGGATTAAACCATCCTGCAGGGAGGGGAAAGAAACCACATGCATTCAGAGTTTTCATTTCCCAGCAGGAAATGTCAGACACTGTGCAGTTCATGCAGATTTTCCTGCCTGAGCCACCCCCAAAGTGCCCCAGGCTGCAGTGACCTGTGCTATGCTGCCCAAAACACTCAAACCATTGCCCCTCAGGAACACAGATTGCCTTAGGAATATTTCCCACAAAAGAAAAGTGTGATGAATGCCTTCAGGGTAGAGCAAACGAGCTGCAACACCTATTTTAATCTACTTTTAGATATGACTCAAAGCAGCACTTAATCTTACACCTGAATCTTAGCCACAGCACTTCCCAATACACCCTCTGCATTGTGTTTGGGCTTCTTCCCACTAAGCCTGAAAAGCTGATTAATTTCTCTAGGTGAAACAGGACATGCTGGTGAGGATACTATGAACTGTTCTGCCTCTTTTCAGGTAGGGATGGAAATGCTGGCACTTCTGACTTACCAGCTGCAGCATGCAGGCTGCTGCCAGCAGGGCAACCACGCGGCTGGGGTTTATTAGCACGTCGTCCCTGTACAGTGAGCCAAAGGCCACCTGCAGAGCTGCAGGGGGAACAGGAGCAGACAAAGAACACTGAGAATGGGCACTGAAAGAATCCTGAACTATAACCCAACCCCCTTCACTGCACACCTTCTCTATAATCTCAGCTGCTCTGGACAAACTGGGTGCACTGACTGGCCCAGGCACCCCAGCTGCAAACACAAGATGTGGCAGTGACCAGTCCAGGACTGAGCTTCCACCAGTTAAACAAACCCCCAGCACATCCTGAGAGCTGTAAAAGTAGAGAAACAGAAGTTCCACCTCTGAGGATCATGAGGTTGAACCTAACCCCTGCCCTCAGGGTTTTGTTAAAAGAGGCTCCCACTTACCTTCTACATCAATATTTTGGTCAGGAATCTCCAACTCTATGACGTTCATGCTGGATTCTTTCCAAGAACCACTGAACATACTGGAAAAGTAGCCTGACTGTAGGAGGGAAAGGAAGAGAAAAAGAACTCAACTAAGAGATTTCATTCCAATTAGAAGTGCCAAAAGCAGCACATGGAACAAAACATGGTTAATATTTACCTTTATGCAGAACAAACTGTGTTAAGGGAACTTTCACAAGTTAAAACATTCTGACAGATTCAAAAGGGGTCAATTGTATTTGCTGTTTCTGACACTGAAAATGCCTACAGGAAATTTGGGCTACATGTGTGTGACCAAAGGAAAGAGCTTTAAAAGGCCAGAAAAGCCACAGAAGCTCTTTTCCTACAAACCACACCACCAGTGGGGGCAGAATTAGTCCAAGAACTAAGTCCTTGATGTTACCAGCAGACAACAAATCCTGCAGGCATTAGGGAATGCCAGTTTGGGGACTGGGGAAAAATAAAAGAAAGGCATGCAAGACATACAAATTACTGTACAAGGCTGTAGTCTCATACCAAGGACACAGACACATACACCATTTACAGCAATATACCTTTTATTATTAAGTGTAAGGCACATAAAACTAGAATTTGAGAGGTTTCCATCCAAATGAAGGGAAAGATAATGCTCTACTAGGGTTCCTGATTTTCCTTCCCAGCAGCAGATGTGCCCATTATGAGATGCTATCAATGAAGTTTACCTGAGAGATCAAAAAAATAAAGTCTATTTGTACCACATTCCCTGACCTCTTCACTCAGCATTTCAGCCCAAGGCAGCAAAGCACACAACCCCCAGTTTGGATTTTATTTGACCAGGTCAGTATTTCTGCACCCTCAGTGTATCCCTAACCATTGTATGCAACTCCTCTCAAAGCCAGGACCTCACTAATCACACCCTTCTCACGAGGCTGCCTCAGCTTGGCCATGGAGATCACTCCCCATTTGCACAAGAATTTATAATTCTGGTAACAGCATCAGAAAACAGAAATCCCCCATTTCTCAGAGCTGCTGTGAACAGTCAGAGCAGCACCTGGCTGCCCTTTATCAAGCTCAAGGCAGTGACTAAGGGACCAGGGGAGCTGAATTAGGCTGAGAATGTCTGCTCAGCAGTTCAGAGTCGCCATGGCATTGAAAGAGTCATTTACATGGAGTTATTTCTAACCTCCAGAACTATTTTACCCACAGTAACATAATTCCAGGGCTGGAGCGTGACCTGAAATAGGACCTGCCTGATAAGAACAGGGACCTGCCCCAAGGCTCCTCTCCCAAAAAACATCACTCCTACAACGAGGCCTCTGCAGAACAAAGCCACAGTTTTCAAACCCTGCCATGCAGCTGCATCCACAGAAGGGATTGAATACCCAATTTCAGTCACCAACCCACACAAAGGTTCCAGGAGCAGCCTCACAAACTTGGGACGCAGCAACCACGGAGTCACAGTGACAAAAAGCACCAGCAGCATGAGGCCACACCAGTGCTGTGCCCACGAGCCACGTGGCAGAGGGAGCTGTGCCAGCTCTGCTCCTGCCACAGCCCCCCAGCCTGTGGCACAGAGGACACGCAGGGAACCACCAGCAGCCCTGCGCTCCCCAGGCACGAGCACAAAGGACAACACCCGAGCCAAGCCCAGAAGAAAATGTTTGTACACACACTGTGTGTTTGGCAGCTTCTCACTGAGATTTACTCCTTTCTAGAGCTCCTGTGCAAACCTTCCTCATGCAGCTGCCAGAAATCCTTCCATGAGGGCTCATAACAACCAAATAACAGCCACAGAGACCCAGCACCCCCGACTTCCCTGCACCTGAGCCCAGGGACAGGAAAAGTGAGCTGGGGCACCACAGGCTTTACAAATCCCACATGGAAGTGCCTCCTTTGGCCTGACAGAATATTCACATCACAAGAGCCACTCAGCCACCTGTTCAGCAAACAGGAACATGTTCTCAGGACATCAAAGACAAATTTCAGGACTGTTTTCACAGAGGATGCACCGAGACTAAGAATAAAACACATTAAATAGAATAAAAAAACTACACAAGAAGAGAGAGAAGCTTTTCAAACACAAAGATACAGCTCTGCTTCCCAACACTGCTAACAGGATCTGGTTAACTGCTTGTATCTACAAAAAGAGTGAAAGTCCTAAATATAAGGGGCAGGGGGAAGTAAAAATCTCCAGTCACACTTCACAGTTCCCAGACATTATTTCATTAAAAACACAGTTCCTACTGGGATTTAGAAAGAAGCCACTTACCTGACACAAGTAAATCTTGTGCAAGTTCCACTCCTCTCCCAGAGCACAGATTTTGACATCACTGTTCTCCCCATTCAAAAACAGAGTCTGATAAATGTATTTCGATGTGCTTTTCAGTTTTTTCCTAGTAAAAAAAACCCAAACAAATCAAACAGTGAGACACTCCTTCCAATCCTCCTGGTACAGCAGCAACAGTGGGTCTCAAGCCCTTGGAGGTTTTCCTTGCCACATCCTCCCCAGGCCAGCACCACTTCCCCACTCCCTGTCTGTGCCACTATTTGCCCCAAATTTGCTGAAATACTATGAAATTCAACCAAATCGGCCCCAAAAGGAGATGAATTGGCCCCAAATCCCCCTGGAAATCCAGAATTTCCCAAAATTCCAAGGTAGTCTCAAAATATTCTCCAAGTTTCTCTAAATTTCATCAAATTAGGAAATTTGGGAAAACAGATGAAATTTAGGGGAATTTGAAGCAGAAATGAGGATATTTTGGTGAAAATGGGAACATCTGGGGAAAATTCTGAAAAAAGGGGCAATTTGAGGAAAAATTAGGGAAATTAGGGGAAAATGGAGAAATTTGAGCAAGAAACAGGGGAATTTAGGCCAAAAATGGGGACATTTGGGGCACATTTGGGAAAATGAGGAAGTTTGGGGCAAATTTGTAAAACTGGGTACATTTGGGGGAAATTATGGGAAATTTGGATTAAAGTGTGGAAGTTTTGGTAAGCTTTTGGGGGAAATTTAGAGAAACTGGGGGAATTGGTGAAATTTTGGGGAAATGTTGGGAAATTTGGGAAAAAATAGAGTAAATATAAAAAAAATGGGAAAATTTAGAAAATCCATAAAATTTGGGGAAATCTGAGGCAAAAATGGGGGAAAATTTTAGGGAAATTTGAGGAGAAATAGGGAAATAAGAGTCAAAATGAGGAAACCGGGGAAATCTGGGAGAACTGCTGCTGCCCTGACCTCCCCCAAGCACCCCAGAGCTTCCCCCTGACCCCAAAGAGTGGCCTCACCCCCAAACCTCTCCCTGCCAGCCTTGAGATAATTATTTACACTTCAAGAGCTGCCTGTCTTGATGCACAGTGTTTAAATTATGCTGATTCAATTGCAGAACCTCTACATGTAAGTATCTATTTTCTTTAAAGAAAAATCACATGGATGTATTGGAAAAGAAAACATCATTAACCAACAGAATACTGGAATACTAATGAATAAGAAAACTGTGTAACTTGTAGCCAATGAGCTCTAATTCCTTTGTTTGCTAAATGTATAAAGAACAACGCTCCCGTGGTTGGTGTGATTGTGGGACTCCACCGAGCACCCGGGGTAGCACAACCCTGAGATAAATAACCACACGAGTGTGTCATTACTGGACACACAGCGGGGCACGAGTCCCATTTTCTTGGCAGCTGCAGAAGCGGCTGTGCTGGGGCATTTCAGGGCACTCGGTATATGGGTCTGGATGCTTATCTTAAACGATCTGACAGCACTGAAACCACGGAAAAAAACCCAAAAACCCAAACAAACAAAACACACACACACAAAACACCCCAAAAAACACCCCCAAAAACCAAATCAAACAAACAAAAAAACCCCAACAACAACAACAAAAATCCCAAAAGCAAAAAAGCCAATTCTGGACACGATAAATCAAAAAATTAAATTAAAAAAAACAACAACAACAATTCTGGACACGATAAATTAAAAAATTAAATTAAAAACCAAAAAAGC
>VYXB01002612.1:272647-296605 GCA_013397135.1 Pachyramphus minor | reverse complement strand
GGAACGGGGAACCTTTCCTGCCCCTGAGCGGGCCCGTTCCTGCCCCGGGAACGGGGAACCTTTCCTGCTCGTCAGCGGGCCTGTTCCTGATCCAGGAACGGGGAACCTTTCCTGCCCCTGTGCGGGCCTGTTCCTGCCCCTCGAACGGGCATTTTCGTGCCCCCGAGCAGGCCTGTTCCTGATCCAGAAATGGACATTGTTGTGTCCTGGGAATGGACCTTTTCCTGACTCTGAACAAGGCTTTTCCTGACCCTGAACGGGCCTTTTCCTGACCCAGGAACGGGCCTTTCTTGCTCCACAAGTGGGTCTTTCCTGGTTAGTGCTGGGGGTTCTCCGGGGATCGGACACTTCCCGCTGGATGGGTTCATTAGGCCGGTGGAACTGGGCACTGCAGTGCCCCAGCATAGCGTGTCTGCAGCTGCCAGAGCTCAAACCCTGCGTGATCCCGTCCTCTGCAAAACGTGGGATTCTTCACACCTTTTGCAGCACTCCAGTAATGACACACTCAGGAGCGACATTTATTCATGTCAGAGCTGCACAAGGCTGGGTGATCATTGGAGTTCCATGAATCAAGCACACCAGCTATTGAAACTTTATTATTTATACATTTTAGCAAACAAAGGAATTAGTGTTCATTGGCTACAAGTTACATATTAATTAGTATTAATATTAATGAATTAACAGAATATTATTAATATAATAAATAAATAATATTAATTCTTATTGATTAGTATTCTGTCTTCTGTTGGTTAATGATTTACTTCTCACACTAATTAGTCTGCATGCCCAATCTTGCTCCTCCTTTGGGCCAGGAGGGGTTTCTTGGGTTGGTGGTTTTGATCTGCCCCTGCTGGAATCACCTTTGATCAGCTGGAGCTGCTTTCAATCCAGTTGCTGAGTTGGGTTTATCAGTTTCTTCCTTATTTTAGGAGTTCTGCCAGATGTCTCTGTGGCCTGTAAATTCTGTGTTCCTTGTGCTCACTGTCAGTGGTACATCCTTCTTCCTAAGCTCCCCGTCGGCCTGGGATCACTGAAGCATGCCCAGCCCTAACCATAAGAGGCAATTCTACCAGCAAGTAATTTGTTTTTCCAACACCCGGCCATCACTTAGAGCTTGTTTGTTGGCTGCTGTTTGTGTCATGGATTAAATGTCCCTTCTTGTTGGTTAGGCTGGAAAGTGTGCAAGGATCAAACATCAAAGAACATGCTTTCTTAAGAAAATTTTTATGTATTGCACATTTTGCAAGAATTCCAGACTGCATCTTCTCACTAAACCCCCTCTTTTCATTGCAAACCAGGGGCCTCTTGGGCCGTACTCCTGCAACAACAGAACAGGGAGTCATCCCCTGGAGCGCCGAGGTTACAGCCTCATCCGTGGGACCTGAGCAACACTGTGGATACCTGATATCCTCAGGTCTCTGACCTGCTGTGGGAAGTGGAGGGAAGCCAGAGCAGGAGGGTCACACGGTACCAGCTGGGACAGTGAGCTGAACACAAGGAATCTCCCGCAGCTGCCTCTGTGATCATGCTACAGGCCAAGGGCATTTCTCTGCTGGCACTGGCACTTCCAGAACCTCTGTGCTATTCCCAGTCACACAGCTCTGGGTGCCCACCATGGAACTGAGCATTGGTCCTGGAGAGAACCATCTACCACTGACATCACTGCCCTATTTCGGAGAGTCTGTAAAGGTCACCTTTCAGCAGCTTCTCTGCATTCCTGCACTGCAGTAGAGACTTTGGAAATACATCATCTTCCAAAGGGTAAAATCAGGCCCTGGGCTCCAGTCCCAGCAGTGGAAGGCTCTGGTGTTGGGAGTGTGATGGCCAGAGAGTCTCAGGAATGGTCAGACTGGGAAGTTTCCTTAATAGTTTGGTGACCCAGGTGGGACCCTGGGTCACTGTGTCTGGAGCCTCCTGTCTCCAAACATCCAACTGCCAGCACTGGGTGAATTCCCCTGGGATCTTTGGAACAGGGAGAAGCAAAAGGGTGAGCATTAAAAACCCCTGGGCAGATTCTGTATAAATTATTAGGGTAGATTGGAGCCTCTCCATTCGTGTGGCATTTTGTGCAGACTGGGTGAAATCACTGTGTTGAGGACGGTGTGCAGCCTGATCTGCATAAGGAGCACATGGAGGGGATGTGGTGCCCCCGATGCAGGTGAGTTTTGGAGACCCGTGCAGGGAGAGCTTTGTGTCCCTTGTACCTCCCAGAGAGTGGTAGAGCCCCTTGGTGCACACGGAAGGGACACTGAAGTCCCTTTCTTAGCACATAAAAAGGGGTTTCAAGTCTCTCTGGTGTTTAAATCGGTGGAAATTAAACCTGGTGTGGATGAGGGGAGCCCCTTGGCCAAGGCTGTGCAAAGTCACCCCACAGTGCCCTTGGGTGTCCCCCAGCTGGGCCCATGGGGTGTTCCAGGGGCTCAGCAGGTCACTGATGTTTCCTCCTGGGTTACAGGGGGTCTGTTCTGTTCCCTGCCCCTGTCTCCCAGCTCAGGGGGCTGGATGCTGAAGGCTGAGGAAGAAAGGGCACAGAGTGCAGCGCAGGGGGAAAGAGGGGGGTGAACAAGGCCTTGGGGGGCTCGAAGCTCCCCGGGGGTTTGGGGGCACAGCTGGAGGGTCCCCCAGGTGGGGCCACAGGAACAGCCCCAGCACAGGAGGACCGAGAGGAGCTGCCCTGGGGGGAGCAGCAGGAGCACCAGCCCAAGCTGGGGGTGCTGGGCTGCCCCTCAAACCTGCCCCCCACACCAGGGATCCCCAGTGGGGGTTTAGAAAAGGTCCCCAGCCAAGGGACACCCTGCGAAGGGGAAGAGGCACGTGCGGATCACAGGAGTCAGGGACAGGACACGCCATCGGGACAGGAAGTACAGAAACAAATTCTTTATTTATTTTTCAAAGCTCAGCAACCTGACACAAGGCACTGGAACCCACCCCCTGCCCGAGCACCTGTGGAACCCCCGTGCTGGGCATGGACCTTTCCCTGTCCTGAGCAGAGGCCTTGGGAGAACTGGATGAAGCTCTGCCTCCCCTCCCAGCAAAAGTCAGGAATGTGTCTCCACTGGTAGCCCAAGGAACAAGAAAGGAAATTATTTTATTGAAGGCCACAGAGGCATCTCCTATTCCAGCCAGCAGCAGCCTCTTTTAGAGGAAAATGAGTGATGGAACTGGGTGCAGCCACCTCAGTGTCTCAGCTGTGACATTCCAACCTCGGTCTGACCCTTCAGAACAGGATTATTCACCAGCAGTAAAAAGTAAGTCGCCAGGCCAAACAAGAACCCCGTTTTTGTAGTGAAAACAGTGCTCAGGTGAACAGGCAGGTGTGGAGAGTCTGGAGAAAATGGCTCTCCCAGAGGTTGGTGTGGAAGCCCAGGTGAGACCCAGGCACAAACACCCTGATGATCCTGTGACATGGAGCTGGCACAAGGGGGAGACTGGGGAGGTGTCACAGGGACATTTTGGGAGCAGCCCCAGGGAGATCTGGGGAGGTGCCCCAGTACCAGGCTGATGAGGTGGGATTTTGGGGACAGGTCATTCCCTAAAAGGCACCATTCCAATGACATCACTATCCAGAGGAGGGTTTGTAACATAACCATTATTATTTATACTCCCATGAGTGAAGAAGACAAACCAAGAACACAGGGCTGCTCTAACCAGCACAGCAAGAAGCTTTTCTGATGTCACCAGTGACATCCTCCCCACAAACAGATCTCTGAGCAACATATACATACAGTGCAGCCAGGCTGTTAATGCTCTGCACTAACAAAGGGCAAGTTAAGATGTAAATGTGCTTGTATTTTAGATATTCAGGTTCTTTGTGTCTTAATTATCTCGAAAAACTGAAGCAAGCCTGTGTTCTGCACTCTCCATGGGTTAGACTTTCCCTGGGCAGCCTCTCACACTCTGCATCCAGGTTTGCTTCAGTTCACATGTTTTGCTGGTGAACACAACAGCAAAGGGGCATCTGGTCAGGAAACAATTTAACTTTTGTATCTTTGGTTACAGCATTCTGTTTAAGATAGGCTTTACCAGCCCAATTAGTAGGCAAATGGATATGCCAAGCATAAAAGCAGATTAGCCATGGTCAACCAGAATGGCCATTATCAACCAGAGCATGAACTAACCTAAGGCAAAAATCAGAGCAATTAATAAGGTGTTTGGGAAAAAAATTACATGAAAGAAATAATTATTGGGCTGGATGATCTTAAAGATCTTTTCCAACCTAAACAATTCTATGATCAGCTGCTTCCCATCACCAGACAGTCCCCCAGACCTCCTTTAATCCTCTCCACCACAGAGTCTGAGCAGAACTTTCCTGTAGTCTCCTGAGCAATCTCCCTAGAGAGAGCAGAGAAAAGGAACACAATCAATTTTACAGCTCCATACAAGGCTGGACTCCTTCCAGCACATATGATTTGTTGTAGGGTTTGAATCCTCTTTGACAATTTAATAACCAAGAACACTCAGGGATGTTTTCAGTACATAAATGTAAAGCCTCCTTGCTTCCACTCCCTCTAAAATACCCCAGAGGTGTTGAGGGGGACCTGACTCCTGTGTTTCTAGCACTGCACAGCTTACCTTAATGAAGGAGTGGAGTGATTTCCCGTACATGGCGAGGAATTCCCTCCGGATATAGAGCATATCTATTTCCGAGCGGGACACCATCACCCGGATCAGTGTGCTGTCATCTGTGCCCAAGCCCTGAGAAACAGAACCACCAGCCTCAGCTGCAAGGCAGTTTGGGCAGGTCAGTGACAGACACAGGGGTCTGATCACTTGTCTTTCTGCAGGATCTGTTCCTAATTAGAGCATTTTTGGATGAATGCAGTGATCCACTGCCAGCTCTGGGCTTCCTGAGGGAAAGGAGCTCCATAGAAAAGCTCAGGCTTCCCCCCAGTGAACAGAGTTTCTCTTTCTTTAATGATTGCTGTCATGCTCCTGATTCAAGCATGGAAAGGCAGGGAGAGGGAAATACCAATCTCCCAGCAAAAGCTCTTTACCTTCATGGATTTGTACAATCTTTCAGCAAAATAGGCAGGTTTATTCCGCATGCACTTCACTGCAAGGGAGACAAGAACAAGAGAAGTAAGGCAAATAAACCCTGAAGGACAAGGTCTTCCAAACCCTTCCAGCACTTTCTCAGTGCAGATGTTTACTATGTAAAGATGCAAGTCAGCAAGCACAGTGCAGACATCCAGAGTCAGTGACCTGCTGTCAACTGATGTCTCCATGCCCAGTGCGCAGTAATAAAATATTTTTAAGGCTTTAAAGCTTCCTGACAGCAAATGTCAGCTCCCAAAGCATCTCTTGGGAAAGAAATATAAAGCACAGAGCTTTCTCACCAGGTTTCATCTGCAAAGATGAAAAGACTGTGGCTTGTAAAAAAGACAGACAGTATCTGCCTCCTGAGCTGTGTAAACAGCCAGGGCAAGAGACAGGATCTTTAATTATTTAATCAGTTTGTAGACAAAGTTTAAAAGCAGGGAACTCACCCACAGCTAACAAAGCATCCTCCAGGTCTCCTGACATCTCGGATTTGATGCTCTCTGTGATGTCCTTATTAGCAATCCCTCTGTACACATCAAAAACTAGGAGGAAGAGTCGGGAATAAAAAGAGCCCGTGAGCTGCTCCAGGGCACACAGTGTGTAAACCCCCAGGGATCACTTTGCAAGATCAAGCTCCTCGTGCTCTGTATGAACATTGCACCATTATCATGACATTGTAAGTTAAATCAGGGCTGCCCCTCAGAAATAATTAATTTTAATTAGCAGCTGTCTTGCTAATTGCCCTACCACTGCTGCAAGGATTTTCAAGAGCTTCTTGTTAATGAAGGCAGTGTCCATGCCTGGCTCTGCCCCATGGGAGTCACTCTTCATTATCTCAAATTTACAGGTTGCAGGGATGTTTTTCTCAACTCCCTTTTTGTCACAGGAGGGACTAAAGCAGTCTAAAAGAATTGAATGGAACTGGCCCTGATGATACCTGTTGTTTTAGGAAAGGGTCACAATCTCACTGGACAAGTACAAAGCTCCTCCAAAAGTACTGTCCTCACACAAGGAATAGCAGCCCAGGACACCAGAGAGGTCCTACCTCTCAGCAGGTGGCACCTGTTCCGTGTGCAGAGGATGGACATGAACTGCACCTCATCTGTTCCCCATTTCTTCTCCCCAGCTTCATACAGGCACTTGAAGACATTATGAATAAACAAAATGAGGCTAATTGAGAAGACCACATGTACAGCATGAGATTTCTACTCCATAGAATCATTTGGGTTGTAAAAACCCTGTGAGATCATTGAGTCCAACTGTTCCCCCAGCACTGCCACGGCCACCACTAACCCATGTCCCCAAGTGCCACATGGCTCTTAAATCCCTACAGGATGGGGACTTCACCACTGCCCTGGGCTGGACAACCCATTTTTCCTAACCTCCCATCTGGTCTCCACCTGGGGCTGCTGTCCAGCACAGCTTCAGGCTTAACTCATCTCCCTTGAAAGAAACCCAGGTCCCAAAAAAGCAGGGCTTCACCACGAATCACATGGACAAACCCAACAGCTCCTGCAAGGAAGAGATTGCTACACACCTGAGCATCTTGTTGAGCAAGGGCCTCATCCACAAATGTTCTCTCATCTCTGTTTCCCTGTGGAGAGACAAAGATGAATAACTCATTTCACCAGAGCAACTCATAGAAGCAAGACCTGCAAATTCTCCATTAAAACCAGTTACTGGAGATGTGTAATGGGATTGTTAATATTGAATAATGGGTTACAAATACAGCAAAACATGGCTTAGATGTGATTTGTTCTTGCCTTTGAAATGAGCAACCATCCCCTTCAATTAGGCCATTTAAAAAGAGCACATGGCATTAATGCCCAGGGTGAGGCTCCTCTCTCTGCAGGAGCTGATATGAAGCCAGCGAGGTGAAATGCAAGAGAGAGACAGAATCACAGAATCAATTGGGTTGGAAAAGCCCTCTGAGATCATGGAGTCCAACCTGTGACCCAAGCCCACCTTGTCCCCCAGCCCATGGCACTGATGCCACATCCAGGCTCTGCTCAAACACCTCCAGGGACGGGGACTCCCCCCCCTCCCTGGGCAGCCCCTTCCAATGGCTGATCCCTCTCTCTGGGAAGAACTTCTTCCTGCTGTCCAACCCAAACCTGCCCTGGGGCAGCTCAAGGCTGTGCCCTCTTGTCCTCCTGCTGGTTCCTGGCAGCAGAGCCCGACCCCCCCTGGGTCCCCCCTCCTGTCAGGGGGTTGCAGAGAGTGAGAAGGTCTCCCCTGAGCCTCCTCCTCTCCAGGCTGAGCCCCCCCAGCTCCCTCAGCTGCTCCTCCCAGCACTTGTGCTCCAGACCCTTCCCCAGCCTCGTTGCCCTTCTCTGGCCACGCTGCAGCCCCTCAACATCCTTCCCAAGCTGAGGGGCCAGAGCTGGGCACAGCACTCGAGGTGTGGCCTCCCCAGTGCCCAGTGCAGGGGCACAATCCCTGCCCTGCTGCTGCTGCCACACTGTTCCTGAGCCAGGCCAGGAGCCATCGGCCTCTTGCCCCCCTGGGCACCCCTGGCTCCTGTTCAGCTGCTCTCAGTCAGTCCCCACAGGTCCCTTTCTGTCCCCCCACTCTGTCCCCAGCCCGGGGGGCTGCAGGGGGTTGTTGTGGCCCAAGGGCAGGACCCGGCCCTTGGCCTTGTTGAACCTCACCCCACTGGATCCAGCCCATGGCTCCAGCCTGTCCCGGTCCCTGTGCAGAACCCTCCCACCATCCAGCAGATCCACACTGCCCCTCAACTTGTCCTCTGCGAATTTGCTGCTGGTGGACTCAAAGTGCAGTACCAGCCAGCCTGAACCCCCTCAGCCTGAGGGAGAGCCACTCAGCAGCAGGTCCACCCTCTGCCCCAGCCTGGACTCACCGTGGCGAGGGACACGAGGACCCTTCGGAACATGGAAGATGTGTCTGACACAATGTCATCCTCGAGGCTGGAGCCGTATTCTGGCCAGGACACACACAGAGCACGGCTGTTAGGAACAGCTCCAGCACCCACACAGTGCTGCTGCACAGCCTGTGCCAGCTGTGAGCTGGGGAAGGACGTAACTGTGCCCTGTACACCACAGACTCGTGAAATGGTTTGGGTTGGAAAAGCCCTCTAAGGTCACTGAGTCCAACCTCTCCCCTGGCACTGCCAAGGCCACCACCGACCACGTCCCCGAGTGCCACATCCACAGGGCTGTTAAATCCCTCCAAGGGATGGGGATTCACCCCTGCCCTGGGCAGCTGTGCCAGGGCTGCACAGCCCTTTCAATAAAGGGATTTTCCCAATATCCAACCTGCCCCTCCCCTGGCATAACCTGAGGCTGTTTGCTCTTTTCCTTCCCTTGTTTCCTGGGAGCAGAGCCTGACCCCCCCTGGCTCCCCCCTCCTGTTGCAGAGCCAGAAGGTCCCCCCTGAGCCTCCTTTTCTCCAAGTTGAGCCCCCCCAGTTCCGTCAGCTGCTGCTGCTGCTCCAGCCCCTTCCCAGCTCCTGAGGAATCCAAAAGTGACCCCAGGAGTGGAGGTGTCTCAGCAGTGCCAGCACAGGTCACTGCCCTGGTCCTGCTGCCACATCATGGCTGGTACAAGCCATGGCTTTCCTGGCTTTCATCACAGCATTCCATATTTAGTGGCACAGGGCATAATTAAGCAGCACAGCCAGTATGTAACCGGCAAAATATCCACACAGGGACAGATGTCCAGCTCACAGATATAACCACCCCACCCTGCTTTATCTACACCCACTCAATTTCTGGGTGAAATTCTAGCCCTTGAGACTGACAGATCCCTCTCCTCCCTCTTCACAGGTCACTGCACACACACAAGTGCCGTTGCAGTCTGTGTGAAATTGCAGAGTGCTCTACATACGGATTTTGTAGTTCTCATTAATGTGCCGGATCTCCTCGTTTGTGCGAGAAGCCAGAATTTCAATCAGGCAGCCTTCATCTGTTCCTGCTCCCTGGGGAATGGCAAAGACAAGATCCAAGATTATGACAACAGTTTGGATGGGCAACTATGACTTTTTGTTTATTATATCTATGTTAATAATAAGAAATCAATAATAAATGTACAATTATGCCATATCATATAGAATTGATCACAACTTAAGCAACACAAAAGAAGATTCCCAAACCTTTAGAGCCCTCCTCAGCTCATGCACGTCGTACATGATGGTTGGAGTCATCAAACCAACAATCACCTTTTCAAAATTCCCACTCAGCTCAGACTTCAAGTCGTCAATCAAATCCTAGAAGACAGAGAGAGAGAAAGGAGGTGAGAGAAGATGCAGCTTCACAATTTTCTTCATGCTCCAGCCCTCCTTGGAGAAAGAGTTATTGAGAAGTGAACAAGACCAAAATGAACCTGGCCAAGGAAAGCTTGTGCTAATCACACGGTCATGGAGACTGGGATGTTGTTCACATTTCGCCCCAGTGACACAACCTAAAAAATGTCTGCAACTTGCAAGTAAAGCCATGGTCACTGATCTCTAAAGAACACTTACCCTGCCAATAGTGCTTTTATAGGTGATCAGAACTTGCTGGCGTTGGGAAACATTTAGTTTGGTCAAGGTTTCAATGATGGCATCTTCATCTGTGCCTGGAAGAAACCAATGGAAACCAGTCAAGCTGCTTGTTCAAGAACCAGACATGTGCTCTGGTTGTGCCCAGGCTGTGCCATTAACCACACAACCCTCACACAAGCTGGCTCTCAGCTGTGCAGAAGTGCCTCAGCCCAGCCACAGCATGGCACCACCACCCCACAGGGGAGAGAAAACAAGAGCCTGACTATGGCCAAGACCTGCATTTTAACTGGGGTTCAAGTCACTCAGTTCCCACCAGTGCTCTCACAGGGCAGTGGGGTGATTCCAAGGGCTGGATTTCCCCTCCAACAAACACCATGAAAACATTCCCAATCCTCAGGGGGGATGAAGGAGAGTTTAACAGTGGAGGGAAAACAACTTACCAAGCCCCTTCATGGCCTTCCTTAGTGCCTGTGCCTCTTGCTCAGCACTGAAGCTCGAGATTCCCTTGATTGTTGCCTAAACCCACAGGAGAGGAGTTATGAAAGGCAGACACAAAGTCATACATACACAGAGTTGAATTAAAACCAAAAAATATTCAAAAGATGCATTGACAGTGTAAAGTCCACCCATCAAACATGAGTGATTTTATACCAGGGTTCCATCCTAAACAGAAATAGTTTGTTCAAGAGGGATGTCCCAGCCTCATAAGAAACAAGCCACAGGGACACAGAAAGGAGAAAATATCTTAATGTGGAGTATCTGGTTTCCAGTTAAATAATGGTGCACAACCTAATATTTCTGTTCATCCAGCTTCTTCCCAGCAGTTTTCCATTTAAATCATAGAAGAAATGTTCCCATCAAAGCCCTATTCCTGAACTCTCCAAGAGCAGCCAAGGACCATCATTCTGTAAAATAAATGCACCAGGAAGTGCAGTGTTTTACCCAAAATGGAGATTCACAAATAGGTTTCTCCTGCCTCCTGTCCAGTGCCATGTCTTACAAAGCTGTCATGTTCCCAGGAAAATCCTCAGTAAAACACCACTTAACATTCACTGGGGCAGGCTTTCTGAAACAGGGACAGGGAACTGCTCTCCCATCCCTGGAAGTGTTCAAGGCCAGGTTGGGGCTTGGAGCAACCTGCTCTAGTGGAAGGTGTCCCTGTCCATGGCAGCAGGGTAGAACAGGATTCAACCAGGAAAGAATAAACCCAGGAAGTTCATCTAGAGAAATTCATGCTCTTTGAACTAACTGATATCCAACTGGTTTTCCATTAACTCCCCAAGAGGAAAAGCGCACATGTGTGGGTCATTCTTTAGTATGAGGAAGCAGAGAGAGGTGATAAATTCCCCCCATGAGGGGACAGACAGTGTCAGTGTTCTTCCTGCTGGGTCCTTATCTGAGCTACACTCCCCACGTTTAGCTGGTGACAGCAAAGGCCTGGCACAGGGTGGCACAGCAAACACACTCACTCACCATGGTGCTGGGCTGTGGTCAGTCTGGTACTGTCCGTGTCCCCAGGCACTCAGCTGCAGTAAAAAACACAGGCAGTGTTAGTTTTCTAGAAAATAATTAATACACCTACCCTTGCAGGTTAATGGGGCTGGTGAAGTAACCCTAATTCTTTGAGGACTAAAAGCAACACTGAGGTGAACGCCTCGAGCAGCTTCCTTTCCAGCCCCGCTCTGCACCCAGCAAAGGCTGGTTGATGACAGCACAGGGCCAGGCTGAAGGGACCTGGTGGGCAGACAGGTCATCAGCACTGGCAATTGAATAGGATTCTTTACTATTGCCACATTTGTGACAGCCTGCCTGAGGCTACAGGGAGAAGCAGACAGGGTCACCCTGGGAGCAAAGAGAACGGACTGGATTCCTGTGTCCTTCAAAACACATGGGCTTCACCGTGGCAGGTGGGAGCCTGAGGGTGAAGAAGAAGGGTGAGGGTGCCCACACAGCCCTAAGAACCTTCATGGATCCTGCCTGGGAGGCAGAGACAACATCATGGGGTAGATGAGCACACAAAGGATAACCTCACTCGAGCACTGGGGCAGGAGAATCATTTCCCCTCTTAATATTTTAATGAAACATTTTGTATTCAACATCGCGCTTTGGTGCAGTGTGTTCTTCCTTGTAGGGCTGCAGTTTTAGCTGGCAAAGCCCTCAAAACCACCAAAGATTAATTGCTGTCTGGCCACGGTTCTTATTTCTGCTCATAATTTTGTTTTCATGCATACAGCCTATACACAAACACACCCAAATTATTCTCCCATATCCCTGATCATCTGACAGCACGTCAAGTACTAGGACAAGGTTCACTTCCCTGCAACTCGAGTTATCCCAGCATCACAGGAGAGGAGGCAGGAAAGGCAGGCAATGCACACACACAGAAGAATGGAATTAAATAAAAAATAAACTAACAAGATGCAAACACAGGGACAGCAAGTAAAGGCCACCCACCAACCCTGGGTGGTTTTACTCCAGGGGGGAGTGAGCCACACACTAAAGCCCTGAGGCAGAAGCAGAGGTGCCAACAGTGGGTGACATCTCTCCTTGTGGTGCTCAATAGCTGCTCTCCATGAGCCCAGACAGTTGTGCAAGAGCAGGAGTGTGTTTGCTCATGCTCCACATGACTCCTACAGATCTGGAATGCCCCAGCAGTGCTGTTCAGGCCAGTTAACTCACAGTGTGACACTGCCATGGATGTTACTCAGGGGCACTCCCCAGTGTTCCCCAGGTCATCTCTACGTCACTACACCCTGTGCAATCAGGCAACATACGGAAATTATTAATGTTGAGTTTGCTTTCTTTCATCTGATCATAAATTTCACTGTTCAGATTATGACCTAGGGCTCAGAAAGCCATGTTTGCTCTTCTCTAATCTTTTACAAAAGTAAAAAGCCAATTTTATTTGCTTTTGTCAGACACTAAACAGAGGCTTCAGATTTCACCGATGTTTTTATGATGCAGTTTTACCATCCAGCTGGTTTGCACACAGCAGCAGGAATATCAGACAGGCTGGTTCAGCAAGTCAATTAAAGGGTAAAAGAAAGGTCAGTAACAAGGGAAAGGGGGTGGGAGGCAGAGAAATTCTGAGTGCAAGTGAGCTGGACTGGACTGGGGGAAATGCTCTCACAATATCCATTTACAGCAGAAATGTCACATTGAATATTGACTGCAAGATTCTGATTTCTTCATCCAGTGAACATTACTGAGAGTCTAAAGAGCAGAGCACTGCAAAAGGCAGCACTGCAAACCCCACTGCTCAAGCTGCAGATGCTGGTTTGTTCCTGGAGCATTTCTGAATTTACAGGTGGGGGAGCTCAACTGTCCAGCAATGGCCCCTGGCCCTGTGACCCTTTCAGGGCCAAAGATGTCTGCACAGACTGCTCAGGCCAGGGCTTTAGATGAATAAAACCCTCCTAAGCCACCCCTTGGTTAGCAGAGAGAGAAAGGAATTGCTCAGCAGATTTGCCAGTGCTTAGCAGCTTAACACAATTCCTGGCCTGCAGCTCCTTTAGGGAAAACTAGCTTCAGGATAGGAGCAACACTTCACTCCATGGTTTGAAGAATTAAGCTATGCATGCAAAGGGTCAGCCAGCCAGCCCAATGGTGCCTTTATGTCATTTGCTTCACCCCAGAATAAAGGCCTGATACAGTAAACCTGGCTTAGAACAGGCCGCCCAGAAGACAGAGTGCAAGCATCCCTCCCATTACTCAGTTTTTTTCCATGGATGATCTTTTCCTGGCAGGAAGTTATAAATCCACATCAACATCCTCTGAAGCTGAATCCAGAATAAACTTAATTTATCAGAAAATTGCTGAGACTATCCCGTGTTCTGCAAAATCAAGCCTAGGCTTGCTCTGAATCAGGTTTTCCTGACTGTTCTCAGAGCACATCCAGGTACCAGCAAGCAAAGCTCCCGGCAGCTCCACAAGATATAAACACAGGGTTTTTTCCCCAGTTTGAGCTCACAGCGTTTTGCCAGTCCCACCCCTCGGCTCTGGAGCGAAACCCGCTGGTTTGTGACCCATTGCCGTGCGAGGCAAACGCTGGACTCGTCTGACGAGTTCTCCGTTCTGGGCACGTTCACCCGGGACACAACCCACACCCTGTGCCTGCTTGGCTTTTCCTCTGCTCCCTCACTGCCGCCGTTCCCGGAGCGCGGGATGTGCTCAGGGTGTCCCGGGAGCGCCGGGGCTCCCGGCTCTGATCCCACTCTGCAGCTCGGGAAAGGATCTCCCTTCTGCCCCGAGCCAGCTGCAATATCCCCGCGCCTCCCATACAGTGACCTTTAGCTTGCCGCTGCCCGCAAAAGGAATAACCCCACAGTTTTTATAGCCTTGTACTCCTTGTGTAGCCCGTCACCCACCCCTGCCGTGCCCCCCGCCTCCAGCAGCCAGCAGGGAGGACGTGCCAGCCTGGCCATGGCAGGAATAGGAACCAAAAGCTGAGCTCCCTGTGTCCGGGAAGGGTCAGTGCCCTTCCCCCAGCCCGCCTCCCCGCCCGTCCTGAGCTCGGGCTGAGCGCCAGGGCTGCCCCAGCCCCGGGCATCGCGGCCACCGCCCAGCCCGGGCTGTCAGTGCCGCACGGCCGCTGCTCCGGCCCCGGCCCGGGCACCTCCTCCGGCCAGGCAGCCCCGGTACCTCCGGCCGGGCAGCCCCGGCCCCTGCCAGCGGGGACCCCCACTGCGCCTGGCACTCACCTGCTGTCCCACGCGGGTGCCCCGGCAGGGTGGGGAGAGCTTTGCTGGCTGCCCCGGGTGGCAAAGTCCCCGCCCTGGCGCGGGGTGGGACCCACACGGCAGTGACGGGAAGGCGATCCAGCCCTCTCTGCCCTTCCCTAAGCAGAGGTGCAGGGACCAGGTGCAGTAAACTAGGGCAGGGACAGGTTCCCCAGGGAGCCTCACTTCATGTAGGAACTGCACTTTTGGGGCTACTCGGAGGACTGACAGGCTGGAATGGCTTCCACGGTCCTCGGCATTCCCTGTAAAAATCGCTGGGAAAAGGGCGGGGCTGTGGCTGCAGCCTCTGATCCCTCATTCTGTGCTGTCTGGAGCGGGGCTCACCCGAGGGGGAGCGAGGGGGACGACGGTGTGGAGCACACGGGCAGAGCAGCCTCAAGCAAGTCCTGTTCCTCCCCTGTGTTGTTTGTGGAGTATTTCTTACCTGTGTCATGTCTCCTTTACTTCCACTGCACCTCTCTGGGTCTTCAGCATCAGTCCCCCTTGTCTAAGAACTCTGTGTCATAAATGGCCACGATTTCTGTAAGAATCATTGTCTGCATAAAAATTATTAATTTTGCCTTGATAAATGGCACTGCCCTCAAGTCAAAACCCTTCAGGCAAAGGGACTTCAGTCTTACCCCAGTGTGACCCTGCCAGGTCAGCCATGGACATGCTCAGGGGGCTGACAGAGCGAAATCAGCCTTGAATAATACATAGCTTGTCTTCAAGTGTTTATCCTCAGGGATTTTGGTCTCCTCTGATGCCAAAAGTACCATTATTAAAATGGGTAAATCAGCCCTCTAAGGTTCTTTTTTCGAGCTCATAGAACAGCTCTGTCTTACTCCTGTGCGTCTTTGCACATGCTCTTTTGCTGGAAGGGACCTAAATTTAGCAGCTGGGATGCAGCTGTGTGGTTTATTTATTACAGCTCAGCCTCTCCAAACTGTCCCTTGGAGCCCAGCACCTGCTGCTAATCCAGGGGGACATGGACCAAGGTAATAGGAAAGGCAGGTTCGAGACTCCAGCCCTCTCTTTTTCCACTGCAGAGCCTCTTTCCTTGCAAACTCTGGCACTTTTCCCTGCCTAGGATTCAGGGGGATGGTACATATTGCCAACTGTCGCTAAGGAGAAACTTCTCTTTCCTACGTCTCTGAAAGTTTCCATTCTCATCCCTTCCTCTCACGTCAGCATTCCGTGCTCTGGGCCTGTTTTAATCCACCAGCAGAACCGCTGTGTTTCTCCATCTTGTGTTGCTTGTGATATTTTTAACTTGAGTGTTTTAAAAAGCTTCATCCTTCTGTTTGCTTCCCAGCCTCTTCAGCCCTGAGGAAAGCTCTGACACTGCAGTCACTGGTATATGCAAGAGTAATTATTTAAGACCATGAGTTATTAACTTTCTTTGCAAGTTATTTATCCTTTAAGTATTGCACCAATCCTGCCGTTCATCATTTGCGTAATTTAACCTTTTCTTTCCCCCTGGGAGAGCTCCAGGTAGGAGGAATACCTGACGATACACAGTGTTTGTGTGGATGTTTTTGGCCACCCAGAATTAGTCATGTAAGTGTAGTCCATTCAAAGGCTGATCCTGATGCAACACGCAGCCGAGTTCCCTGTAATCTTGGCTGGTTGCAGATGCTGGCTCTGGAGCCATCTGATTCAGACGGTCACGATTATTTGGACCAGAAACAAAGACAAAAGTACAAAAGCTTCTGAGCATGCTGAGGGTTGGCTGAGCTTCTCTGGAAGGTGGATGGAAGGACAGGGGATTTAGGGAACCCAGTTGTACCTTGCTACAGGAGCTGTCCTCTTCAGGAAGGCAAAGGGTTGTTGCTGTATTTTCCTACCTGAGGTTCAGGTGACAAAGCTTTGTCTCTCCAAGAGCCTTTTGTGTGGAGTCTGCTCAGCTTTCAATGTGTTTTCATCTCTGAAAAGATGGAGAGGCTGTGGTTATCCTTCAGTACCTCCAGCTGAAGACTGGCATAGTTTTTCTGTCCTTGCATTGAAAGAGGGACAGCAAGGGACAAGCCCACAGTTCCTCTCAGTGCAGTGACAGAGCATGTTGCTTTTCTGTTCATGGATATTTCCTGTTTACCCCTCTGTACTAAAGCTCTCAAAGCCCCAAACTTGACTTGGTTACACACCTGCTCTCTATTCCCACTCCATCCTGCTGTTCTCCCCTCTACAAAAGACCTAATAAAAATTAAAGGTCACAGAAAGGCAGGGCAGTGTCTATTTTGCAAATTAATTGAGCTCAAGAGCAGCCCATTAGGAAGGGGGTGTTTATTCAAAGTCCCACAATGAGAACAGAGCTGAGCCTCTTGAAAATGGCAGCATTTGTTTGTGCCCAAAGGACCTGGCCTTTTAAATTTGCCCCTCAGAGAGCAGAGGAGCCTTGTGCTGGAAGGAGAGATTTTCAGTGTGTCCTATGATGACCAAGCACCTGCCTTTAGCTTTAGAGGAACAGCCTCACCTCATTCACTGAGCTCCAAAGCCTGGCACTAATGCAGTCATTCACCAAGTGGGGGCCAGAATTTGGGCCTTTGGGGATTAAGCAGGTGTTTTCAGGAGGTCATAAGGAAAGTGCTCATTTTTGTACCGGAGCACCAGCAGTTTGCAAGCAGCAGCCCCTACAATGGGGCTATTTAAAGGTTGCACAAGTGCTGTGGGAGCTGTGTTGGATGCTGCAGCTCAGGCAGTGCTGTCTCCATAGCAGCACCACCCGAGGGTGGGGTGGAGGCTGAAAATCAGCCTTGCTTTTCTAAAGCACTGATTTTCATGTGGTGGTAAGAGGGTAAAGAATTCTCGCATTCTGTGTATGAATATCATAAAAATCCCAAAGTGAACCCCAGCTGTTAGGGCTCACTGCAGAGATGCAGGGGTACTTCTGACCCTCAGAGCAAGGGTGTTTCCAGTTCAGCACCATGTAAGGTACCATTTCCACAGGTCAGAGGGAGAAGCAGAGGTGTTTTGAGGGAGACTGTAGGAAAAGCCAGCCTGAAGCTTTTGTTCTATGGTTGGAGCGAAGCCCCTTTAACACAAGAGAGAAGGGAGATGAAACACGCTCCCAGAAGTAGGTAAGCAGTGCTTATGAGAGGTGGGAAGACTGAACTACTCCAATTCACGTAAGAAATGAAAATTCTTAGCTCTTCATTACTCACCACAACCATTAGAAACACTGTTTTTACAGTCAGTATTACCAGGGGAGTGCTCAGCACTCCCCCTTTCAGCAATCTAGGCAGATTTGGAGCCCTGAGCACAGCCTACCAGCACTGCTGTGCCAGTCAAGGGCTCTCTGGGTAGATTACATAAACATACATGTCACACAAGGCCAGGAAGAGACTGGGGAGCAGAAGTGATTTGAGAAAGTCTCTGTAACCCAACGTGCCTGTAAAATAAGAGACCACTGGGCCATGGTGGCCCACAAGCCCTGGACAATGTGACGATACACGAGACAGGAGTGAGCAGCGTGTGAGAGAGCCAGGAGTCAAACTGCCTGTTTCAAGTGGGCTGCACTGCCAGGGTTTTGAGCTGGGGATGCTGTGCAGGCAGCACACGGGAGGGGATCCTGGGTGCTCTCACAGTTCCTCACACTGACAGCTCCAGCAGCATCCTGGTGCTGCTGCCCTGGGGGCTCTCCCCACGCTGTCCCCCAGCAGATGCTGTGCTGACACTGCCTGAGGTGCCCACACACTCTGCCTTCCTCCCACAGAGGAACTCCAGGCTGCACTTGGCCACCAGCCCAGTCTGCTGTTTTCTTTCATTCCCTGAAGCTACAAACAGCAGGGAAGGCAAACAGTCCAGGGCCATCAGTGGTCTGACTGTGTGGTGGGCTGCCTGCGTCCATGGATCCATCCAAAGGGGGAGGGCAGTCAGCAAACACCTCCAGAGTGGGGTGAGGAGCATGTGGGGTAACACTTTTAAGTTCAAAAAAGCCCCTTGCAGTCACAGAAGTTGCCCTTTGCTTTTGGTCCTTGTGTTGTCCCACCTTCCACGGTTCAAAGTGAGCTGGGGAAAACAGGGCTGCTGAAACATCCCCAGCAGAACCTGAGGCACAGGCTGTGGCAAAAGGCACACAGGAATCATCACAGGATCTAGGGCTGCCTGATAAGCCACTGCCATTACTCACTGGGAGGGCTGGAGTGCCTCCCTTATGGACACAGGCTGAGTTGGAGTTGTCCAACCTGGAAAAGAGAAGGTTCTGGGGAGACCTTAGAGGCCTTTCCAGTGCCTAAAGGGGCTCCAAGAGAGCTGTGGAGGGACTTTGGACAAGGGCCTGAAGTGACAGGACAAGGGGGAATGGCTTTAAACTGCCAGCAGGCAGGGATATTGGGAATTCTTCCCTGTGAGGGTGATGAGGCCCTGGCACAGGTTGCCCAGAGAAGCTGTGGCTGCCCCGTCCCTGGAAGTGTTCAAAGCCACGTTGGAGCAACCTGGGCTATGGAAGGTGTCCCTGCCATGGCAGGGGGTGGCACTAGATGAGCTTTAAGGCCCCTCCCAACCCAAACCATTCCATGATTTTATGAATTACACTGCATATTGTGGTATAGCCTGACTACATCAAGGGCAAGAGACAGGCTAGACCACTGCAATTGCACTTATAATTATTTGTCCAAACTGTAATGTATCTTCAGCATCCCCTCTACCAAGACTAACTGATGTAACTTCAGCCCTAGGCCTCAGGGCATTTGCCAGTCCCTGGAGATGCTCAGTCAGGGAAACTCCCAGTGCCCTGTGGAAGTTGTATATCATTTGTGGTCCAACCTGACCCCTCCTTCCCCAAAGCTGCAGGCTATGAACTGCTACACCACTGCTTCCAGCAGCCTTAAATTATCAACCCAAAATTTCACTTAATGGCCATAATGAATGTTTACTTTAATTAGCATACATATAGTTCTGAAGAAGAAATGAGTAGCTTTCACTTTTTTCTTCTTAATTAATATCTGCCTCTATGTAGTTCTATCTTACTGCTCTGCAATTTGGCTGTAACCCAGCTCCAGGGCATGGAAACAGCTCTGACTGCCCAGATCAGGGCAACTTCTAAGGCACACACACAGCCATTCCTTCAGGGAAACAGGATAGAAACACTGGCTGATGCAGTGCTTGGAGCACAGGGCTTGGAGCACCCTGGTCTAGGGGAAGGTGTCCCTGCCCATGGGGGGGTTGGTATTAGATTGTATTTAAGGTCCCTTCCAACCCAAACCATTCTGGGATTCTATGATCTTAACATGATGGATCTAGTGCTAAAAAGCAACATGAGCAGGGCTGCTGCACAGGACACAAGCCAGGAGCACAGGATGCTGCCAGTGAAGCTTGTATGTAGGATTTAGTCCTGCCATGGTCAGGGCAGCAACCAGCTTCATCAGCCATGTGGGGATCAGGAAGCAAAGCCAGGCAGCAAGGCCAGAGCCTACCCAACCCAAGAAAATCAAGGCACTGAGAAACCAGGTGACTTAAACACGGCTCCAGAGCTCACCCAGCAAAGTCAAAACTCACAGAACACTCTGAGTTGGAAGGAACCCAGGGGATCATTGAGTCCAACTCTTCAGTGCAGTCACTTCCCATACAGGGATCAAACTCCCAACCTTGGCATTTATTAGCACCCTGCTCCAACCTCTTCCAACCAGAGCAACAGCCAGGCCTACCCTGCAGTTCCCTAAAAAAAAAGGGAGTCTCCTGGCCCTGCATTTACACAAAGGTCATGGTGGGTGGGCACAGAGTGTGAGCAGAGCCAGGTGAGGCTGCCTGGGGCAAGGGGAGCCTCAGGGGCCACTCAGGACCCAGGCACTTGAAACACAGCTGATAAATCCCTTCTCAGGGAGAGCCAACCTGCACATTTCCCTTAGCATAACAACAGCTGCTTTAAAGAAGAGTGTGGAGTTGTGGTGTAAAGTCATGCTCCTTGGGAAACAAGGCTCTTTTTGACCCACTGGCCCACTCTCTGGATGCATCCAGGGTCAGTCCAGGCTATTGCATCCAACAGGCACGACCCTGCAGGGCTGTCAGCTCCACTGTTTCCAGGTGTGCCTACTCTACATTTACTTACAGGCCAGGACTGCCACTACCATGGATGGAAGGTGTTGGCTTCCAGCTGCAGGAAGTGTAACCATTGCTGGAATCCGTGAGTACATCCCACAGGGGCAAACAGGAGCACCTAAAAGGTAGAAACTCCCATTTTTTACACAGGTAAAGTACAGCTATGAGTTTTGGAGTCTTTTTGTTCCTCTGCACAACTCTGTACCCAGCCAAATTCCTATCTCTGTGACAGCATGCTTGAGAACTAACCTTTCCTCGGGGATGATGAAGAAGAGTGGTTTTTCTGGTCATACCAGTAGTGTTTAGGGGTCACTTGGACTTGGAATGAAATGCCTGGATTCCAGAAAATCATGGGAAGAAAGAGAGGTGGATAGAACAGTGGCTCTGCTCTTTAGCTGGTGAGCAGCTCAACAGATTTCTTTGCAGTAAATGTGTGTGTTTAAGGGGATAGAGAATCAGAGACTCATGGAATGGTTTTGGCTGGAAGGGACCTTAAAGCCCACCCAGTCCCACCCCCTGCCACAGGCAGGGACACCTTCCATAGCCCAGGTTGCTCCAAGCCCCGTCCAACCTGGCCTTGAACACTTCCAGGGATGGGGCAGCCACGGCTTTTCTGGGCAACCTGGCAAGTGCCAGGGCCTCCCCACCCTCACAGGGAGGAATTTCTTCCAAATATCTTACCTAAATCTCCCCTCTTCCAGTTTAAAACCGATATCCCTTGTCCTATCACTGGCTGTCCATGTGAAAAGTCGCTCTCCCAACATCCTTACCACGGTAAAAATAACCGGGTGATAAGGCTTAATAATTATGCGCTGAATTCAGGAAACTGTGACCATTACTTTGTTTCCCCTGGGCTGTTAAGTGTCACCAAGCACAGGAAGCTGTGCCGGCTCTTCTCTACCTCGCTGCCGCTTCTCGAGCTCTCCAGAAGGGGCCAGTGTTGCCCTCGCCTTTCGGGGGCCGCAGGAAACCTTTCCAAGCGCGTTTTTATTTAGGAAACGCTGAGCTGTCTGGAAAGTTTGATGAAGAGGCATCGATGCAGCTGTATTAATGTGCTTCTTCCTGGGGATTTGAATGCATTTTCTGGGTAGTGCAGGAGAAGCAGGGATCAGGGAGACAACGTGCAGGGAGGCAGCTCTGCTCGGGTATTTTAAACCTTGTGTCAAGGGATTTTGGCAGCTAAATTCANAACGTGCAGGGAGGCAGCTCTGCTGACCACACCACTGGGCTCGGGTATTTTAAACCTCGTGTCAAGCGATTTTAGCAGCTAAAATCGGGTGTTTAGGATGGGCTGGATTAGTCAGCCTGAAGCTCCTCTCTGCAGTGGGACAATTCTGGGAGCACTCTGGAGTCACTCCAGGCTCACACGGGAGGAGCACAGGCCATGTCTGTGCTGGCAGCCCCTGGAGCAGCTTTTTCACTAAGAGCTTTCAGGCTCAGTTCCCTCTGATCCCTGTGAAGGTCACTGGGATTGCAGCAGCGCAGCCAAGCCTCGTGCCTTCTGGAATAACGAACCTCCTCAGCATCTGCAGCCAGGGATGGGCTCCTGCCCTGCTCCTGCTCCCCACAGTGGGCCTGGCTGGGGGCCCGTGGGCTGAGCAGCAGAGCCCCAGCCGTGCGTGGGGCTGACGCTCACCTGCATTGCACTGCAGGTACAGTTAAAAAAAGCCTCTCGCAGCCAGGGAGGAGGCTCAGCACTGCATCTGCAGCTCTCTGCACGCAGAGGCTTTTATCTTCTCTGGTTGGAAATGAGTCATTTCCCTGTACTGTACAGAGATGCCCAATTTCCTTGGAAATTGTTCAGTTCTGCAGAGTCCCCAGAAATCCCCGATGATGGAACTCGCTTTTTGCATTGGGTGTTTTACCTCAGTCTTGAGAGATGCCTGGGGATCTTTCACAGGGCAGAGGAATTAAAAAAATAATAAAAAGCCATGGATGGAAGCAGCCACGGCTTCACCCAGTTCATACTTATTCTGAAGGACGAGTGAACCTTCTGTATGGACCACTGGAAATCCATCACAGAGCCCCAGGCACATGCAGGTTTCACGAAGATTAAAGCCGAGCAGGTTTCACGAAGATTAAAGCCTGTCAGATGAAAAAGGACTGTTTTCACAGATGCCAGATGCCTGGCTGAAATGATTGCAGTTCCAGCCCTGTGGATTTGGGGTGTCTTGGAAATCAGGTGCAGCCAGGAGCCACTCTGCAGGACCTTACAAATTATGGGTGGCTAAAGGTGGTCAAGGGGGGCTTTGATGTCGGCAGGGTGTGCTGGTGGGCCCTTACCTACCAGAGCTGCTGAGGACAAGCACGATAAAAGAGGTGTAGTGTTTACCTACAGTGAAGAGGTTCAGTGGCTCAGCAGAGAAACAACTGTACAGTGACCTGCTGTTAGATCCAGGTGCTAAACGTCACCCTGGTACCAAATTCTGCTTGCTTGTTCTGAGAGCCATACCCATCTTAAAAGTCATCAAACACCACGGGACAAACCCAATTAGGTCCATTTACAACATGCTGATCCAATCTCGTTGGCATTGCTGGAAGCCTGTGCCCAAAAGAGGGGCAGGATGAAGAAAAAGGGCTGTGTGTTGTCCTCCCACAGCAAGCAGGCCTGGCCTGGGGACAGGGGCTGTCAGCAGGATGGCTGTAGTTATTACCATAATACAGGAAATAATAGTCACTGGGAAAATGGGAGTATGCTTTGGTTTCCTCTTGTGTCGCAGCTCGGGGCAGGAAGGAGAGCGGTGTGTCATGGAGGAATTCCTCTGGAGCCACGAGCAACTTGGGCTTTGTTATCCTGGGTCCTCATTCTGGGAAAACCAATTTTTGCCATTTCAATGTTTCTCTCTCGTTTCAAATTCCAGCTTTGGCCTTCTGTGATGGATGTGGAGAGGAGTCAGCTGCTGTGGATGTTGTGGGCCAGGGAAATCTCCTGGGTTCTGAGGACAAAAAAGGCTGAAAAAACCCAAAGTGGTAAAATTTAAAGGAAATGTCACAATATTCGAGCTAATCTAAACCTCTCCAAAGCTTAACCCAGGGGCTTTAGCTCTGTGAATAGCTGTGGGAGGTACTGAGGTGGGGAGGAGGAGATGTAATTTAACAGTCAATCCAAGGTGTAGGCTTTGCAAAACCACCTGCCAGGTTTAAAACACTACACATGTTTTAGGGCTTGGGATACCTCTGTTTATAGTTTTTTGAGGATCTCAAACGAGGCAACAGGGCCTGTGTGAGGATAAGCCTCATGCTTCAGGTCAAAACCAAGATGTCACAGCAACGGCCTTCTATTATTATATCACCAAAACAGAGAGTTTAGCACATTATTTCAAAACCAAACATAAAACAGCCATCACCAGGCAAAGCGCCAGTGGGGGCCATGGTTGCTCACGGACAGGACTCCTGCAACCCCCTCGCGGTGAGGGGGACACCCGTCCCGCGGGGCCCCTCCGCTGTCCCCGGGGCCGCCACAGCTCCGTGTCCGGCCCGGCCCGGCCCGGCCCGACCGCTCTGAGGGGCGACCCCCGCCCGGGGGCTCCGCCACGCAGCGCCCCCTGCCGGCCGCGGTGCACGCCGGGAGTTGTAGTCCGCTCTGCCCTTAGAGCGTCACCACCGCCTGTGCCGGGGAACTACCGCTCCCAGCGTGCCTTGCGCGGAGCCGCCATCCCGCCGA
>VYXB01002612.1:170476-272622 GCA_013397135.1 Pachyramphus minor | reverse complement strand
GGGGCGGGGGATGCCCCGCGCTCGGGGGCTGCGGGACGGGACGGGCGGGATATCCCGGCACGGGGCACCTCGGAACGGGACAACCCCGGGCAACGGCACAGCCCGCGGCGGCGGGGCCCGNCCAGCCGGTGGGGCTGCGCACGCCGGCCCCGCGGGGCGCATGGAGGCTCCCGCCGCCCGCTGCGAGGTACCGGGCACGGGCGCTGCGGGTCGCGGCTCCCCGCGGGTCGGGGCTCCCCACGGGGCTGTCGCCGCCCCCCGTCACCCGCTGTGGTTTTGCAGGTGTGAGTCCCCGAGGACAGCGCGGCGCGGCCCCGCCAGGAGAGCGGCCCCGGGGCCCCTCAGCAGAGCCGGGAGGGGCTCGGCACTGACACCGGCATCGCCCCCAGCGCCGGAGCCGCCGCCTCTGAGACATGAAGAAGTTCTTCGACTCGCGCCGGGAGCAGGGCGGCTCCGGGCCGGGGTCGGGCACCAGCGGCGGGGGGGGGGGNNGCGGCGGCAGCAGCGGCCCGGGCAGCGGCTACATCGGCCGGGTCTTCAGCATCGGCCGGCACCAGGTCACGGTGGACGAGGTGCTGGCGGAAGGTGAGCCCGGCGCCTCTCGGGGCGCTCTGCCTGCGCCGCCTTTCCCTGTCCCTTTGCCTCCCCAAGCTGGCAAGGGAGGCCTTGGCCTCTCCCCGGCTCCCGCTCGATCCCCGGGTCCCCGAATATTTCCTTGTCCTTAGTGGAATTGCCCTCCTGTGGCATCTCCGAGTTGACGTTTCTGGTCTTCTCATGTGTAAATACGGGTTTGCTAGATTTGGCGTTTTTTAATGCTTTAGAAATCGAGGGGATTTCAAAGTTAGTAGTTTCCCATCTCTCCTAGACTGGGAGCTAAAAAACCCAAACAGACTCCAAAACCATCAAACGTTTTGGTGCAGAACACGGTGCTGTAAATAGTGAAAGCAGTGGCCTTCACTCTTTAACTTTCTTCAGCTGTTACCTCCTTTCCTACCTTAAGCAGGGAGGATTATATGGTGGAGTAAATTCCTGGTAGCTCGTCCTGCACATAGGTAGGCTGTGACCTGGGATGAGGGATTTCTGTGCATGGGGGGTTTCTGCAAGGGGAAGTGCTGATCCTGACTGCTGTATTTTTCCCCTCAAATAAAACGGTTGAAGAACTAAAAATGGGCCGTGGGGATTATAGAACTCATGACGTGTGCAGCCCTTGCAGTGCAGCAAAGCTACTGGTGGCATTTGTTTAATTGTAACCAGCTCTGCTGCTTCAACTATCATTTTACATTTCATTTGTTGGGGCTGTGAGGAGCCTCCTGGCTGGCTCTGGCTGGTAACCTTAGCCTCGACCTTCAGAGAGATGTTGGTCTCCTTAGCCCTGCTCCTGGTCCCTCCTGCAGCATCCTGGGCCATTTCAGTCAAAGCACTGTTTTGTTTTGATCTGGTGATTGCAAAGGAGAAGGGAGCTGCTGTGAGAGAGCTGAGTGGGAGGACCTGTGTTGGCTTCTACAGAAAGAGCCCTAAAATGGAAAAGGGACTCTGTGTACGCTGCCAGTGTTCAGGTTTTTAAGAAGTCACGACAGTGTGCAAAAAAATAGGTCCGTGACAATCTTTCAGACTTGATTTCTGATGTGTTCTGCTGAGAGGAGCACTGAAACCAGGCTTTTAACTATTGGCTATAGTGATTTTATCTTTTTTTTTACTTAAAATTGCATTATAGGTTTGCCTCAGCTGGTATTTCCAAGGCCCTTTTGGCCCTGGGAGCTCACCAACTACACAAGCTAAACCTGAGGAGCTGTCAGAGTCTTTTTTTAATGCGAGGTGGCCTCATCCTGGTAACATAGGAAGGCAGAGGCTGTTTGTGCTGATGAGTAATGTGCTGGCAGGTTCTGCCCTGTGCTGACAGCACCGGGGAGCGGAGCCTGTGTGTTACTGGGCCCTCCTGCTCAGCAGGGGTGGAAGCACAGATTGCTTGGAAGAGGTGCCACCCCTCCCTCCTTGCTGTCCTGGAGGAGCTGCTGCCTGTGGGGGCTTTTCCCTGTCACTCCTGGTTTCTTGGCTGGCCTCTGGGATGGAGCATGGCCTAGGCTTGGCTGCAGCTCCTGGATCACATAGACTGAGCAAGGCCTGTAATACGGTGCTGAGATCTGCTCATGTGAGGCAGGGGAAGTTCCTCAGGTGAAATGTGTTGTCCTCACATTTAGACTCTGCTGTGGGCAGTCTGAAATCCTTCTGCCTGCTGAGTGAAGCGTCCAAGGGGACAAGAGCAAGGTGGCTTGGTGGGTTTGCAGGTTGTCACCCTTTGAAGGGAACAGAGAGGTGAAAATGCCATTTCCTCTGTAGGAAAGGGAGGTCATCTGGGGAGGCAGTGTGGGTCAGAAGTGCTGCAGCTCTGCATATGTGTGCCTGAGAGCTGGTAAACAGCTTTTTCTCCCTGACTCAGCTGGAGACCTGGGGAGCTCGAGGGCAGCCTGGTCCCTGCACTCCTGACGTCTGAATCCGCGGCTGGAAAACCTCTTTGTATCTGCAGTGGTGGTTCAGCAGTTTTGAAAAGGCAACTTGTGAGCTCTTGGCTATTCCTGCTAAAAGGAAAAGTCCCCTGGGAAGCACTTTATAGGAGGAGTATCCTGTCCAGGAAGGAACACCTCTCATCCCCGTTGCTTTAGGAGGCAGAGGGGAGGCCTGTGTTTTGGTGCATGTGAAGCCTGGAAAATAAACCAGGTGCAAAAGTGGCTTCAAAGAAGGAATCTCTGCGATGATGGTGTGGGGGAGACTTGAGCTGCATGACTGAGAAACTGGTTGAACCAGAACTTTTGGAATGGAAGTGCTGGGATTTACCTCTCTCTGTCAGAGCTGTGCCTGGTCACCCTGAATTCTGCTGAGCAGCCCTGCTGACAGGGGTGTGCCCTGCCTGGGGTGGAGGCCTCGATGCAGCACCAGTGTGTGCCAGGTGGCACATGGCTCCATGTGCTTGTTAGCTCTGCATAGATCCCCCAAAATACCTGCTGCGGGTGCACCCCCACCCCTGAAAAATAGTTGTATCTGGTTACTGCTTCTCTGGGCAGGGAGGAACATTCCTTCCTTGGGGAAGGAAGTAGGTGGGAATAACATAGAAGGAATTTGAGTGGTTGGCTGTGGTGTTGAGATACCCGTGAATCTGGGTTTTTTACAGTGTGTTGTAATAGGTGACTCCCAGTTGAGTCTTTGTAGCTGTCTCCTCTTGAAAAATTCTCAAAGTTTGCTCAAGGATTAACTGCTGTGGGAGGTCAGTGCTGCTGGCCTTGGGGGTCTGGAGGGCCAGGGCTAAAGCCACACAGTGAGGGGTGTTGTTACTGGTTTTGGGGTGTTTCACTGAGCTGAGGTGAATTCCCAGAAGCTGCTGGAGTGTGTGGGTGAGTCGAGCTGCTGTCTTGCTGTTTTGTTTATGAAAAGGAACGAAAACAGTGTGGTCGAATCAGATGCTTGCTCTTTGTTTCTGCCCCTGTGTAGGGAGAAAAAAAACCACAACAGCAAAAACCCGCCCCAAAACCCCACACTGGAGCTGTAAGGAGGTCAGTGTCTGTCTGAGTAGGATCAATGAAACACTGAGAGGGATGTTGCCATAAATCAGGAATTTGCTAAGGAGTTTGAGGGATGTGCATGTGTGACAAAGTGTCACAAGCCATGGGTACTCCTGAGCTAAAGCAAGGTGGGGATTGCCCCGCTGTTCCATTTTTGAGGGGAGGCTGTGCTTTGTGTGACTCTGTGTGCTCACAGTATTGTAAGAGAGTGCTGAGCTGACCCAAGGTGTGTAAGCGCTGTTGGGGCACGTGTTTGAGCAGGATTTTGTTTGTCTTGCTTTGCTTCTAGCAAAAGGTACAGACTGTGTTTCTGCACATCTGTGAAAAGTCACTTTTAGGCCTCCCCACCCCTTTTCTGAAGGTCTTTTCCTCTGAAAGTGTGTAAGTAGGGAATTCAGGTTTAATAATTGTCAAATATCTCACTGAAGCTTTTCACATTCATGCCTATGTGCTGCCTGCTAGTGTAGATTTCAAAGCTTTTAATGGTAGACATTATAAACCAGTGCAAAGTCAGCTTACATTTGCCAGCTGTGTTTTTTCCTCTGTATTGAAAAGAAGGACATGATGGGAATGTTTTATCCTGACTTCCCTTGGCAGAACTGCAGGCCAGCAAAGGCTGTGAGTGCCCAACCTATGCCTAGTGGGGAGGGGTGTCCCCTGAGCTGCCTAATTGTGTGGTTGGGCTCTTTGCAGGGGGCTCTGCTGACCCCTGCCCAGCTCACCCTTAGGGCTTCCTCCCCCTGCAGCTGTAACCTGCTGGAACTCCCTGCACTGCTGTAACCTGAAGTCACTAAAAGTACACCTGACCTTCTTCTAAAGTAATCACACTTTAACATAAACCCTCAGACATGATCCTCAAACCAGTTCCAGTGTGGTTGGGTTCAACACATGGCTTTGAAGTGTGTTTTGTGAGTTTTTGCTTTCTAGCTTCAGCTGAGGGCCAGCTGCTAATCAGCTGACCAGTGACATTTGGATTAGGAATTAAACTGTTTCTCCTCTTGGAATGGGACATGTGATTTCAATTTTTTGTTATTTTTTCCCCCATTGCTTTTCCTGTGTTCCGTGTGAGGCAGCACATGTACCCTGTGCTTGCACTGCTGGGTGGGATGTTGGATCCTCTGTGTTCCTGCAGTCTGGTTTTCTGAGGGTACAAGCCCTCAAGGCAAATTTGTGAAGAATCCCAAGAGAGTTCTTTGGTACATGTCGAGGTAACCCAGGTGTTTTGGCGCTTTTAGCAGCACAGCTTCTGCTGGGACAGCATGTGCTGTGTCCCGAGATGTAATCAGGGAGGAAAAGCAGGTGTTAGTGGATTTAAGTGTGTAAGGAGGTGTGTAGCCCAGAGACTCACATGGCCTGGCCTGTGGGCTTTGTGCAGCGTGTCAGAGAGGACATCTGGGGTCGTACCTGGGGGTGGCTGGTTCTTCCCAGAAGAGCTGGGGAGCTAAAGCACATTTAAGGGCAGTGTCAGCCCAGTGCAGTCATGGGAGGGTGAGTCCTCTGCAGTCAGCAACCCAGGAAGGAACCTTCCCTGATAAACCAGTTTGTAATTCAAGCAGTCCTGCAACAGTCTTATGAAGTTCTTTCTATAAGAAAGCTTAGTTTTGGGATTCTGGCTGGGGGAAGCACAGGGTTTACCTCTCCAACTCTGGTCTTGCAGAAGTGTCCTAGTAGTTATAAACAGGTTGCTATTGTCTGCTTGCAACACCAGCACTGACATTGTGGGTCTCAGGAGAACAGGTACTGTCATGTTTTTATTGTGTCTTGGGCCTTCTCCCCTTTGTGCGGGAGCTTGTCAGCAGCTGAGGAGAGCAGGTGGGAAGTTACAAATGTGCTGAAGACAAGCTGGAATCCACTTTGGATTTAGCACTTGCTGCCTTCCAAGCTCACCCTCCTGCATTAATCATGACTAATAAGGAGTTGGGACTGACTAGGTGCTGCACACTGGCATTGGGACTGGGAGCTGCTTCCTTTGAAGGTGACTTTTTTCAATGAAAATAATGTTTTTTGGCCAGGCTGAGGCTGTGCCCGTTGGAAGGGCAGTGTGCCAACTGCAGGGTTTGTGCTGCTTCTCTGGGAAGTCACAAGCAATTTGCCCTCACTTGCACAAAGTGTTTACTCATGTTCCACATGTGGAAGGAGACAGGAAGTCTCTAAGGAGAACATGCCATAAGCAAACTCAGTTTATGGAGGAGTTCTCTCTTGATAACGAGAGGTAACTGGATAAATAAGTTTCCCAGGAAAGGCTGCTTTCTTGGATGGGGGAAGCACAGGATGTCCTTGTGGTGGTACCATGCTGGAAATGTTCCTCCTTGGATCACATACTGACTGCTGTACTTTTGGAGTGTAGGAACAACACTGACAGTGATTTACAAGCACAGGGAAAAGATTTGGAAAGGCTTAAGAAGGGCATTGCAAGGTAATTCTCTCTCACTTGTGGCTTTTTATCATTATGGAAACTTCCTCCTTTTGTAGGAGGTCCAGGAATTGCCACTAAGTGCAATGAAGGATACTGTTGGCTGCCTCCAGGGTGATGCAGCAGAGTGGAGGCACAGGGGAGCTGCTGCAGCTGCTCCAGGGTGAGGAGCTCTCTGTGCCCAATGTCTGAGCCCTGGCACAGCCCGTGAACGTGTCCTTCCATCCCTCGCTGGGCTGCTGGGAACTGAGATAGGAAGGTGAAACAATGCAGAGCATGTGTGGCCAAGTCAGGAGTTGATCTCTGGCCTTCCAGATTGGGTGCTTTAATTGCAGTCTGTGTTTCCTCTCAAGTGCTGCCTCTCTGTGATTTCAGTGGATGTGCTCTTGGCACACTTGTGATTTGGGTGTAAATTTGCTCCTGCTCTGTGGCAGAAGCTCTGCTGACACCAGGACCCCGGGCCATGTGTCATAGGATTGGATTAAAGACTTTTTTTGGGACAAGATCCTCGTAGCATCTGGTTTGCTTCATGATTTTGCAGAAACAAATTACGTACCAGTGGTGGGTGATCTCATAGATTAAAAATAAAAAAAGCCATCAGCAGCTAAGTTCCCTGAACAGAGACTGTGTGTGTGTCCCCCCTAGCTGAGCTGGGGGCTGGCTGTGCTGTGGTGAGGACAGGTACAGGTACAGCTGATCTCCATTAACTGTTAGAAATATTCTGGCTTTACTGCGGTGATCATAGAGATGTATTAGGTGACCCCAAAATGTGTCTGTGTGAACTTAAAAAGCAATCTGGCATGCTGTTCTCAAGGGTGTGATTGCAAAATGCAAGACCTTCTGAAGCTCTCTAATAGCCCAGCTGTTGTTCAGATGATATCTTAGCTTGTATCTCCTTCTGTAAGGGAATTGATGCTTGCAAGGCTGACATGTGCATTGCTGCACAAATGGCAGCAGTAAAATAAACTCAGGCTTGTCTCAAAGCACTGCAGAGTGTTCCATGAGGACACAGTGTGGCTGGTGCCTGTGGGCTGTTTGTGAACATCAGTGTGTTCAAAGCACCAGAGCAATCAGGAGGAACCCTTGGTTTGGTGTTGAATACCTGTTTTGTGACTTCACTGCTATCCCGGGTCCTAGGTTGGAGTTGTGATGCAAAACTCAGACTATCAGAGTGGTCTGAGAAGCACAGACTTGCAGATCTATTGCCTTCTGTGCTCGACCTCCTGCTAAGTCAGTGCTACTTCAGTTACCTGTCCTGAACCTGTAGAGGATTAGCTTCTGACTTGGGAAGTGCTTCAGCCATAAAGACCTTTTCTCTGGCATTGAGCTGCTGCTTGGGAGGAGGGAGCTGGATCGATGGGAAATCCTCACTTATGGCTGCACTGTGTCCACAGGAGGGTTCTTTGTGGCTGCTGTTGACCTTGGCTCAGGTCTAATAACTCGACCCTTGGCAAGAAGTGTCTAATGCCAGGGGTATGCATATGGCTGGTGGCATGAACAATACAGGGAGATTGTTAAAGAAACAGCCTGTGGAGTTAGGAGAAGGGTCTGTGGAAGCTCCTCTGGGTGTGCAGATACTCAGGTGCTGACACACCTGCTTTTTACCCAGATCTTGTAGCAGCTCTCCTTGGACAGGCATTTAGGTGGTGGGGAGAGAGTAGATGAATAGTAAGATGAATAACTAGCCCTGAATAACAACATAAATTAGCAGGAGGTGTTGGGTGGAGGGAAGAGGCAGTGCCATGGCTCTTTGGGTAGGGGCAGCATATGCCAAGGATGGCTCAGGGCTGGGATGGAAAGGTTCTCTCTGTAGAATCCCTGTTGCTGTGATAAGTTCTGCCAGTGTCCCATTAGGCAGATACACACTTGAGAGGAACTCCTAACCTGGGGTGTCTCTGTGCCTTGTTCTGCCCTTGCAGTGCAGGTGGTGTCAGCAGGAGGATGTCCCTGGCCTCGTTGGGAGCAGCTGATGTGGACTCAGCTGGTGTGGACTGGGTATTCCCTGGGAATTCCAGCCAGTGCTGCTGCACAAGGCTGTGTGTTCCCACTGGAGCTCTTTGGTGGCTGTGTATTTGTCACAGTCGGGGTAGGATGGCACAGGAGGCCAGCCCCAGCTGTCAGCCAGTGAGATCCTGCTGGTTCTTAGGTTGTTTAGTTTTATTGGTTGTGTTTGTAAGGCCATAAAGGAATGCATGGCAGAACACTGATCTGGGGACTGTGGGGTGGCAAAGGATGAAGGAGGGGCAGTGGCAGAGGGAAGGGGAAGGGGCAGCACACAGGTCAGATTCTGTCCAGGGGTCTTTGAGTGCATGTTTTTGGCAAGAAAAAAAATCTGCTGAAAGTCAGAGCTTTTGCTTTGGTTTTTACCTGTTGCTTTTGAGTTGGAAGATGTACCTGGATATGAGAATGTGAGTGTACCCTTCTGTGTCTGTGCCTGATTACCAGGTGTAATTCAAACTGTTGAGCTGTGTCTGTTCCCTGGCGAACAGGAAGACCCCATGGGTGGTTCTGTGTGTGGCTGTTCCTGTCCTCTCTCTGCAGAGCAGGTGGGAGGGAGCCTTACCAAATTATTTTACCCATGAGAAGCTGAAGCCGATGAAGATGTAGTGATTTGATAAGGGCAGTGTAGGAGAGCAGTGACAAAGCCTTGTATTAAATGCAAATGTAACTGATTGTCTGGTGTTTTAACCACGAGGTCGTTAATATTCATGTCACCATAGTATCCAGGAACTTGTGTCACGGACCAGGGCCCTGTGTCACATAATGCAAAGGCAGAACAAAGCCTGCCCGTGCTCCTGGGAGATTCCTGGCCCTTCCCTGTGCCTGCTGAGGCTCAGCACTGTGTTTGGTACCAAAGAACACTTGAGTGCTGCTGCCGTGGAGCTGCTCGGAGAGACGCCGTGAGGTGCCAGCAGCTGTGATCACACAGCTGGTCATGGCAGGGTAGCTGACACACGGCATCTTCTGAAGGTCTGATGTTGTTCAGAGACCACAGGAAACACACCAACTCAACCCTGCTCACCCAGCATTCAGCAGAACATGTGACAGGATTAAATGTATTGGGTTTTTTTAAAAATTAAAATGATGCTATTTTTGGAGGGAGACAGATGGTGGTTTTCTACCTTTTGCTTTTGTTTTAAACTTAACAGCATGAGAAGCCCTGACATTGTACCTTTGAAACTTTTTCTGCTGCTGAGCAGGCTGGAAATGCATTTATTGATATAGTGCATGTAAGTTGGGATTCACTAGCAGTTATTTAAATTCATTCGAGCTGAATTAAATGAATTAAATCCCTGATGGTTATGGAGATGGTGAGTAACTGTCACAAGACTGCAGGTTCTGGACCCCTGCAACCCTTTCCTGTTCCTGGATGTCTGACAGATGAACAGACAAATGTTCACATCCCTCCTTCCTCACCTGTGTATATGTGGGAAATTCAAAGCCCTGCTTCATGTAGGGCTGATTTTTATTTCTTTAAATGCTGAGTAATGGATACTGTCTGCTCCTGGCTGTCTGTACCTGGGGGTTTGAATTCCCTGAGAGCTGTCTGGTGGAATAGCAGATACCTCTCCCGGTGCTTGGCATGTACTGAGGAGTTGAAAAGTTCACTGCTGTCTTCAGGGGTCGATTTGCATGTGCTCTTCCAGAGGAGTGTGATGTGGTCCTTAAGTTGTGTTTTCCTGTTACTCAGGGCGATGGCACTTCTGTGGCTCGAGGGTGTTATACCTGTGGTTATATGGGAGACCTGGAAAGGCTGGAATCTGGATTCCTGGGTTTAAGCAGAAGAAACTGGTTTGAAACAAACCTCCATCCATGGCTGTGAAGCTCTTCCAGTGTCCTGTGTTCTGGAGGCTTGGGCTCTTCCTGGAATGTGTGTGTTTGGGTGTCTCCTGTGGTTTTCGTGCTGCGCAGGAGGGATGTCTGGGTGCTGCCATAGTAATCCAGATTCCTAAACGTCAAACTTCCCTGTTGCCATGAGCATGGATCCTTGCATAATTGCTTCCCAAATGGAGTGTGTTGTTACCATGGCACTTCAGGTCTCCAGGAGCCTGCTCTGCCTGCCCGTTGTGAGTCCAGTTCAAAAGCAGCCCTAGCCCTGGCCTTCATCTTGCTTTCTGCTTCCCCTACAACCTGCTCTCTGCTCCACTGGTTTTGCTTTTCCTCTCCTCTCCTGCTGACGTGATTCACTGCTTCCTTGCCTGTCCAGGGAAGCTTTTCAGCTGCCTGCAGTTGCTGCAGCTTCTTGCTGGCCTTGCAGTTCCAGCCGTGTTCACTCCAAGCCCATCATGCTCTGCAGCATGTTGATGCCAGTGCTAATTTCACTTGGAGATGAACAAGGCTCAGATGCTATTAGCAGCTGCTTGGAATAATAGCAGCTGAAATGTGCTTTTTAAAGGGCTGACTGATAACTAAACAAATGATTCTTTTTCAGGTTTTTTTAAGCTGTGAGTTATTCATGACCCATTAATTTTTATTTTTTTTCAGGCTTACAGTGGAAGTTCAAGGACTAAAATTGTCACAATAGAGAGGGACTGAGTCTGCCTTGCCAAGTAATGTGTTTGGAGGCAGCGTGTGTTGCTACAGAGTAATAAAACACTGTTCCATCAGCTTTGGGTTTCCGAGTCAGCCTGTCAGGAGGGAGTGGAGTGGATGCACATGGCTGGGAAGCAGAGCACATGCCCAGCAAATCTCCCCACGTGAACACCTAAATGTGCTTCCTGCTGTGACAGCCAGTGCAGCTCCATCGCCTCTAGTGAGCTGCTGTTTGTTATGAAATTGCTGTCACAGATACTGCAAACACTGGGAGACTTTAATACCCCTAAATTGAGGTGTCTGGGCTGTGCTCTGCTGGTGTTCTCAGAGGGTGGGCAGATCCAGGCTATTGCTGCCCTTGGACTGGAGCTTCTGGAAAGGGAAGTGCAGAGTTAATGCACAGACTGAATCTTGCCCACTGATTATTGCACGCTTCTAAAATGTTACTGAATGGCAGAGATTAATTTCCTGCCCCCTCATGCCCCTTCTCCCCTCCTTTCTCTGCTGTATTATGATTTACAGCTGCTCCTTTGTCTTTCCCATGGAACTGGCTGGGAGTTGCAGGGGGATCGTGTAGGGGAGAGGAGAAGCTCGTAGAGGTTTGTGGTGGGATGGGGTCCTGGAACATGGAAAGAAATGAAGCTGAATGGCTTTAAATCAGCTCTATCAAAATAAACCCCCAGAGGAGTGAGTTGAGGCAGTTAAGCTTTTGTCATGTTACCCATGCTGTGAAAATGCCTCTGACTATATAAATATTTTATGTCTGTTTGCTGTTGAGAGGATCATAGCTAATGACCTAAACACTGACCCCCAAAACTGCCACAGTCCCTTGACAACCAGTCGTGCTTTCCCAAAATGAGGAGAAGTGGAGGCCCTGCTTGTGTTCTGTGTTGGAGGAGGCTCCTGGTTGTATTATTTTGCACAGCTCAGGCCCTCGTGGCCGGGGCTGTCACACCAACACTACTGATGACGTCCTGCCTGTTCAGAAGGAGAGGGTGGAGCCTGTAGATCTAAATCCGTCCTGTCGTGGCCTAGATATGGCAACAGTGACACTAAGCAAAGGCCCTATAATTGTGTTGGTAATATTGGATAATCACATTAGGATTCTCAGCTATGGTAAATCTGTGGAGGGCTGACTGTGGCCCTGCTTTCCCCTGGCTGGGAGTCTGACCCACGACCTCCACGTAAGCTTGAACCTGGAGAGAGGTCCTTTCCTCTGTCAGATGTGCTGGATGTTAAGTTTGCCTGGTGGTATTTAAATCACTAAAGCTTAAGCAGTGCTTCAGCTGCAGCTGGGAAAGCTGCTGCTTGCTGGAGTCGGGAGTGAGAGGAGTTTGTGAAAAGCAGGGCTTTGCCGGAGCTGTTTTGCTCTGTTGGAAGCAGATCTTTGCCCTGATGGTGTGCATTGTCTAATGGACTCTGGAGGAATCTTTGTAGCTGGTTGTTTGTTTTTTTCCCCTTTTCTTCCCCCTTCCCATTAAATCCCAGTTGTCTTTTGTGTGGGGCACCAGGCTGGCGCAGATGCCGGGCTGTCAGTGCCCGGAGAACTCGCTCAGTGTGGGACTGCCTGAGGGGCTGCTGCTGGCCAGCCAGGGAGACTCCTCTGCTCTCTGCCTTTGAGCCAATAGAACAGGGAAACTGCTTTGCTCATGTGCAAATTTACTTTGTGGAGATCAAATTCTTTCCAGCTCCAGTGTGAGCTCCGTGGAGAATTTCTTGCTGCTTAAAATGGTTATTACCAGGGGAAGGGAGTGGAGCCTCTTGCCTAAACTTTGAGACCTCTGGAGCTGAAGGGCTGCACGTGTATTTCTCTGCCACAGACACTGTGGAACAGTGAGTTTATGACCTCTCTGCTCAGAGTTGTTATGAGTATGCACCAAGTGAGCAGAGACTCACCTGATTCCCCAGCACTGCTTTCCTCTGACAAGGATGAAGCCTGGGAAGTCCCCAACCTTTGCTAGGAGGAGGTGAGCTGTGAACATGCTCTGCAAGGAGGGAAAGGGAGCTGGTGATTTGCCCAGCAAAGCTGGAATATTCTTCAAGAGTTTGTCCTATGCCAGGAGGATGCTGTCCTTGGCTGGCTTGACACACAACCTGTACCTGTATCCCTTGTATAGTTTCGTTAATAAAAGATAATAGTTATAAAATACAAGCTGCATTTCCTGTACATTCAGTTTAGCTCTGAGCTCTCCTGACTCTTTGTAGTTGTTACTGTTATAATTTTCCTTTGAGTATGGTCACTGTTAAATTCCTGATCTGGTTACAAAAATACCTTCTTAGCTAATTTTCCATCTGGGGAGATGCAGGTTTCAGCTGATTCTCCTGATACTGTGCCCGTTTCAGGTTTCCTGTCATGAAATACTGGGTGTCCTTTCTGCTTTATCCAGCTGCCATCTACTTTCCCGCAGCTCTGGAGCTCTGATTCCCTCCTGCAGCCACTTAGAATGGGTAGAACAGGGTTGAAATGTGAGTGACTGTGACCATTGCTCCTTGCATACACAAAGCTCTTCCAGCTGGACTTAGTGGTTTGCCTTTTTTTCTTTGCCCTCAAGATAACTCTTAAATGTTCAGACTATTTAATTGGTGGTTGATGTTTCGAGATCTGATTTGATAAGTTTCCCAGCGCAGTTTTATCTCTGCTCCAGGATGAAGCCTGCTAAAGTGCAGTTCAGGGGCAGTGGAAACAGCCTAGAGGAGCAGATGAACCCACAGCTGGAAGCTCAGTAAACCTCCCAGGAGCTGCGCTGGTTTTTGGTTTAGGGGTGTTTCCCCCTGCACAGGGGGAGGTCAGACACTGAGAGCTGGACCTTTCCTCTCGGAAAGGGAGCTTCCCAGGATTGCTCCTGTGCATGAAAGGCAGTTTGTGGTACTTTGCTTTCTGTAATCTCATTTGTTTTGTAGCCTTTAGGCCTGTATGGACTGTAAGGACTTGTGTCTTGGTGGTTTAGAGCCCTGATCTGAAGGAAACCCTCTTCAGGACTGCCCAGAGGCCCCCCCGGTGTACCCTGCAGAGATGAGTGGGTTGTGTTCCTGGGATGGAGAGCTGCTTCAAATCCTGCTCTGGGAGGTGCTGGGACAGGCCTTTAGATCGAAGCAGTCGCTTAAACTTGGCACTGTTGTGCTTTAGATAAGTCAAGTGACTTAAAAAATACAACAAAACCCACCGAAGGAAAGCTTGTTACTTCCTGGGCTGAGGGAGGCCCTGTTTAGGTTGTGTTATTATCTGCTGCTTTCAACTGCTGGCGGGGGAGGAGGTTTGTTTTGTTCTTGTTCAGAGCTGGACTCTGGTTTATAACACACATGTACACAAACACACGCTGTTTAGAGACATTTGGGTGTAATAAGAGCAGGAGATCCACATTCAGACCTTCCTGGCTATGCAGAGCCTGCTGTTGTTGTCTGTGTGGTGTGTCCTGTATCACCTCTGTCCCTGCTGCCAGCTGCAGAGTCCTGCAGGTACCACTTGCACCTGTGGGTCTGTGTGTGAGCCTGTGGCTGAGCTCACCCTGTCACTGCTTTGTGCTCCAGCCTGCAGACTGTTGACACAGCCTAGGTGAAGAAAATCCTGATTTTGTGGCCTGGATCATGGGAAACAAGCCCTGGTGATGTCCATGTATTCCTGAGACACGATGCAGCCTCCAGGACAGGCTCAGTGTTTTCTGTGTGTGCAGTTTGTGGGTGAATAATCTTCACTTATATGGATATAAAATAACATGTCAGTACCCAAATGCAACCAGAGGATTATGGAATGGGGTGGGAGAGTGAGTCATAGGCACTAATTAAATCCCAAACCCCAAGTGTCATGTCATTCCAACATGTAGTACTAAACCAGCAAAATGCAAACACAAAGGAGAACATCAATACAACCAGCACTGCTCTGAGTCCCTCTAGACTTTGTGCTGGATGATCTGGAAAAGACTCTGGATATCATTCCTCCAGACACCCAGAAGAGGGCTGGAGAAAGGACTGTTTTGAGCTTGTTGATGTCTGTGGTGTGTAGGGTAAGAATTTGGGGTTGAAACCAAGTCAGTGAAGAGTTTGGTGACACTGTGGTGGTGACAGGGTGACAACACCCTAGGAATAAACTGCCCAAGAGCATGTGGAGAGTGTGAGTTGAGGGTGAAAGATGTGCTGGGGCAGTGTCAGTCGTGCCTGTAAGCGTGAGGCTGAGTCAGGTGAAATCCTGGGCCAGTGTGATGTGGTGACACTTCCAATGTGGCCTGTGTGGCTCAGAGAGCCTGGAGAGGGTGAAATGAGGCTGGGGAAAGCCTCCCTCTGTCCTCTTATCCTGGCATATTCAACTTACCTCCTTTCAGCTCCTCCGGGGCGGGAATAGAATCTGCTTTTTTATGCAGATTTTGTGTTAGTCCTAAAGTTGTAAAACCAAAGGAGACAAGGAGGGAAGTTTGAAGGCTCTGAGTGCTTTGGGGTGCTGCTTGGGTGGAGATGAGCATGAGAAAGGAATTCAGTACTAGAGGTCCTGCTGGTGGTCCTGTGGGATCTGTTTGACTGCAGCGAGTCTGGTATCTTCTCTCTGGGAAAACTGCAGTGCCCCTTGCCCTGCAGGGTCAGAGGAGCAGCCAACCTCCTCCTGCCTGCCCAAAACAGAGGGGTACGAAATGCTCTCTGGCTGTATCAGTGATTAACCCTGCACCAAACCAAGCTTGGGAGCAACAGAGCTAATGTTCGTTTCAAGACTGGATTCGTGGCAACAGTGAGTGCCCTTTGTGATACCTGACAGTGCTGGGAAACCTCTGAAGAGTGTTGCTTCCTCTTGATAACCTGTTGTGCTGTACCCAGAATGGAAGGAGAGGTGAACCCTCAGTCCCATCCTGTTGGGATGACTTGCTCCTGTCTCTTACTATGAGATGTTGTGGTTTGAGGGTCTGTTCTGTGAACACCCCAAGGTGCCCCTCCAGCACAGATTTGCATTCTGGGGACAGGCTGCAGAGCTGCTGTGAGCAGAGCAGCTCTCAGGGACGGGAGCTGCGTGAGCAGGGCCTGTGCTTCGTGCTGCTGCTGTCAGTCAGTACTGTTGTCACACTGACGTATGTGTTCTTTAGGCAAGTTCTCAGTTTTTTGCCTTGTTTGTTAATCACAGGTTTTCCCACCCTAGTAGCATCATTTTAAGACCATGACTTGAAGAACAGAGAAATTAATTTGCGAATTGCTGGTGTTTCTGGCTGTCTCCTTCTGATGGAAGTGGGAGCAGAGATAACGTTCCAGGTTGAGCTCAGTAAATCATAGATTGTACCAGTGTTGTCTTTGCTTCCTTTGATATTTTTATGATCTTGGCTATTACAACCCTAATGCAAAACCTACCTCTTTCTGTGGCTTCTTAATTACACCTCAAACCACTTTAAAAACAAAATGAGTTGTATTTTTCTTTAAAGGTGTTAATGCTGATGCTCTGTTACTTTAAAGATGTTGTAGATGCTTCATAAAGCAGAGAAAGCAATGTGCAGTGATCCTGATCCTTCCAATTCCTTGTCATGTATCACAGCAGAACACCTCACAGTGCTGTTCTCAGTTTGTGGGCACACTTGGTAATAAAAAGGAATAATACTGGAACAGAGGACTTAATTTGGGGTGAAATGTGCTGTCCTGAAAACAAACAGCTCAGCAGTGATGGAGAAGTGGCATCCAAAGGGGGAAAATGGGATTTGAGATGGTGTGTTTTCAGCAGGTATGTGCAGCAATACCCTCCTGCTGGGCAGTGGAACAGTAGATAAAAGACAGCAGAAAGAATATATTGGTGCAGATGAATAGCCACAAAAATAGCTCTGTAATCCTAATGCCATCATAGCTGACTAGGGGAGCTGTAGTGGAAATGAAAGGCCCATATAAAAATTAACCACAGACCTGTGGGGGGTCACACCAGATCATCACAGGAGACGTGATCAGTACATGACTGTGTCCCTTTGCTTTGCTTTCCTTGCTGTTACTACTGGTTTTGGGACAGTCTGGGGCTCTTTTAGGAGCTGCTGCGTGTCTCCTCAAGACTCATGGTGTGATGCCCAGTGACACTTCCCAGCGGTCATGGGAAGGTTGTTGGGGGGTCTCTGCAGCTCAGCAGCCCCAGTTGCTCCAGGACAGGATCCCAGGGCACCTCGGTGTTTTCCCCTGTCCTACAGATGAGTCACTTGTCCATCTCCATCCTGGGTTTTCAGCTGGGGGAGCCAAGCCTGGGTTGTTCCTTTCCCCGTTGTTGGAAGCTGGCACGTTCTGCTGTGGGAGAACAGCACTGGCACATGGAGTGCTTTTCCCTGATGTGCCTGCAGAGCTCTGTGAACGTTGGCTGAAGTAATTACAGATGATTGCATTGCTTAGCTTGGGCCAAAGTGTTTTCCTTGGCCTTTCTTCTTTGTGGTGACTCTGCTTTGTAAGTGACTCCAGAGTTGAGGTTTGCTGTAGTCATCTCTGTCCCTGGTAAAGATGCCCCCAAATGCTGGTGCTTTAGGATCAAGTGTCACGTCATAGCATGGTTTGGGTTGGAAGGAGTGACTGTTGTAGGAACTAGGAAAAAAATAATTTCTTTGTTAAATGACTGTGAGTTAGTCCAGTTAGAGGTGTCAGAGGTGCAGGATGGGCTTCCTTGGGAAAGCAGCAGAGAGAAGATGGTGCTGGTGTTGCCAGGTGGTGATGTCCAGTGATGGGGAACAGGCAGTGTCTGTGTCTCAGCTGGTTGTGGCCATGGCTGTGGGGGAAAAATAAATTACTGTGTTTTAGTAAAGCTTTGGGAATGGTGAGCTGGGAACACCTCATGCAAGGGAGTCACTGTGATTTTCCTGAACTGGTTCACAGCATCCTGCTTGTGGGGGGGAAAAAACAAACCTGAGTGAGCCCGCCCCTTGTTCTTAGGAAGGTAAATGCTAAGGAAGTTCTTCTGGCTTGTGAGATAAGGCAAAATATGACATAATTCTTGGTGGATAAGGATCAGTGAGTATTGGAACTGTGCAAATGAGGAGTGGCTTTGTGCCTGGCTCAGCAGAGCACTTAATTTTAAGTGCCTGCCAGCACAGCCAGAGCTCCAAATGCCTCACCAGCCGTCCCTGGAGGCTGAATGTTCCCGGGGCAGTTTTGGGGACATCTGAACAGCACTTGGCTTGTCCCCTCAGCTGCAGGGCTGAGGCACAGTGGGCTCTCTGCACAGAGTCTTGAGGGGGATGAGATGGAGCTCGAACACAGCAAACTGGGAACAGTTCTGTGGAAAACCACATGCACTGTTTGTCCAGCTCAGGAAAGAATTTCACCCCTGAAGAATAAAGTTTTTAGTGGCATCCACAGTGTTTATCGGGAGCTGTGGTAATTCCAGGTATTGTTAATTTGTTTGTAGAAGGATGATGGAGAAAATTCAAAATGAAACACCGATTCCCTATTTATTTTTGAAAGTGGGAATTGATGATTTGATAGTTTCGAGCCCGATATCTGACTGACTAAACTGAAAAGGGGAGCAGTTCCTCCTCAAACCCAACAGCTTTTGGGTTATTCAGCACAGCCTTGGAAAAAAATGAGGGATGTGATTGGAGACAAACCTTGAAAATGTTTGCAGGGGGAAGACACATCCATGGAGATGTTTTTGTAGCTGCTGTTGCAGAGCTCAGAAATGCAGCTGGAGACCATTGTGCTGTGTCTCCTTTGCTCCTGTGCAAACAGCACTTGGTGTCTCTGGGAGGTACACTCAGCAGGACTTCAGAGGGAGGTTCTGCCTAACTGTGTTTGGGTGAGGCTGTTCCTGTTTGTTGGTGTACCTGCTGTCTCTGGCAGGGGACCAGCATAGCTGGGTAACACAGAAACGTGTTCTGGGAGCACTGGTGGCCTGTTGAAAGGCCTTTGGTCCTGCAGATCCTGTGAAGTCCAATCTACTTGTCTCTGTGTGCACAGGGCAGAGTCCAGCCCTGCTCCTGGACTATGATTAACTCAGGTGAAGTGGTCTGTTGAGTTGGGGCTTCAAACACTGCCTGGCTCCAGCTGAACTTGCTTTATTTTGGCCCAGCATGGACAAAACATGGTGGGATTCTTGTGCTGTCCTGGGCAGGGCTGGGAGTTGGACTTGGGTCCTTGTGGGTCCCTTCCAATGCAGGATATTCTGTGATTCTCTGAAAACAGGGCCTGTCTGGCAAGCACAGCACGTGCCTGCAGGAGTGCTGTGTTTCAGCAGTTACCTGAGAGGGTGAAGATGTGGAGCAGGGCTGAAATGCAGCTCAAACAGCTGAGGAAGCGATGGTGATGAGACAGTTGTGGTGGTAGGAAGGGGATTCTCAGATGGTTCCCTTACCACCCCCAGTGTGCCATCCCAGAAGGAGCAGGCAGGCCTGTGGCTCCAGCAGCCCCTGGCTGTGCCCAAGGGCAGGTGTGTCCTAATGGGAGTGGAGGATGAGGTGTGTCCATGGAGGATGAGGTGTGTCTGGAGGATGAAGGTTGTGCTGTTCAGACTGTGGTTGCAGTCGCAGCACTTACTGGGCTTGGCTGATTTCTGTGATCCCTGGTGAAAGGCACGTCTAGAGGAGCTTGTCACAAGAGGGTGATGGAAGAAGCAACCCATTTCTCTGTGTTCTTCCTCACCATAGCATCACTTAGTGCAAATGCTGTGGAATAGGAATCCTCTGGTTGGTTGCAGGTAGCATTGCTGGTTGCAGGATTCCAGGCATGCAATCCACGTGAATCCCTTAAACTCAGCACAGTGCTATCTCCCTACCTTGGAGCAGCTTGGGGGATCACGTGCAGCCCTGGGCAGCTGCTCTTACCTAGTTTAGCAGTGCTTGCCTAGCTGTGAACAGCTCTGCATCCTGCTGAAATTACAGAAGGGGTGAAAACATAACTACCAGTGCTGGCAGTGGGCCAGTGCCCTGACACAAACCTGCATGGAAAATTGCTTTGGCATCTGTATTGACTGGAGATAATTGGAACTTCCCAGTATTTTTTCAGCTTATCCTAAAACCTTTTAGCAAGAACAGCAGTCAGGCCAGCAGTGTGTAGCACGATAACCATGTTTCCCTGCTGTTGACAGAGGCCTAAAGTGCCAGAGAGGCACAAAGAATGTTTCCCCAGAGACCTGTGGCTGGTGCTGGCTCTGAGCTGATGGTGATCCCATCACTGACTGTGTGCTGCCTGCTCAACATGTTAACGTGTCTCAAGAACGAGCATATCAATAACTTTTTATGTCTCAGAATGAGAATGATATTAAAATACAGCCTCTGCTGGCTGGTATAGGAAAGGAGTTGAATTTCACTCAGAACTTTTAAGTCACAGGCACTTGTGCAGGGGAAAACTGTCCTCTGAGCTAACACTCAGGCTTAGTTCTTGCTTTTGCCCCTTCTGGTGCTTGCAGATCTCTGGATTTATTTGCAGCCGAAGCCTGGACTGATCTCTTGCCTTTTGCTTTCCCTATGTTCACTGGCAAAGAGGCTCTGCCAGCAAAGACACGGCATGTTCCTGCTGCCTGGAATCCTTTGCCTCTGAGCTCTCCCTGGTGGGACCCACCCTTGCTGGCCTCGTGTAGCACTGCGATCTGCTCCTGAGCTGACCTTGGCAGGCTGGGAGTCACACAGATCCCAGGATGTTTGAATGCAGGGAGCTGCCTGTTCCTGGCCTGTTCCTGCCTTCTCTGGGAATAGGAGTAAATGCTCCTATAATGTACATCTGGCAAGGCTTCACCATCATTGCTTGTCCATTTGTCTTTCATCTCTTTCTTTTCAACTTTGCCCAGATTTAGCGAAGTCAGGGGTTGGACTGCAGTAAGGAGGGAGAAATTGGTTGTGGTCCAAGGCTCTGGCAGCTGAAAGTCCTTGAGGCTGAGGAGGTGGTGGTTTGTAGATCTGTAATGGGCAAGGAGGAAAGGTGAACCAGCTGTTAGGAAGTTAAAAGCCAAGGTAAGGGTATTCATTTCAGCCTGATGTGAGAGACAGAGTTCAGAGGGTGTAGGGTGACTTGCCTGAGCAAAGCCTGGCTGTGGGGTGGGCAGTGACCAGGCAGGGTGCTCCCAGCCTTACCCTGCAACCCATGGGAGACAGCCCCTCCTCTGCTGGGTGATGGAGAACTCTTAAATCCATTAGAAAGTCTTGGTTAGGCAGTGCTGGCTGCAGTCCAGGTGCTTGATAGCTCTGTCTCTCCCTGGGCTGTGCTGGGCTGGCTGATGCTGCCGAGGGAAAGTTCAGGCATCTGGTGGGTCCTGCTGCCCTCTCCTGTCACACCTTGCTGGGAAACCTGAGCTGTGTTTGATGCCAGCTGTTTGCCCACAGCAGTGCTGCTCCTGAGGTCCCTGCAGGGGCACAGCTCCTTCTGAGCTGCTCTTTGGGCCTGAATCTGAAATATTGGCTGCAATCTGCAATAAAAAGGTTTCAAATGCTTCGAATAACCTGTGTGGGCACCTTCACCCCCACTTTAATGTGTTAAACTTTTATCTGCAGTGCAACAGTTCGGGGCCAGTGCCATTTTCTTTGCACAGTCAGTAATAAACATTTGGGGGATTTTGGAGATGAAGGACAGACCAAACATCCCAAATCATGTCCTGTGCACAGAAAACTTGTCAGGAAATCTCCCCATGGAGTGCCAAGGACGTCACTGCCATTTCAGACACTCAGGTACACAGTGGTTGTGGCATGAGAAGCCTGTGAGCCGATGTACCTTCAGCTCTGACCTTGGCCTGGGAGGACCCAACGCTCCTGGAAGGAGCAGGATTCCTGCTGTGGCTCCAATGGATGTGCCCAGCCCTGTTCCTGTAAATGTGTGATGTGTGAAAGCCTGATTGCTGCGCCCTGCCTGTGCTCCTCGGGAGGGCATGTTGTGGGGGAAGGTTTTCAATAACCTTCAGATTGACCTGTGGCCTGCCAATGGACTTGGATCTTGTATTTCTGGAGCCATTTGTGTGTGAGGAGTGTCTCCACCCTTTTCCCTTCCCTCATCCTCCTGCTGTTTTACTCTTTGCAGCCCCATTCTCTGCATGTCAGACTGGGAGTGCTGAAGTCAATTAGCAGTGGAAGGTGTAATAAATGCAGAGAAATTCAAATTAGTGTGGTATTTTTCAAACCTTCTGGTTTAAATGTGGAGTGACCAGCTGAGGGCAGTTGGACATTCTTGATTCTGTTGTACCTTCCTGGACTAAATTGTCAGTGCCGTCAAAACCTGGGAAGGAATGTTGTGGTCTGCTTGAGCTGAGGCAGGTGGACCAGGTGATGTATTAGTTGTTTGAAAGTGAAACTCCCAAATGGATGTGGATCATCAGATTTTGCTTCTCTGACAGCACAGTCCCTTTCTGTGGATTGCTGTGCAGAAAGCTCTGTGTCCCCGATGGAATCAGTCCTTGTTTCTCCGGAGGGAGCTGTGCTGCTTTTCCCGGTGGTGAAATTGTCCTGCTTTAGTGTGCAGCCAGTGGGAGTTTAATAATAAAGTAACCAAGTAGGTTCAGTGGTTGTGCACAGTTCACGTGAGGTGTCCCCAGCTGAAGCTGCCAGAGTCAAAGGTGAGGGGCAGAAGGACACAAGGGTGTAATTTTCCTGTGACTTGCAGAAGTGCAGATGTTGCAGGATCCTCTTGAGTGTGGCTTCACCTGATGTATTTGTGCCACTGCTGCATTTGGAAGGTGCTCAGGGCCATGTGTCTGTGTGGATGTTTCACTCCTGTATCAGAAAGCATTAGTTTAATTTTTATTACTTTATTTATTTGTTTTTTATATTCTGAATATATATATATTTTATATTCTGAGTGTCTCTCTTCTGAGCTCTTGGGGTGCTTTAGGTGCTTTAGCTGTGCTCTCTCTTGCACAGAATGTAGTTTTCTGTGCCAGCTGGCTTATAAGCAAATACCATGATGTGCATATTCTAACAAGGGTGCTCTGGAGGTGACTTCCTTAATTAGCCCAGCATCCAGGTAGAGGAAAAGGACCTGTGCTAATGAGGCATTAGCAGTTGGTCTGAAGAGGCACCAGTCCCACCCAGCTGAAGCAAAGATTTAGGAGGAGGTTTGTGAGGTTAGTGGAGCTGCTTTTTTTTCCTTTCCTGAAGTTTCATTGCTGTGTTTTTGCTGCTCAGCTCGTGTTTCCTTTTGCTGAGCACAGCACTGCAAACAGAGGGCCCGGATCCTGCTGGCCAGGCCAGGAGCTGGGAGAAGGGAACTGAACCCCTGGAGAGGAGGGGGGGCTTCTCATCGGTCACTGCTGATTTCTCATTTTTGGAGCAAAAACCTCCCCAAAAAGTCTTGTGATTACCAAAGAGTTTTAATGATGTAAGCTGTAAGAAATTGGGAAACACCCAACTATACTTTTTTTTTTAATGTTTTCTCTAGATTTGATCTGAGGTTGATGGAAGTATTGTGCAGAAATTGAAAAAAAGAGAATCTGAACCTGATCTCTCTAGTGATTTTGGAAAATATAAAATGTTAAGAAAGTAGTGGTTGGGGAAAGCTGTGTTGGTTATGGGTCCCTTATCTCTTACAGGCTCCACTGTGGGTTATAAGAGGGGGAATTAAAATCCGCAGTGCTGTGTTGCTTTTTCCAGCAGCCACCCTTTGGGCTGAAGATCCCCAGCAGGATGTGCAGATTTGTTCTCCAAAAACGAGACAAATGTGACTGGAGAGAACAATAAAACTACTGCTGTGGGTTCAGGAGCTCTTAGAAACGACTTGTAATTTGAGATCCTCAACTTGCAGCAGCTTCAGGGAGAGAGTGGGGTTATTTTGGGGTCTGAATGTGAGTGGTGTGGAGGGAGGCCCTGCAGGGCTCCAAGGGCTTGGAAGCAGCTGTGTGACGTGCTGTATCCCAAGGCCATGTCCCAGTTTTCTCCATTGGAATGTCCGTTTTGCAGCCTGGGTATAGTTTTTAAGACTTTTAATTGAAGTCTGAATGCTTTACGCTTTTTTTCCCTCCCCCCCCCCTTTTTTTTTCTTTCCTCTTTCTGTTGCATATTTTTACAACATCTCTGGGGCTGCTTCTAAAAGTCAGTGGGGCTTCCTCAGAAATGCTGCTCTAGTTCCTGTGGCAGACTGTGGTGTACAGAACCAAGGGGTTTGCATGCTAAGAGAGGTTTCTGTTTAGCAGCTCTGGAGCTGACAGGTGTGTTATTTGCAGGTGTAACTTCTGTGTTGTTTTGGCAGAGGGGCTGTAATGTCAGAAGAGCCATTTGACAACAGAGAGGGTTGTGCATTGATCACAGCAGTGTGATCTGACCATTTGCTCCTCTTCAGTCTTTTCTTAGTGAAAATAAAGCCCAGTTTTAGTGAAAGCTTCAGTGAGCCTTTTGGCTGTGGTGGTTGATTGGGTAACCGCTTGTAAGCCCTGGTTGTTGCAAGAGTGGAGTTGTCACGTGCAACCTGTTTTCACACTGAATTTTACTCAGATTTAGCTTTCTGTTTGTCACGTGACACGTGTCACATGATGGAGGCAACTCATGTAAGTTTTGAACAACCATTAGGTACAAACATGTCTAGTGGAACTGTGTGTGTGGGCTTGATTTGGTAGTTTCTGGCAGCTTGTGAAGAACAACATTCACCAAAGGGCTCAAACTTAGAAAAGGGACTCCTTTGGGGTGTGAGTTGCCTCTCGTGGTGTGCAACTGCTGCTCTCATTGCTGTGGGACTTGTGAAGGCCACAGCAGCCCTGAATCAGAACTCACTAGTGAGCTGATGCTTCAGAAGTCCTTAAGCTTAACTGAAATGTATGGTGCAGTGTAAGGGACCAGAGAGCAGATGAGGTGCTTTGGGTTGTGGCACCAGCACTGTCATTGTACCTGCCTTTTTACCATCCTGCAGCACTTCTGGCTCCTTGGATCCCTGTGACTCTTTGTTCTGATTCATTCTGATCTCTGGAGCCACGTGTGAAACTTTGCTGCCTTTATTCCCCATCCTCCATCACCTTCTTCTGTTTGCCAGAACCACAAATACAAACCTGTGTGTTTGGATGCAGTGCTGACAGAGATGAAAGGCTTTCATCCTAAACAAGTCAATTTGTCCTGGGAGTCCTGACTTTACTAATAGCAGTGACCACAGAATGAATTGTGGCTTTTTATCCCTTGTTCTTCTGTGCTGTTTTAAGAGCACGAACATCAAACCAAATGTGGGAGATGTTTCTTCTGCTTCTTGTACAAATCAGCTTTGTAATGTAACTCAGATGCATCAAAGTTGGGGAGCCTTTTAAGTTCAGGGCTGTGGGGGTTCAGTGGGTGATCTGTAGCTCTGATTTCTGTCCAAGGCAGTGTTGCTGTCCTCCAGCTTTCCTCTTGTAATGGAATTAATGGAGCAGTGTGTGGCAGGACAAGGAACGGTGTAATTGTATGGTTTTATGGAGGTGTTAAATGTTAACTTTGCTGCCATTAATTGAAGATTTCCCACCTTTAGTTCCCAGAAATAACTGTCTAGGCAGAGCTGGAGGCTCTGCAGCCAAGCACATGCAGGAGCACTCTCACCATGGGGTGGTGGCAGCTGCTCAGTGCCCTCCCTCTTCTGACTGTTCTCTGAAGTCAGGGATGGGGTTGGAAGCAAAGACCAAGAGGTTTCTCTGTTAATGAACAGGATGATTTTGTGTCTCCCACAGGTGGCTTTGCAATAGTGTTTCTGGTGAGGACGAGCAATGGGGTGAAATGTGCCCTGAAGAGGATGTACGTCAATAACGAGTACGACCTGCAGGTCTGCAAGAGGGAGATCCAGATCATGGTGAGTCACTGGGCTGTGCTGGCTCACCACACTGGAGTGGAGTGCAGTGCTGGGAGAGCCTGGTCACCTTCTGTCTGTGATCTCTGGAGCATCAGGTCATAAACTGCATTTTCTTAGCAAAACTGGCTCTCTTTTGGAAAGATCTGACTCCTGGAGTTATGCGACTCTGAAAATCTAGTATTGAATTATTTAAAATGTAAATAGTTCCAGTGGACAAGCCAAACCTGGTAGCTAAAGAACCCAGGGAATTTCAGGATAATGGGGGGAGAAATAAAGCTCCTATGTCAACCCTGTGGCTTAATGGGAAAAGGAAGAGCTGAAGAGGCAGGCATCGTGGGGGTGCTGGAATTCAGTCTGACAGTCTTCAGTTGAGAGCAAAAGTTTTCAGCCTGTTAGACCTCATCAGAAAAGGCTGATGGTTCTGATGTAACTGTGTCTGAACTGAAATCAGTGCAGGCATGGCAGACTCCCATCCTGGGATAAATCTGTATCACAGCAGCTTCTAATCCTTTGGGGCAGGAGGAAGGTTTTCTCGGCATCGATGGGCTTGGGAGATTAAAACAGTGTTTGTGGGGTGGTTACTGTCAGGGCTTTTGAAATGGGAAAGTATCTGTAACAAGCTCTGGGATGTTTCTCTAGATTATACAGGATTATATGATAGGATAGCTGTTTTTAATAGGTGTTTTAAACTTAGCATCTCTGAACAAAGACAAAATGGAGATGATCCAAATAGATTTGCCTAACCTTGTTTGCAGCCTGGTAAACTTGGGAAGTGCCACTTCTGAAGTTGTATCCAAAGATATTGATGAACGTTTAGAAGAGCTGCAGGTGGGGAAGGAAATACAAAATATATAAAATCCTCATTCTGTGAATTCACCACATAAGGTACAGGTTTGGGGTAGATGATCTTCATATCAGAAACTCTTACCTGTGGCAATTTTGGGTGTGATTTTTGAAGTAGCTTTTACCGAGGTTAATACCCTGAAAGCGAAGTGCAGGTGTTTGTGATAGTACAGTGAAGCTTTGGGCATGGTTTGTCATCCCCATGGCTATGTGGGGAAAGTTGAGATCAGATTCACATCAAAGGTTTTAGCTGTGCTCACAAAACTTGTTTACTTGGGTTTTACGTGCTGGTGCTTTCCGTTGTCTCGGTCTTTGGTGCCTTGGGAATGTGTGGCTCACCTGGAAGGTGAGGGTGAGGAGGACCCTTCTTACCCAGCAGGTCCTCTTTCTCCTGGACTGGATCCTAGGCACTCTTCTTTGTCCTGAGGAACCAGTACATCCCTAAAGGGAAACAATTCCTTCTTTCCCAGCTTTTCTACAGGAAGGAATTATTTTAAACTTCATTTTTTGCAGCGCTGCAGTGTCAGAGCAGAATGTGCCCAGCAGAGCCTTGATGTCCTTCACTGATGAAGCTGAACATCACACTAGGCTGACTGTCGTACCTGGGAGTGTGTGTGAAGCTGGAATCCTAAAGCAATTGCTTTTCTCTGCAGGTTTAGCATGTTGTCTCCATGGCAGGGGGGTGGAACTCGCTGATCCTTAAGGTCCCTTCCAACCTAAACCAGGCTGTGATTCTATGAAAAGTCATTGATATGAGAACTTGTGCTTTAACACATCAAGTTACTTAAAATAAGGCACTTCAAAAAGCAAGGTTAAAATTTATTTTATTGGTTTAGTGGTTTTTCCTTTGTGGAGATTCAAGATGTTTTTTGTCAGCAGAAGAGTAGAAGGAGATGAGACAAGTAAGTACAACATGTACTGCATGGCCACCACCACCAGAGAAGGAGCTCTGGGGGCTTGGCCTGGGTATGTGCCAACATCTGGGCCAGTCCTGAACAGGTTAATGCACCAGCTTGGCTGTTTCTCTGCTGTTTGTCTCAAATCCTTCTGGAAGGAAAACAGGTAGAGACAGAGCTCGGGTTTGTTCAGGCTCTGTGTTGTGATTAACCCAAAGTGACAGGAGATTGTGCAGCATGGAGGAACCAGATGAGGAGGTTGCTGGTTCATGGCTGGAATTTCTGTGCCTTACAGCGGGATCTGTCTGGCCACAAGAACATCGTTGGGTACATCGACTCCAGCATCAACTCCGTGAGCAGTGGGGACGTGTGGGAAGTGCTGATCCTCATGGACTTCTGTCGGGGTGAGTCGGGGCTCGGCGTGTTGGCCATGGGCAGGCTGGTCCTTCCCTGCCTGCAGGGAACTTGCACAACGTCTTCCTTTAAAAAACAACAAGCTGTTCCTAGGCTGGCCCTTTCTTGGCTGCCAGGAAGCTGTTCTGAACAAAGCAAAGCCAGAACTAGGGCTGGAGAAGTGGATTGACACGTGAGGCTGTGTGGACTCTGCTAATGGGATTGGTACCACCTTTGCTCCTGCCCAGGGTAGTCCTGGATCCTTTCCATTGGGAAGGAGAGCCCTAAAATACATATTGCTGTTGTCTGTAGGCTGGTCCCCACAAGAAGTGGTTCTTCTAAAGCTCACAGGCTGTGGAATGAAATTTTTCTTCACTTTATGTTGCGTTGCAAGCTTTGTTCCATTTCAACCTGACTCAGGATTGTTCTGGAAGAAGTGTGACATGGATAATGGGAAGCCAAAAAGCATTCCTCTTACCTCTGACCTTTTTTGCTTGGCTGTCTGTAGCCAGACACGCTCTCCCAGACGTCCCAAAGCTTTGATCTTTGTGGCTGGGCTGTGGTGTTTGGAACATGACGCGTGTGCTGGGCTCTCAGGAAGCGTGTTTAGCAAAAATAATGTTTTGACCAGGTGACTTGAGAAGTCTGTGGCTGGTTTGGATGGTGGCAGTCAATGCAAATAAGTATTTTTGGCCTGTCTGGCTTTTGAGTGAAGTTGAGTGCATTGCAGCAAGGGCACCTAGATGTTAAAATGCCTTCAAACATGAACAGTGCAGATTTCTGTTCTGCCATGTCCTCTTTGCTGCTTTGTGTTGTGCAGGAATCTTGAGCACCGTGCTCTGGGTTTGGTTGGTGGTGAAGGGAAGACCCTCATGTGTAGTTTTCCTGAAGGAATCATTCAGCAAGAGCTTTGTAGGCTTAAACCTCACTATCCCAAGGAATCGTGTGATCAGTGCGCCTGGCAGTGCTGGGGGATCCCTGCCCAGCTCCATGTGCAGAGCCCACTGTGCAGGGAACTGCCAACCCAAGGTTCAGAGGCACTTCCTCCAGCTGCATTAGCCAAATTTTGGGCTGATAAGTAAAATCCATCCTTCTAAGGAGTGCCCTTCCATCTGAAAGGAGGAGAGCTTCAAGATGGCATTTCTCACGTGGCTTGCTCTTGCCAGATGCTCTGCTGAGCACAGACCTGCCTGTCTCCAGCACTCAGACTGGAAAGACTGTTACACATGGACTTTCCTTGTTACTTCCCTTTTGTAGCAAACAGTTTCCAAACCAAATCAGTGTCTTTGTGTGCAGAACCACACTCATTTTGAGTGTAAAATGTTCACAGCTGTACTATTTATTAAACTGAGTTTTTCTTTCCTACCATGGAAGTTTTCCGACACTTGTGATGTGGAGTGATGCAGTTCTGCTTGGCCAAAGCCTCAGAAGGGAGTTTTGAGGGGGAAAGAACCCCTGGATTGTTTTGGAAAGGCCTTGACAGCAGCAAAACCTCAGAGTCGAGGCCAATTCAGGACTCGTCCATGAAAACTTGGTTTTGTTTGTCTGGAGTTTCCCTTTTTACAGATGGATTTTTAATTTCTTTGCCAGTTGACAACTTCAGCCAAACCACTGAGTGTGTTGGTTTTCTGAGTGTCTGTCTCCCTCCCTCCTCTTGCTTACATGTGGCAAGCTATTCTGTGGACTGTGGGTGCCCCAAATTCAACCGTTTATTCCTTTAGTTGGACAAAATAAGCCTTACTTGGAAGAACAAAAAGGAAATTACGTGGCTTAGTAACTTGAGTGCTGACACAGCCAGGGGAGGGTGGGCTGTGGGAGCTGGTGTGCTGCTCTGGAAGCTTTCTTGGAGCCAAGGTGAGCTGTAACACCTGCCCAGGATATGCAAACCCTGGGATTTAGAGGAGGAAGTGAGAACAAAACAAGCTGAGTAAGCAGGTTGCAAAAAGCCCCTGGGGAAGGTTCGTTGTGAGCTCAGGTTGAACCAATGAGCTCCTCGTGTGCTGCCTGCAGAGCCCCAGGCTGGGAGCAGGGCAGGCTGAGGGGAGTGTGGGGCTGGGCCAGGCTGGAGCTCACCCTGTGTGCCTGTTTGTCCCCAGGGGGGCAGGTGGTGAACCTGATGAACCAGCGCCTGCAGACGGGCTTCACCGAGAGCGAGGTCCTGCAGATCTTCTGCGACACCTGCGAGGCCGTGGCCAGGCTGCACCAGTGTAAAACACCCATCATCCACAGGGACCTGAAGGTGAGCTCTGGGCTCCAGGGGCGTAGCAGGGAGTCTGAATAACCCGGAATGCTGGGGCAGTTGGGGCACCACAATATAAGGGCTTCACATCCCTTAGAGAGTGCCCAAAGGAGGCAACAAAGATGGGGAAGGGCCTTGAGGGGAAACTGTGTGAGGACACTGAGGGCACTTGGTGTGTTCAGCTGGAGAAGAGGAGACTGAGGGGAGAGCTCAGTGCAGCTCCAACTCCCTGGGCAGGGGCAGAGGAGGGGCAGGACTGAGCTCTGCTCTGGGGGGACCAGGGACAGCACCCAGGGAAGGGCTGGAGCTGTGTCAGGGCAGGGTCAGTTTGGATCTCAGGAAAAGGTTCTTCCCCCAGAGGGTGGTTGGCACTGCCCAGGCTCCCCAGGGCAGTGGGCACAGCCCCAAGGCTGCCAGAGCTCCAGGAGGGTTTGGATGATCCTCTGGGGCACAGGGTGTGACCCTTGGGGCTGGGCCTGTGCAGGGTTAAGAGTTGGACTCAGTGATCCTTGTGGGTCCCTTCCAAGTCAGCACATTCTGTGATTCTGTGATCCTCACTGTCTGCCTGCTGCCTACACCAGTGCCAGTGCTGTGCTTCCCTCGTCAGTGATGAGGAAAAGTGGGCATGAATACACTTCTCTATTGGAAGATAAAAAAAGAAATGAGCCTCTCATTGCTGCTCACCATATGTTTACCATCTATAGATCTCCTTAAACACAAATGTTTGTGAATAATTCTGGTTTGCACACGTGCCAGAGTGTACTTGATGAATTATTCACGGCGACTTTCTACCCTCTGAAACGCCCTGGATGATTTAAGGTTGCTCACAAAGAGTGTGCTGTGAAGTTGTTACCTGGACCCATATTAAAAGGAGATGTTGGCCTTGGGGCAGGACTTGTTAGGAGCTTTTGGAACTGGCCTCTAGAGCTGTGACCATGAAAGTGTGTTGTAAAACTGTGTGTGCTTAGCTGGGAACAGGGCTGGGCCTGCAAGGAGAGCTTGGGAAAAATCCCATGCCTGTAATCAAGCAAACAAAAAGATGTTCCCTTTTCTCTCAAGGAGCTTGTAAAATGCCAGAATAAAATATTCAGCCAAGAAGGAAGGAGGCTGCTGAGTAGATTTGAAATTCAGATGTGCTTTGTGGGGCAGGGTCTATTTTCAGAGCCCTCACAGATGTTTGTTTGTGCCCCATTGTTTTGTGGGAGCCGAAGATGCCAGGTGTGCCAAGGAGAGCCAGGTAGAGCAGGGGCAGGAATCCTCAGGGTCTGGGGTGGTTTGGCATGTTGGAAGTGCTGTGACCCCACTGCTCAGTCGGTTTGGACAGAGAAATAACTCCTCTGTGTGTTTTTCCAGAGGGAAAAAGGTGGTCCCTTATCAATTTGAGGCCTGGATTTAGAGCTGGTAAAGTCTGTGGGCATCTTGCAGAAGTTTGTATAGACCAGGAAAACTGGGATGAGAGGTTGAGGAACAGGAACCTCTCCATCTGACATCAACCCCTGCTGTTACCTTTTGGCAAATCCCTGGGGTTTTTCATAAAGAACAAACTCATTGTGTGGCCTGGGAATGAATCTGGGACATCTGTGCTGGATTAGTGAGCTGAGTGTTGCTTTCTGCCCTGAGTTGCAGTTGAAATGGGCTGTTGGGGTCTGATGTCCACCTCCCACTGCCTAGACTGGGGAGGTTTTGCAAGGCCTGGCTCTTAGTAAGCTGTGCCCAGAGTCAGAGTTGGCTCTTTTCTGCTTGATATAATTTTCTGGTTGAATAGTGTATTATTTCTGTTGTGGGGACCTCTGGGGATCTAAGCACAAATGCAGAATTAATGATTGATATATATTTTGACTTGATTTGAGTTAAAACTTAATACTGTCAAGGGGGAGTTACAAAGCCAAGAGAGACTAAGGGCCAGAGAAGTTCTGTGCAAGCTCTGGGTATAAGGAGGGCGTCCATCCTGAGGTGTTTTCTTGGGGTGGACATAAACCTGCTGAAGAGGGGGCAGATGTTGATTTTGAAGGCAGCTGCTTGGGGGTTGGAGGCCTTTTGTTGCCTTTCCAGCTCTTTGATGTGTCTGGTGCTGGAGGTTCCTGCCAGCAGAAGAGATCCTGTGAATGAGCTCTCAGCCCTTTCAGACAAGCGCAGCTGGAGGAGTCTCAGTGGCCTGTGGCTCTGATTGTGAATTAACCCCACAGGCTTTGCCTGAAGCAGAACCACCTCCTGTTGGCACAGTCCCCACTGGTGGGAAGTGACCAAGGGACAACAGCACCTTTACCCAGAGTTTCTGTAGGCAAAGGGGACATCTCACTGCGAGTGAGGGCCATGAGAGGATCCTGTGTCACCCCGTGTGTGTTAAGGTTTTCCTTCCTGTCTGATTAACTCAAGTGCTGTGTCAGATGCATGCTGTGCAGTTCAGGCTGTGATGTTTAGTTTCTTTTGCTTTGGTTGACACAGAACCAGTGTATGTTGATGCAGCTTTCTCCTTAAAATGAGAAAGCCCCTTGTTTGCTGCCGGTGCCCCAGTGCGGACCCCTCTGAGGCAGATTCACTGGCAGTACAATCTGTGCTTGTTCTTGCAAGGACTTTGCTCACCCTTAGGGTTCATGGGCCACTGCTGCTGCAGGGCAGTCCTAAAAGGTTTATTTCTGTTCTCCTTTCTGGAGTAAGAACAATTCCTGTGTCTTTAGTTTAGGCCTTTTAACAGTGCAGAACAAATGGCCAAACCTTATGGCAGTCTATTATATCACCCTGGCTGGGAAGTCTCTGCTGCTATGTTGGAATCTCTGTAAGAAACTAGACCTGTCAGACCCCAGAGGAGCAGGGTTTAGTGAGGTGGAGGAAGGGAAAAATCTGCCTGGGGCTGGTGATACTGATTTATACAACTGTCCTGGTGGCAGTTGTTTGTGTGGCTTGTTTTATATTTAACCTCGTCTTTCCAGTCTCACATCTCATAACTCATGCTGTTCAGAGCACCAGCTTAGAACCAGTTTTGATTTCTGCAGGGAGAGGTCTCCCATTTCTATCTGTGGTGCTTCTGTTGGTCTGAACCCGCCTGGTTCCAGGAGCAGGTGTCTGGATGGCAGATGAGCAGATGATTTTCCTTGTAGCAGATACACAGCAGGATACACCAAAAACTGTGTCAGGCAACCCAGAGGATGCTGTTGATCCAAACCTCTTTCTCCTTTCCTTTCCCTACTTTCTGCAGTGACCAGGGGGTTGTGCTCTCAAGATAAGGATTTCATTTCACCAGCTTTCCTTTTAGCCCTTGTGTGGTGTGATCAGACAGTCCCACTGTGCTGCTGTCACCTCTCTGCCTTCCATCACTCTTTGTAATGCCAAGTCTTGCCCTGATGCCACCAGCGAGCCTGGGGTTTGTTTGGCTGGATCTGTTGTGTGTGATATGGAAAATTGCTCAGTCCTGTAATGGTAAAACCCTCCTGTTGGCCATGTTTGGAGTGTGCCTGTGCGAAAATCGGTCAGTGCTCTGAGGTGTCACGTGGCTTTCGCGCTGTGCTAGGAAATGCTACATGAGCTGTCAGAGGGGGAAACAGCAGTGCCAGGGGAGAAACATCTCTGAAGAGACCTGAAGGTGCTGGAAAGCAGTCAGGGAGTGTGCCCTGGTCATGCGTCCCTCCCAAATCACCACCTGAGCTTAGGAACGCTGGCCTTGAAGCCCTTGCTCTCAGGAGAGGGTAGTGGGTGTTGAATTCACTACTTAAAGCCCCAGTCCTTATCCCTCCCCAGCATGTCTATGCAGGGGGTTTTATACTTGAGTTCTGTTTTAGCAAAGAAGCATTTATTTTGGAAAGACTGAAGCCACACTCTTTAACCAACAAAACTTAAAACAACTCATTGTTTCCCCTAAAGGTTTTTGTTTGGGGTCTGACTTTGTGTCACAGGTTGCAGCCAGAGTTGTAAATGCTCAGCAGTGCTGGGAGCTGGAGGGCAGCTTTTTGGGTGTTTGACCAGAAGAAGACACCTCCATACTCCTTTTAAAAACACTTTTCTCTGGCCTGGCAGGCAGTAGCAGTGATTCAGGAACTTTGTTTTGCTGTATTTATTTTTTCCTTTTCCTGGCAGTTACTGACCAAACCTGGTTGCTGGATAGTGCAGTGCTGGTGTTCAACAAACCTTGCAATGTTTCAGTGAAAAATCACCTCAGACTTCTCAACCAGATAAAGAGGGAGGACTCTTCTGGAAATGCTTGAGGAGTATTTGCAGGGAAGAGGGAATAACAGTCAGCGTGGATGTGCTGGGGAGAACATCTGTGTGCAGTGCTTTATTCAAAGCAGATGGATGGCAGGGGAGAAGGGGGGTGTTTAACCCTTGGTTCCAAGCCAGCCTTCTCCCCCTCAGCTGCTCTAATTTGGCTGCATTTTCTGATGCTTAAAATGCTGACTCCTCCTTTTTGTTTCCGTCTTGTAAGGCTCATCCTTGATGGGGAGCTCCACTTCCAAAGGGTGTTGTTAGCAAATGCTTATGTGGGTTTTTTTTGAACTGTGTGAGCACTATGTCTTATCTCGCTGTTGTATCTGAGCATTTGACGCTGACTGAAGATAAAGACATGAAAAATTGTGTGTTCCCTCGAGAGAACATGCTGTTAGTGCCTCTGTGTAAATGAGGAGTGGGAACACAGGGCTGCTCTGCCAAAGCAAAGATCTGAACCCAGGGTTTTACACATTTAAGTCTGTGTTGAAACATTTTGTGAGAGTACTGAGGGGAAGGCAGTGTTTCTGCTGATTGTATTTGTTTTTTTCAACTGTCCCAGGTGTTTGTTTCAGTTTTTGTTACAGTTGCCTGATTCAAGGTACCATATAATATTTGAAGGGGAGGGAATTGTCTCAGCAGCCTGGAGGAACCTTGGCTGCTCCAACCCCTGTTTAGAGACTGTGGGGCACTCAACACCTTCTGAGAAGTGGCACCTAAAGTGTGAGGTGGAGACTTTGGAACAAGACCCTCAGGGACAGGGAAGTGCAGGCAAAGACCTGGAGATGGGTTTGAATTTCACGAAGTACAGAAGTGTGTGTGCTGTCACAGGTTTACCTCCTCTCTGTCCCATGGACAGCCCTTTGCAAAGCTGGGGACAGCTTGGATTTGCTGTCCCCAGTTCAGATGCCAGAGCAGGGGGCACAGCAGCTCAGGGACACTGAGCACCAAAGATGCCAGGACACAGTTCTTGCCCTGGTAGCCCTGGCAGAGGCAGAGAAGGGTGCTTGCAGGAGGAGAAGAGAGGGGTGGCAGGATGAAAGCCAGTGTTACAACGGTGCTTCCATCATTTGACTTCTATTTTAGGGGATGTGACAGGCTTGATGCCTGTTTTCTTTGCTGTCGTGTTACGCCTTTGTGTCAGATGTGTCTGATATGTCTTCAGGCACTGAAACCTTGGCTTGTGGAAAAAACCCTGAATATTTTTTGTGTCTGAGTGACTGTGTCTGTCTGTGATGCTTGTAGGTTGAAAACATCCTGCTGCACGACCGTGGCCACTATGTCCTGTGTGACTTCGGGAGCGCCACTAACAAATTCCAGAACCCCCAGACAGAGGGGGTGAACGCCGTTGAGGAGGAGATCAAAAAGTAAGTGTGCTTTGCCTTTTCAGCTGGGGCCTAGTTAGTATTTGAAGGGTAATTTTGTCTTGTGCTGGGATTAATTTTGCTCAGGCCTGTTGCAGCAGCTTGGCTGTGCTGCATGGCAGTGTGTGCTGCAGGTAAATGAGTGCCTGGGGGAAGGTGAAACAAGGAATTGAGTTTGATGTAATTGCTTTGGAGCTGAAACACTGAGCGTATAATGCTGAGGAGCTGCCCCACCTTGCAGGCAGTGACCTGTTCTGTTCTGTGTGGGGTCACTGTCTCTGTCCTTCATCTCCCTCGGTTTCTTTGAGCTGCCAGGCAGGGATGACACAATCCCTGTCCTTCCTGAGCCGCTCCTCACAAACCCGTGCAGTGACTCAGGGCTCCGTTGGCTGGGCATGGGAAGTGTCAAGCCCTGGAGGGGTTTAGTCCAGCTCCTTCTCCTGTCCCATCCACAACCAGCTGTCCTGGCAGCATCTGGTGCTCCTGGGTGTTTCTACACAGGGAACTCACTTGCAGTTCAGCAGTAGCTGGATCAGGAATGGAGCACGCTCCTGGTCCTTGGTCTTGCTTTAGTTTTAACAACACTGATGCTGCAAACTTGCCACTTCTGTCAATACAACATTCTGACTAGTTAGAGATGTGTGCAGAGCCTCCTTTTTGTTAGGATGCAGCTACACCTGCTTGGATTTCCTAGACTTGTTTGATGAGAGTTGTCAGAGCTCTCCTAATCCAGGGTTGCAGAGCCTTTGGAATGCCCTGTTTGTACCCTTAAGCCTACAAAACCTTTGCCTTCAGTGATGCTTTCCTGTGATCAAGGTAAGCAGTAGGCAAAGTGCCACAGCAGAAATTACAGACCTGCTGATAGGAAATCTCATCATGTTGCCACTGTGTTTAGGTGCTGAAAAATTCTCCAGAGCAGTTCGTTAGGGGTGAGATAAGAAAGGGTTTATTTTCCAAGGCTCAGATGTTACAGGACGCGCCCCCCGTGCCTGAGAGGTTACATTTTATAATATCATCCATCCAATCCCAGATGTGTCCACCCTATGGCCTTTACTCTGGTCTGCCCCAGGTCCACCCCCCTAAAATGAGTCTGGGGTGTATTTTGGGACCCCCCATTCATCCCATCTTCACCATCACCAGGGCACAAAGGGTACATAGTTACCTAATTCTTGACCGTATTCTGTGGTTTAGGCCTTGATATGCTGTTCTGTCAACCATCTAGGCCTTGCCTTGACAAAAGACTAAACATTTCTATTAGGTTTGGGGCTATGAGTGACATAGGGAGGATAGAATGGGGTAAGAGGGTTAAGGAATGTATAAACAAGGGTGCTAGGGAAAGGGACAAGGGACAAGATGGGGGGGGGAGGTTGCTGCTTTTAAAATCTACTTCCACTACTTATAAAACGTACAAGTCTTACAAATATTAGAAAAATAAAAAAAGGATCAGGGGCTTAAGGCATCAATCAGAAGAGTCTCTTAAACTCTGGTGCAGTTTCCAGCTATATTATTTGTGTGGACCTGTTAAAATGAGGCAGATTCCAGCTCTGGTTTGAGGTACACAATGACCCTTCCCTTGCTTACAGTGGCTCTGAGCAGGAGTCCTGGTGTGGAAATCTGTTTTTTAGGAGCCACATATCCACTTACAATCTCTGTGATACAGTTGGCCACAGCCCTGCAGTGAGGACACTGCAGAGGAGAGCTGATTACTGACCTTGTGAATACTTTGCATCCTTGGATACTTCTGTTTTAGTTCTTGAAATGACTGTGCATCTCTGTGAGTGAATTCCTTGTTTTAGAATGGATTGTGGTTACTGTTTTGGCTTCCCAGGGCAGTTTGCAGGGATGTTTTATTGTTAGAGGTAGAGGTGGTGTTTGAGGTATGTAGCACATGATGCTGTTAAAAGATTTTTTAAATAGCTATCTTTAGTATCTTTTCCCCTGAAAGGAATAGGGAAAGAGAGAATTTGGATGTATTTGGAACTGTGACACAATGAAATGCCTCTGAGATCCCTTTTGAACTCCCTGATGGATCTTTCTCTGCAGGTATACTACATTATCCTATAGAGCACCAGAGATGGTCAACCTGTACAGTGGCAAACTCATCACCACAAAAGCAGACATATGGGTACGTATCAAAACCACTGGACATCCTCCAGCCAGGCTGCAGCTGCTTCACTGCCATGAGGGCAGGGGAACTGGGCTAACCTGGTTTCCTGAAGAGCCTGGACAGTGTCTGAATGAAGAGTTCCTCTGCTGATGTGTCTGAGTTCCTGCTGAGCAGGGGGGGCTGCTGGATGAGACGTGTGTGCTCCTCTCATGTGGTTTGAATTTAGAGATGTGTGAAGCTCCAGGGTTGAACAGGGCAAACCTGATTTCATATCTTGACAGTTAAAGCAGAAAATTCAGAATATTTTAGTTTCTTGTGCTTGGGTTGGGCTGTAAGCAGGTGAAATAGAAGTTACTGGTCAGAACTGAGTAGAAACCTGGGAAAATGGACCTGCTCCCCACAGCAGTAGTGGGTGATCCTGTGTGACACAGGGCTCAGTTGTCAAACTGGCCAAAGGCCAAACTCCTGCACTGCTCTTTCTGCTGATCAGGGCAATTCTGCCATGTTCTTCATGGTGAGAGCAAAATCCAGCTGGGGTGGAATCCATTCCTGGCTAACCCGACCCAGGGTGGAAGGCTTCCCTTTGAGTGGGACAGAGGTGGAAAAGAGTCTGTGCTGTTTGAAGCGTAGAGGCAGTTCAGCAAATATGTTTTAAAGTGTTTAAAATGGTAATTGGGAGCGTGTTTGTGTTGTTTCTGGAGCCCTGAGCTAGGAAGTAACACAGCAGAAGCAGAAAAACGAGTTTGATGTACAGTAGCTGTGCATGTACAAGAGGAGAAATTGCTGGTGTGACACCTGCTGGGAAGAGTCCCCTGTTCTCAGTGAGCTCAACTGGAGTCAGGGAAGCAGCAGCTCCTGTGGGAGCACATTTCAGCAGGATTCTGTAGGATCAGGCCCTGCACAGCACCGGGTCACCCACCTGGGTGGGAGTGGAGAGGGAAGGTGACAGCGTGGAAGGACAGTCAGGGCCTCCGAGGCAGCCAGAGGAGAGCCAGGATTTGCACTTCTTCCTCTGATAATGGGGAAAGGTGGAGATGCAGCGGCTCTGCTCTTCCTGACATACCAGGAATTCTGTTCCTGTGACCCTTGGAGTTTCCAGACCAGTGTGTGTGTTGGTGGGCATAGGGGAGCCTGAGCTGCCAGTCCTGTTCCAGTGCTTGTCCTGCTGCAAACCTCCCTTCCCCTCAGACTTACGGAGCTTATTTTAAACCAGAGAGCAGTTTAATTGTGAAACCCTGTGACAGAAGAGATGAGCTGATGATGAGTTGCTTGGGATTAGGAAATGTTTCCTGCTCTCCCCTATGAGGTGGTGGGAGTGTTTCATAATTAGCCCTTTGTGCAAAAATTGTGTTTTCTTTTGCAATAGGTGGTGGTTCTTGCTGCCAAAAGCAGCAGGGCAGTGGAGGGAAGGGTGGTACAACCTGGCAGGCTGCAGAATGAGCTGTATTTCCCTGGCATTTATTTAGAACAGTTGAAGGGTTGTTTGAACTTAAGCTTGGAAACAGTTTGGGCTTCTCTTTGTCAGAATAAATATATTAATGATGATGGTTGCCATTTATTTGTGCTGCTCCTTTGCTTTTTCCTCCCAGTGTGTGGCAGAAAGAGGCTTTGCCTGTTCAGTGACATGAAGGGTTGTGCTGTGCAGAGCCTTGTGGGGTGTGATGATACACAGCCCCCAGATCAGTGTCTCACTAACAAGGGAGAGCTGAGCTCTCCATGGATTTGTCTTGCCCTCTGCCTGTGTTTCAGGTCCATCCCAGGGGTGTTGGTGCAGGCCTGGCATCACACAGGACCTGGATATCCAGGCTGGAGTCCCCTCCCTGTCTGTGCCGTGGTGTAGGAGCTGTGCTGTTCCCTGCTTGGCTCAGTTTGCTCAGTCCTGGCTCTGTTCTCTCTCCCCAGGCCCTTGGCTGTTTGCTGTACAAGCTGTGCTACTTCACCCTGCCGTTTGGGGAGAGCCAGGTGGCCATTTGTGATGGCAACTTCACCATTCCGGACAACTCCCGGCACTCGCAGGACATGCACTGCCTCATCCGTGAGTGTCTCTGGCAGGGACAATCCCCTCCCACACATCAAAACACCCAGCAGAGGTCTTCTGTTCTCATATTCCCTGCTCCCCCAGGAAAACCAGGAGTTTTCCTCTCCTTTTAAGAGACTGGCTTGCCCAGGTTAAAGTGATCTTTTAGAGGCTTAGGAGATCACTCCTCGAGGGCCAGCTGTGACAAAGGGATTTCTGTTTGGCCAGGCTGGGGTGAGCTCTGGGGAAGGGCAGGAACACAGACAACCGTTTGGTTTGAGTCCTGCAGGAACTTGCACAATAAGCCTATTTATGCAGAAACGTATTTCTCCAGTAATAAATCTGTTTGGATAAGGAACTGAAAAGAACCACAGTGACTTAGACTAGTGATAAGAATTCATCTTCTGTGAACTGGGAAGCAGAACTGAAATGATTTATAAATAACCCACTGACTAGAGTGAATGTGTAATTAAGTGTACAATGCACTACTCTTGGCAAAGCTGGGGCAGCTCTCTTGTTTCCAGCACAGCATTTGATTTTTTTCTCTTCCTAGCCACAGTCTTGACTCACACAGAGTTGGATGTGTTTGCAGAGCAGCCTGGTATTTTCTTTGCTTATGTGGGGTATCTGTGCAGTGGTGTCTGTGCCTGCCTTGTCTTCCTGCCCCCCAACACACCAGGGCTGGATCAAGCTCTTCTCCTGTGGGTTCACTGGGAAGTACAAAGTCAAACCCAAGGCTATTCCCTGACCAGGCAGCATTTCCCCTTCTTGCCCTGGACCTGCAGATTGGTCATAGCTGTGTTGGAAAATGTGTCCTGGTCCATCCTGACAGACTGTCCTGTCCTGTTCCCAGCCCATGAGCCCATGATCAGCTCAGCCCTGCTGAGCCCTGACCTGACCAGGTGCTTTGAAGGAGGCAGAGCACCCTGTTAGCACCTGGTTGTACCAAGTGTAGAACCATGGAATAGTTTGGGTTGGAAGGGACCTTAAAACCATCCAGTCCCACCCCCTGCCACAGGCAGGGACACCTTCCATAGCCCAGGTTGCTCCAAGTCCCATCCAGCCTGGCCTTGGACACTGCCAGGGATGGGGCAGCCACAGCTTCTCTGGGCAACCTGTACCAGGGCCTCCCCAGCCCAGCCATGAGAAATTCCTTCATTATATCCAGTCTGAGGAGCTGCCACAGCTGGCTCACCTGCATCTGTCTGTTCTGTTGTCTATGTCAGCATCTCTGCCTCTTCCAGGGTATATGCTTGAGCCAGACCCTGATAAGAGACCTGACATTTATCAGGTCTCCTACTTTGCATTCAAACTGGCAAAGAAGGAGTGCCCAGTGCAGAACGTCCAGGTGAGCAGAGGGGTGCACTGAGGGAGGTCTCTGTGGGAGGAGACTGGGGGGCAGCTGCTGAATGTTGAACTTTTGCTGTATTCTGTAGGTTGTTGCCCAGTTCTGTAATTAGGAGAGTAATTGTTTTTGTGTTTGTAATTATCAGTGCTGTTTGGTTTAGATTTTGGGGGGGATGAGGGCAGGAATCAGGGTTTTTCATATGTTACTTATTCCTGTTTGTCCCTGATTTACCTCCTCACCCAGTCACCAAGTGTGAGGCAAACCAAGAGATCTTGGGCATGTGAACATGGAAAATTAGGCCATGCTTGGGAAACCAATTTGATTTCCAGGCACACTCATCATAGCGTGTGTAATTTGGGTGCAGTTGGGTTTAAACACAGCAGCTTGGGGTCTGTTGGCTGGCTGGGACTTGTATTTCAATTGCATCAGTCCTTGCACAGTCATCTGCCCCTTCTTAGTGTGTTGTTAGAGGCTTAACTGAAAAATAGGGTTCACAGTTATTTTCTTACGGTGTTGTGGACACCTGTGACAGACATTTTATTTTGTTGTTTCCAGGTAAATAGAAACCTACTTTTTTCTCCCCATATTTGGGTTGTTATTTGTGGTCTTTATGAATAAAAGATGGTTTTGGTACTATTGTGCCTGTACTTTTATAGCATTATTAATAAATATTGTTGCTGATGTCCCCAGGTTTTCTTTTAAAAATATCCAGGTTGTGCTATGAACCTTTGTTTTCTTGTTCCATGTGTAGTAAATGGTCAAAAAGCCTTTTTTTTTTTTCCCCCTTGTAAAGACTCTCCCAATCTTCTCTCTCCTCATGACGTGAACTTTGAGGAGTTTGTCGTGTGTCCAGCATGAGGAAAAATTGCTTTGTGGATCCCTCAATCTCCCTGTTTCGTTGTTATGTTTTTGCAAATTATTTCTGACTTTATTTTCTGCCCTCAAAATACCAAATTGGGTGTTCTTGGGATCTGCAGAACTCTCCAATCCCTGCTAAACTCCCAGACCCGGTTAAAGCAAGTGAAGCTGCTGCAAAGAAGAGTCAACCAAAGGCCAGGTAACCCCCCTGCTTTTGCTCCCCTCTCTTTTACTGCCAGTTGTGTCTCTGCTGTTGATTAGCAGAGTATATTTTGCTGCTTCCTTGGGGACAAACACAGAACAGGAAGGACCCTTGGGCTCTCTGATCCCAGGGGCAGCAGATGCAGACACTGGGGAGGTTTGTCTGCAGGGGGGTGGAATTTGGGGATGCTCAGCATGACTCAGCAGCTCTCTGTACCCCAGGCACTGCTTGACAGCAGCGCTTGGAGCTCATGCACCTGGATGGATCCAGGTGTCATCCTTCCAGAGGCATGGAAATACCTGAGAGCACAGCCAGGACAGACTGCAGTGGGCCTGGAACGGTCCCAGAGAACACAGGTCAGCTGAGGGACTCCTCAGGGACTGTTGCTGAGTCTGACCCTCAACAGACCATAACCTGAGCCAACCTCTGCAAGAGTCCTGTAACTTCTTTGAGGGAAAATACAAAATTCCAATTGCTTCCATCTGAACAGCCCAGCTAGTGGGGAAACCACTGTACTCTGTGGGTTTTATCCTCTCCTGTTGCTGCTTGTTCTGCATATGGTTCTGTGACTGAGACTTGTAAATTGTGTTGACAAAGCCTGGGTGTTATTTCAGTGCAGGATGAGCAGTGCACAGGGGGCACTCCAAACCCAGCTGCTCTCCTCAGATCTGAAATGGGGTGTCTCCCTGTCTGTCAGCCCCAGCACTGTTTGTTTGTGTTCATAACTGAGTGCAGTTCCTCTCACCTTGGTGGGGTTAGTTCGGTATCAGGAACAGTTTCATATCTAACAAGCCAGTGTATCCACAGAAGGGCAGGGAGGTCTGGCTGCTTCTGTCCCTTGCTCCGCATTTCTGGAGCTCAGGAAACTCAGAAGAGTCCAATGACGTGATTCTGGGGTAAATGTACCAAAGTTAAGGTGCATCTAAAGATGGCAATTTAGACAACCCTGCCCAAAGGTGCCAGCTGCTCCTGAGCTAATTTGTATCCTTCATCTGCTCTTTTGGAGCTCTGAGTGGAGTTAATATGTTGTATCAAATATTTGAATGAACTGTGAGTGGTTTTGACAAGTCCCAGCTGTCCAACAGGAGAAGATGCCACGATTGGCAGAGAAATCAGAGTGACAGTGTTGGATGTGAATGCATCCAGGAGGTTTTTCTGTGCTTGGTATGTCCAGATGCCCACGAGCTTGTCACCTGTCCTGGGCACACCCAGCTGGAGTGTGGGTGGGTGTTTAACCTGCTGTGTGTTCCATGCACTGACTGTGCTCTCAGTGCCCTCCATTTCTTCCTCAACAGGCTCACAGATCCCATCCCCACGACAGAAACGTCCATTGCCCCCCGGCAGAGACCTAAGGCAGGGCAGACCCAGCCCAACCCTGGGATCCTGCCCATCCAGCCAGCCCTGACACCCAGGAAGAGACCCACGGCCCAGGCAGCCATTCAGCCCCAAGGTGAGCACCGGGTGGTTCCTGCGGGCTCTGTGCTCCCAGGGCTGTGCTGCACGTTGATCTAACACTCTTCTGGGTTTTCTCTGCCAGTTGCAGGCCCGGCTGCCCTGGGCAGTGCCCAGCCTTCACTCCCTGCCAGCACCCCCCAGCCCAAAGCAGCCCCCCAGCAGCCCCCGGCCCAGCCCCAGGCCAAGGCAGTGCCGGCCCCGGCACCACAGGCACAGCCCCAGGTGCCCTCAACACAGCCCCAGGCCACCCCTCAGCATCAGCAGCAGCTTTTCCTGAAGCAGCAGCTCCTGCAGCAGCAGCAGCAGCAACAAGCTGCCTACTACCAGCAGCAGCAGCAGATGATGCAGGCGCAGCAGGTGGGTGAGCACGGCCGGCTCGTTGTGTGCTAACGGTGTCTGCAGGGCTGAGTCTCTGTGTTTATGGCATTTCATATATGTATATTATGTTTTGGGCTGGGATAGGTGCAGGTTTTAGGCATTTTCCAGTGCAGCCCCAGTTCTCTAGTAAGATTTGCTCTCTGCAGCTTCCTGAAAGGAGGTTGAAGTGAGGTGGGTGTTGGTCTATTCTGCCTTGTCTCAAGTGAGAAGGTCTCTTCCAGACCTGATGATCCTGTGTTACACAAACTGGCATTTTTAGCTGTCAGTGTGGAAGGCTTTGGGATACTTTTGTCATGTACAAACATAAAATCAGCAGTGCTGGTTGAGATGTTACAGCTCCGAGTGTTTCAGGCTCTTGAAACACTTCAGTGCTCAGCTGATGAGCAGAGGGTACAAATTATCTCCTTTCTGTGCTTCAAGAAGCCTGGGTGCCTTTTAAATGGTAAGATTTGGGTCTGGTTTTTGGTAGACTGTGGTGATAAGGAGGTCTGTGAACACATGGGGTATTTCACAGAGATGACACTCCCATGCTTATTTATCTGAGGTGTTTATAGCAGCACAGATCTCTGCTAAAGGATGTTTAACAGTGGAAGCAAAGGAACTGTAAATCTTCCTATCCTGGGGAAAGGATGTGGATCTGTTAGAGCAGGTGCAGAGGAGGCCATGGAGATGATCTGGGGACTGGAGCCCCTCTGCTCTGGGGCCAGGCTGGGAGTGCTGGGGGTGTTCACCTGGAGAAGAGAAGGCTCTGGAGAGACCTGAGAGCCCCTTCCAGGGCCTAAAGGCAGCTTATAAAAAGGAGGGAGAGGGTCTTTTTATATGGGCAGAGAGTGACAAGGGGTATGGCTTTAAACTGACAGGATGGGGTTAGATTGGATGTTAGGAAGAAGCTCGTGGCTGTGAGGGAGGTGAGGCCCTGGCACAGGGTGCGCAGAGAAGCTGTGGCTGCCCCATCCCTGCAAGTGTCCAAGGCCAGGCTGAGGCTTGGACCAACCTGTGCTGGTGGAAGGTGTCCCTGCCCATGGCAGGGGATGGGGCTGGATGGGCTTTACCATCCCTTCCAACCCAAACCATTCTGTGATTCTGTGAAAGGTTTAGAGTCGATAAATGTGGAGGGGGATTTTGTGAGCACAGGCCAGTCTGTGCTGGGAGAGCCCTGTCTGGGCAGGTGTAGCAGGGACAGGATCTGGTTTTAGACCAGGAGGCTGTGTCCCACCACCCCTCTGCAGGTGATCTGCAGGCCACTTGCAGGGTCTGTAGCCAGTGCTGTGCTGGCCCCCACTCCTGGTGGTGGTTCCCAGTTCCCAGGCACACACAGGCACCTCAACAGCCGGTTGTTTCCCAGTTCCCAGTGATGCAGCAAGGAGCACCTGCACAGCAGCAGCTCATGCAGAACTACTACCAGCAGCAGCAGCAGCAGCAGCAGCTGATGGCCCAGCAGGCAGCCATGCAGCAGAAGACAGTGGCAGCAGCTCAGCAGAAACAACAAACCCCAGCACCCACCCAGCCCCAGGCCCAGCCCAGCGCGGCACAGCCGGCACAGCCACAGGAGCAGGTGGGGACAGCCCTGTGGGAAGGGATGGGGCACTGGGAACAGGTGGGGACAGCCCTGTGGGAAGGGATGGGGCACTGGGATTTGGGGCACTGGGAGCAGGTGGGACAGCCCTGTGGGAAGGGATGGGGCACTGGAATTTGGGGCACTGGCCAGTACTCCTCTGCCAAGTCCTGTATGCTGGGTATGTACCACATCCAGCTCTTTTTGGACCCACAGAGCCCAGGCAATAGGTGCCAGGGGAGTGGGAAAATTTCTTCGCCTAAAGCTCTGTCCAGCCCTGGCACAGCTGCTTGGGGCAATGGTGGAGTCCCCATCCCTGGAGGGATTTAACAGACATGTAGATGTGGCACTTGGGGACATGGGTTAGTGGGGCCTTGGCAGTGCTGGGGAGTAGTTGGATTTGATGACCTTAGAGGCCTTTTCCAACCCAAACCATTCCATGATTCAGGAGCCTGCTGGCCCCAGTGTGTTCATACTGAGTCCCACGTGTCAGCACTCACCTTGCTGCCTCAGAGATGTGCAGTTGCTTGGATTTCTCTTTCCAATGGGATGCTGGACTCCAGAGCTGTGCTCTGGCTTTTCCAAAAGAAGATGAGTAATGGATGAGGAAAAGCAGATGAGAAGATCTAAGTAGCTGCTTAATGCAGGTTCCCTCCATCTCTCCCCTGTCACGTTGCCATAGAAGGCATGTGAGAAACTCTGTTAAAAATTAGTTGTACTTAACACATCAGGATGGGGACCAGAGCTACTTTATGTAGCTCCTTGTTTGGAAAAGTTCTGTTTGATGTTCAGAGGAAGGTACAAAGCAGCTTCCGGCTGTTTCCAGCACTGGGATAACTTTTTAATGAATGAGGTGGGAAAGAGACCTTTCAAAGGAGAATTTTGAAAGCACAGTATCTAAAAATAAATAAATCAATCATCTACTTTACTAATCATCTGAAAGTGCATCCAAAATAAATGCTCTTTACTTGATGGAAAATATGTCCCTGTGCAGGAGGAACCAGCAGCTGCCCACGGGGAGGGGCAGGAGCCTGGAGCCAGAGTGCTCTGCAGTGCTTGTGGGGGGAACTGTGCCTTTTGTTTCCATTCCTGTGCAACCTTGTCTGCTCTTCCCTGGGGTGGGGAACTTGCAGGAGTGTCCCAAACTCCAGGTGTGTGTTGGGAGGAGAGCATGGCCAGCAGGCAAGAGGGAGCAGCCCTGTTACTGTGCTGTACCAAGATGCAGGGGTACAACAAACAGTGTCAGATAACAACCTGTGTCAGGTACTTATTCCTGGAAGCGCTCAGGGCCAGGTTGGACAGGGCTTGGAGCAACCTGGGCTAGTGAGTGGCATCCCTTCCCGTGGCAGGGGGTTGGAACAAGATGATCTTTAAGGTTCCTCCCAACCCAAACCATTCCATGATTGTGTTGTTTCAGAGCTACACACTGTTTGAGCCCAAGCTGAGGGTCACTCTGTACTTGCTGGTTCGTGAGTTGCCAGTTAATTCATCTCTCCAGTGCAGTTCCTTTGAAGTGACACCAGGAATTCATTTGACTAATAAGCTCCATAAGCCCTGACCTGGGCAGTGCTGGGGGAGCTGTTTGCTTTGCTCCCTGGTGTGCCTCAGGGCTCTGCCATGTCCCCCCATTTGCTCTTGCATTTTCAGCCCTCAGCTGGTTCTTTGGGTGGGGGACAGTCTTGAGCTGTCGTGTTCCTGGTCTTGTTCCTGTTCTGGTGAATGACCTGGGGCAGGTCAGTTTATTGAAATTGGTGGGAGATTTTCAGTATGTGCGGGCAGGTTTTGAGTGAGGCCCATTATTACCCTGTTCCTTTTAGAGCACAAGTGCTTGAAATGGAGCATTGAATCAGGAGCTTTGCTGTGATTTGCTAGCACAAAAAGAGCCTTAATTTTATTAAACCAGCTGGCTTGAAAATGAGCCTTATTCCCCTGGTAGGCTGATCAGAATGGACACATCTGGACACTTCCACTCCTGCAGTCAGGAGGGAAAACCAGTGGTTGGCTCATTTGAAAAATGATAGTGAGGCCTGGTCTCTCCAGAGCAGAGTCTCTGAGCAGGAGATACCAAGCCAGGACCTGTCAAAACCTTTTCACGTTGGGTGATTTCAGCTTAATAAGCTCTGCCTTCATTTCTGGGGTGATTTCAGTGATGCCTTTTTATCTCTCAGCACCAAATGTCCTGTTCTGCAGTGACCTAAATAGTGGGATGAGGTGGGTGATCGGGAGAGGCAGGTCAGGGAGTGGGTCTGCCAGAAATGCAGAGGAAAAGCAGGACAGCTCACCATTGTTTGCCATGTCCCACTGAGGTTCAGCACGACTCTGGGGGTGTAACTCTTTCCTGTTGCCCCCTTAGGTCTTTCCAAGTGCTTCATCTTTGTTGGAAATGGCCTGGGAACAGGGAGCCAGGCAGGGGAGGTGACATGCACAGTTTGCTGCTCCTTGCATTCCAGTTTTCCTGCTTTAAATCCAACCATGATACCTCACTGACTGACAGACTGAAAAACCACACAGTCAGAAGTGATGCTGTTGTTTATCACTACAAAACCATATTTGAAGTATTTATGGGTTTGTGAGTGTAAAACAAGACTGAGGCGATGGAAAAATAAGATCAGCGTGAGGAAACCCCTTTCAGATTCCAAGGGGTTTGTAGCTGGGCTGTCTTGGCTCACACGTAAACCAGACATGCTGGTTTTCTCCTCCACATTTTAATGACAAATGGTGCTCCTGTGGTCTTTTGTTTTCATTTTTTTCCCCCTTCCCCTTAAGGGAAAGTTTTTTTTGCACAAGATTTCTGCACGAGTCTTCTCCCCTTTTAGGGATTTGGTCCCAGTCACACATTACCTGCTGAGGGCAGTGCCCTTCACCTTATCCCCATTCCCTGTGTCTCCATGGTGAGACTCCTGTGCACTGGGGTCTGATTTCTTGTTTTACCTCTGCTCTGGATCTCTGCCCTCTGTGAGTGAGTTTGAGCCCAGCCAGCCTTTAACAGGTGCTATTGCAGGCTTTGCCTCCAGAGCTGCACCACAGCAAGGAAGGCTCTGCCTGTGGAATTGTAGTAATCCTGAAGCACTGCAAAGCAGCAAATCCTCCCCACCACAACTCTTTTGTGTGTCTGTTTTTCCCCTCCAACCTGTCCCCAGTCCGTGACTGCAGGGTCAGGTCCTCCAGCACATCCCTGCTTTCTCCTTGAGGCTGCTGCTCACCAGCAGGGATGTTCTGCTTTGCTCTCTCTGCCAGGTTCAGGCACAGATGAGGCAGCAGCAGCAGCAGCAGGCTCAGAGCAGCCCCCCTCCCACGGCCCAGGGGCAGAAGCTGGGCTCCCTGACCCCACCGTCGTCGCCCAAGGCGCAGCGCGCGGGGCACCGCCGGATCCTGAGCGACGTCACCCACAGCGCCGTGTTCGGGGTCCCGGCCAGCAAATCCACCCAGCTCCTGCAGGCCGCGGCTGCCGAGGCCAGCCTCAACAAGTCCAAGTAGGTGGTGGGGATGTGGTGTCAGAGGGCAGGGAGGGGGGGCTGGGGGAGGCTCTTGGTGCCTCTGAGATGGAGGTGGGCACGAAACTCTGAGGGCTAAACGAGTCTCTGCCTTCCCAAGAAACCAGTTCAGGGCTTGGCAGAAAGTTGCTGAAAAAATTGCCCAGAAGTGCCTCTGAGGGGTTACACACCCTCCAAAAGCCCAGGGCCTTGCTGTGGATCACAAAAGCCAGTGTCATTTCAGCTGTTCACCAGTAGCCTGGGTGCACTCCTCATGCTTCCTGCTTGGCATCAGTGCTTCCTGAAGGTTGGACTGGATGGTCCTGGAGGTCTTTTCCAACCTTAATGATTCTGTAGTTCCCCAGGAGTACTTGCCAGCCCACTGTTGTAGTGTCTGCAGGCAAGAAACCTTCACCTGGGCACTGCAGGTGATTGTTTCTCAGGGGATGCTTGTTTTAACCCCTGAGACCAGGATGTTCATCCAGCTGAGGAGCAGCTCAGGCTGAATTGTTCCTGGATTTCTGGGCAGGCAAGTGCAGCAACTTGTGCTGAGTGTTTCAGTTAGGAAGTAGTTACAATGCAGTAGCTTGGAGCAGCTGGTAGTGCTGGACAGAGGATTTCAGATGGGTTATTAATGACTTGTTTGGTTGGGATGATCACATCCAGATCTGCTTCCACCACACCCTCGGGCTCCCCACGGACCTCTCAGCAGAATGTCTACAACCCGCCCGACGTGTCCACGTGGAACCCATTTGATGATGATAACTTCTCCAAGCTCACAGCTGAGGAGCTGCTGAACAAGGACTTTGCAAAGCTGGGTGATGGTAGGTCTGTGGGGGTGGTTTAACACCTTCCTGCTCTGGGAAGGAACATGGCATGGAGTGGTCATGCCTTTGGTCTGGTGTTCCTTCAGTGCTCTGTATTACTGTGATCCTCTCAGCTAAATCCTTCCCATTTCCCTTCTACTTGCTCAGCAGTGCCTCAAAGGCACCAACTGCTTTTACAGTGGTCCTACTCAGTTGTCTGTAGAAGCTGCAGTTTAAACTCTGCTTCATCTGCAAGCTGGGATTTGCAGGAAGGGGCTTAATTCACACACTGAAATAGTGTCCTAACCAATATAGATAAGCAGCCTGCTTTCAGAATGGAAGTTTTTCCCCTAACTCTGTGTCTGGCATTTCAGGGAAAGTTCCAGAAAAGGTGGGCAGTTCCACAGAGAACTTGATTCCAGGTTTCCAGCCAGCTTCATCTGCAGCCCAGGCAGACGCGTTTGGTGGCTCTTCGTTCACCGCTGGGTCAGGTGAGTTTGTGAACGTGAGCTACAGGGCAGTGCCCTGGGCAGCACTGCAGAAAAGTGGCAGCTCTTGGTCAGAATCTCTTTGAAAGGGAAGTAAAACTGATGTAAATTGAGCTGGGCCCTGGCAGCAGGGGCTGTAGGGAATAGGTTGGCACTTCAGTAGAAAGGGGAGGTAGGAAGGATGCGTGTCCCTGTCACAGCTGGGTGGCAGAGACAGGAGGCACTGTCTGTAGGCAGAGGTGAGGCAAGAAACTAAGTGAGCCCCTTAAGTTCACAGGACAGCTCCTTAGTGTGTTGAAGTTCCAAGGATCTCAGAATTAGGGGTAAAACATGTTTTGTGCACTAAGGGAATTGGCCTCAGAGACGTTGGTTGGACGTGCTGGAGCTGTCGGGCTGTGGGAAGGAGGAGAGGAGCAGGGATAGGAATGTCTCTGCTGCAGAAGGAGGATGGCAGGGATGAGTGAGCAGGGAAGGTCCTCAGAGGAGAGCATCAGCTCTCCCTGAGCGCAGCACAGACCTGCCAAGCACAGTGTTGGAAAGCTGCTTCAGGAGCTGCAAATGCCAGTGATCCTCTCCCTGCCTTGTGCAGCCCTTGTTACTGGTGACAGATGCAGCTGTTTGATGCCTCCCCTTGAAAGCAAAACAACCCTTGGTGAGAGGAGTCTGGGAAGAGACTGAAAAATCCTTTGTGGGGCAAGAAGTGGCAAATCCATTTACACTTATTTCTGTTTATAAAAGGAGCTTTAGAGGAGCTTCTAACTGAGCTTGGCTGTTGGCTCTTACCTGAGAATTAAGGAGTTAAGTCCATGGAACAGGAGTGCTCCAGGGAGTTGCTTTCTGCGTTTGTCCAGCTGTGAGCAGTTTCTGGTGTTCCATCAGCCTTTGTGGAGGGGTGTTGAGCAGCAGCAGCCCCAGATTCAGCTGTAATGTAACTGAAAGCTTGAGGAGCATCTGCATGTTCTGGGCTTTCTGATCACTCTTCTGTGTTCAGTTCTTTTAGAGGCTGTCTTTAAAATGTGCCCCTTGACTTTCCTGTCCTGGGGTTTGCACAGGAAGTTGTGTTGGAAACCTTGGTGCTGGGCTGGAGCCTTCCAGCCCTTCTCTTTCTTTCCTCAAAGACAGAAGTCTCTCCAGGCCTGTCTGGTACAAGATGCTGTGTGTTTTATTCCAGACACAGAGGCCTGACATGGGCTGTGTATTTGCTGAGGCATTTCACCTTTTGTGCTGCTGTGAAGGGAGATAACAGCATTTCCCTGCCAGGGAGTGTTTTGAGATCTGTGTGTTGGAGAGCTACATGGTAATAGCTGTTTGGTTTTGTTGTTTGGTTTTTTATTCTTTTCACTGGCAACATAAACTGGATTTGAGTGTGTGTGTGTGTTGTTCTGTCAGGCTGTTGTTGGGCTCTGACACTGAACCGTGCCTGTGCTGAGACTGCTCGATGCTTTCTGCTTTCCTCTGCCCTGTTTCACTCTGCATTTTCTCTTCCTTTTCTCTCCCAGCTGAAAAAACGAAAGACATTCTGAGTTTGGACTCTAGCCCTCCTCTTCTGACTGTGCCTGATCCTTTCATTCCTCTCCCATTATCTGACACACCAGGTAACAGAGCAGAGTTTGTGGAGGGGGGCAGAGTCTTGGGCTTTGTTTCGTCCTCTTAATGTTCTGGTTGTGTTTCGAGGCACCCCTGAGATGCTGGGCTCTGACAGGCTCAGCTGAACTCAGGGGCAGTGCTGATGGGTGGGCTTGGTTTTCCTGGCAGACCCCAGGGTTGTCTCATTGTTCCTAATGCCAGCAGTGTTGGTGTCTTTAAAGGGTCAGTATCCAAAGGCTGGAGCACCTCTCCTAGGAGGAAAAACTGAGAGCTGGGGGAAGGGAAGAGAAGAGAAGGCTCTGGGGACACCTTAGAGCCCTTTCCAGGTCCTAAAGGGGCTCCAGGAGAGCTGGAGAGGGACTTGGGACAAGGAATGGAAGGACAGGACACAGGGAATGGCTTCCCACTGCCAGAGGGCAGGGTTAGATGGGAGATTGGGAAGGAATTCCTTCCTGTGAGGGTGGTGGGGCCCTGGCATGGGTTGTCCAGAGAAGCTGTGGCTGCCCCATCCCTGGAAGTGTCCAAGGCCAGGCTGGATGGGGCTTGGAGAAACCTGGGCTAGTGGAAGGTGTCCCTGCCCATGGCAGGGGGGGGCACTGGATGGGCTTTAATGTCCCTCCCAACCCAAACCATTCCATGATTCTATGAAAAATAACCACCAGGTAATTAATCACCTCTTTTGACCTAAGCTCTTTTCAAATTGGTCTCCAGCTTTGAAATTGTAGGTTTTATTATTGTTAATCCTTCTTTTCTGGAAGAGTCAGTATTTCTTTGGCTTCCACAGGCTGCTGCAAATTCGTGCATCATGTGAAGCACAAGTTACATGTGACCTTTTCTGATTTGGCAAAGTTTTCTGGTGCAGTTGGTGCTATTTCCATTTCCTTTGCTTCTGTCTTTCCTCTGTGCACATTTCTGCCTGCAGCAGCCAACACTTTTTAGCACAAGATTATGTAAGTGCTTAGGAGCTTATTTGCAAATCGGTGGGATTGGGAAAATGGGAATGTTTTTATCTTGGAGTCTCTCTAAGCCCTCCAGTGACTGTGTGTGACAGTCCCTGGTCAGTGAGCCCCAGACAAGTCCTGGTGGCAGCTCCCACCCTTGTCCTTAGCCCAGGCTGTGGATCACTGGGGCTGTGACAGTAGAGGACCCAAACTTCAAAGTGTGCTTGTGAAGGTGGCATCTCTGCATGGAGAGCTGAGCAATTCAGGAGAAAAATAAATCCCTTTTTTTCTGTAAGTCTGTGGAACTTGCTTCCTTCTGGTGGATGCTCAAAGAGCACGAGAAATGTGGTTTGGTCTAAAAGGGATTTTACATAAATGCTGCAGTTTGAGAGTAGAAAGAACGTGGAGGCTTTGTCCCCCGTGTGAGCACGTGCCAGGAGTGACCTGCCCAGCTGTGACTTGGAAAGAGCCCACAGAAGGCACCTGACTGCATGTTTTCCTTCCCTCCTCAAATGCTATTGGAAGTGTTGTTCTTCCTGGTTGAAATCTGTCACCCAGACCATGTAATTCCCTACCAGCATCATCCCCAGCTCACACAGCTGCACACCAGGACGTTTTCCTTGCTGCCTGTAGCATTTCCATGGAGCACAACCACCAGGAGCAGCAGGTGAGCTCCAGCTGTGGGAGCTCTGGAATTCTTTATGGTACAGGAACCGCTGTGGGGGAACTGCCTGCCAGCCCTGCCCTTGGGGGCAGCTCATCAGAGCAGCAGTTGCTGCAGTTCTTGTGGTGCCAGGCTGCTCATCCCACATGTCTGGCCCTGCCTGGTTGTGCAGGGAGGTGCTAAACCCTCTCTTGCTGCTCTCCCTGTGTCTGGTCCCACTGAGTTCAGTGGATCCCCTTCCATGGGGCCAAGGGTGCACGGGAGGTGTGGCTGTGTTGGCTTCCTGCAGGTTCCTGCCAAGGCATCTCTCATTTATTTTTCATTTTTCAACATAGAACTTGAGGCCAGAAGCTCATAAGGGTTTTTCAAGGGCCAGATCTGTGGACTTACCCTTACCTTTCAAACCAAGAGGGTTTTGTCTGCACTTGTAAATTCAACAGAAAAGATAAAAATCCTTTGGATTCAGGCTTTGAGTCTGTGTCTGTCATGTAGGACAGAGTCGTCTTTGTTCCTCTGTGTTACCTGTGCAGAAACATCCCACAGCAAAGGGAGGGATGTGCTGACTGGCAGGTGAAAGGTGTTTTTAGTGGTGCCCTGTGAGTCAGCAGAGCTGGGAGTGACTCCAGTCTCCCAGTACAGCATCTCAGTTGCACCTCACCAAGCTGCCTCAGTTCTTTGCAGGAGCAGCTGAATTTCCTGGAATGCTTACTGAATATTTCCTTTCATTTGGAGTATTTTCATTCCCGAGAAAACCTGATAATAGTGAATGTCCTTGGTTTGCAAACATTTACCTTAGTCTTTAGAGGCTGGGAGGATGCACAGCCCTTCTAGAAGTTCAAGTGTGAGCCTTTACCCTATGCTGACAAGGGCAGTGTTGTTTAGGAGGGTTTTCAGTACCCAAATGAGGTTTTATTGGGTGTTTTCCCCGTTTGCCAGCTCTGTCAGTTCTCTGCCCTCTAGACCTGCAGCAGCTGAAGGGCTGGTTAAAGCTCAGCTGCTTTTTCTGCCTAAACCACAGCCTTGCTCCCTTTGGCACCTGGAGGTGCAGGTGGCATCTCTTGAGTGTTGGCCAGAGAGCTCCTGGGCCTCTCCCACTTTTCTCTGCATGCTCAGAAGGACAGATGCTATCAAGTGGCAGTGGGATGGTTTCCAGTGTATTCCTCCTCCTCCAGTGTGTAATGGCTGCAATTCTTAATGGAACTGTAGCTAGTGAGAGGAGCTGGCAAGGGGGATGTGAAAATATGGCAAAACATCTGTTAAAATAAGGAGAAATTAAATATTCATGCTGAAAACATTTTTCCTTGTGTATGTGCAGGAAAATGAGCCAAGTTGTTCTTAATGAGCTTATTGCAGGAGTCAGCACTGACTAATCCTAATGGAGTGGTGATCAGTGGTGACTCTCTGCATGGGGCTCCTGAGTGTATGTGCCCATGGACTGAGCTCCTGGGAGCACAGGGGGCTGCTCTTTGCACAAGGTGTTCTGGAGGCCTGAAATTAAACTGAGTTCAGGACAAGTCTCTCACTGAGGTTTCACTCCCTGAGTGGTTCCATGTCTGGGGTTTCTAAACCAGCTTTGCAGAGCTTTGTCTGAGAGGTCTGACCCAGAGCCCCTGATGCTGCTGCTCTGGCCCATGTCCCTTATTTCCCACTGCAGTTGGAGTGTTAAATGCTGGCCTGATGTGGGTACCCACACTCAGCCATCTGTTAGATGAGGTCTCACACACATCCTTTGACTTCAGGAGCGTCTGCTCACATCAAGATTTTGAGTAAGTGCTGGCTGGGCCCAGGGAAATGTCCTCTGAGATACTGCCAAAAATGTTCCTTTCAGTTGTTGGGGTTGGTTGCTTTGGGGTGGGAGGGGGAGTCTCCTCCTTGTCATATTTCCAGATAAACTCTGTCAGTACTGAGCTCAATGCCACCTTGGCACAATGAGTCAATCTTTCTTACCCCTATTTTAACAGAAAATTGATCATTCTCTGTGAATTTACACAACCATTTCCTCCCTGCAGTAATTCAGCATCAGCTGCAGCTGAGAGACAAACGTGTCTGTGGTGGAGGGACTTAGTTGCTTGAGGAACAGCAGCACCAACCAGCCTCTGCCACAGTATCTTACCCTTAAAAAAATACAAGATGAGAGAAATGTCACGTCCAGCACAGCTCAGTAAACGTGCAGGGATAGCTGGGGGAGGGTGCACAGGCCAGGGAAGGACTTCTGTGCCAGCTGGGCACACACTGAAATCTTGGTTTGCATGGAAAGGCAAACGCTGTTGCTTAGTGTCACATTGGGGTTCTCCAAAGCCTTTAAATAGCACTTCAGGGATGATGTTTGCCTTCTTATTTCTTATAAATGCTCCTGGACTGGTGTGTTTCCACCTTACCTTGGGATGCTTATCAGGGTAAGGAAGTAGATGTCCTGCAGTGCAACTTCCAAACAAAACATGTCCACACCCCTGGCCTGATCTAGAGCTTGTTATCAGCCATGTGGGGCCCTGATCACCATTCCTGCTCAAAATGCAATTGGCTTCAAAAAGCAGAGTTTTTAGCAAAGAAATGACTCTTCTCACTGTGTTGAATATGTGGCCTTTAGGAGCTTCAGGAGCTGGGTCCCAGCTTTGTCCCAAGGCAGCCCAGGGAGCTGGGGGTGAGTGTCAGGCTTTTGCAATGTTTGAAGAACTGGGAGTGGGACAGAATCGTGAAGTGTTGAGATGAGGTTGCTGAAAGTGGCAGTTTGTGGCACCTGGAAGCACAAGCTGGGACTCAAAGCACTGACAGCCTTGTGAAAACACACAAGCTCAGCTGCTGTAGCAGGGCCACTGTTACTAATGCAGGAGGGTCTTTTATTTCTCGGCATAAAACACTTGATGAGATGTTTTTCATCAGCATAACTCTACCAAAGGCCCATAAATTCTGACAACTGGGTGCCCATCTATGTCAGGGTGTTCACAGCAACTGTAAAAGAAAAACTGTATTTCCAGTGAGAATTTATTTGTCCCAAGATGGCACTTTGAGATGAAGTAATTACAGACATGCACAGCCACATATTGGTGTGTACTAATAATCTGAGTTTGCATCTTGAGTTGGGAAGATGCAAAAGGGCAGCTACTCGTCTGGGAACTTGATGGATTAATTGCTGCATTAAGTGAGAGGACAATATGGTGTGGTGATGATTTGAGGCAAGAAAGCCAACAGACCTTGGGAATCACAACTAAATGGGTGTAAATAGCATCTAGGGTTGCTTTGAGCTTGATCTGAGGGGGTATAATTTCTTATTTTACAAATATTTGAGATCCTCAATGTCAAACTAAAATTACTTGATTTCTTAAGGAGCCACTGTTAAATGTTGTCCAATCATCCTCTGTGGTGTTTACAAAGTCCTGTGTATTTGGAGCATTCCAACTGCCTTTATTCAGCTTCTCTTCCTGTTTGTGCTCCATAAGAAACAATTCCATTTCACAGCAAGCCCATTAGGAAAATTAAACTCCAGTGCCTTCCTTGGTCAGCCCAAGTCCTCTGTTGCTGAATAACATTCAGGGCCTCCTGTAACCCTAGCACTGGGTCAGTCAGTAGGCAGCAATGGTCCCCAGTGCCCAATCCCTGCCCACGGTGCTGATTCCCTCCAGCTCCCAGCACAGCTGACCCCGCAGCATTTTTACAACCTTGTCTTTCTTTCCCAGTTGCCACCCGAAGAAAAGGACTCTGCTGTGTCCTCTCTTGAGTTGTCTTTCCCTTTGCTCTCCCTCCAGTCCTCCAGTGAGTAACAGCTTTGCTGTGTGTGGTGCTGCTGCCCCTCCTTGGCTTGGAGATGGTGCATCTTGTTCAGTGTGTTCTCAACTCGGGGCAGATTTTTGCCTCCATTCCCTTTTTAACTTGCAAGTTTCTCAGGAATCTTTATTCTCTCTAATAGCCTGCTCTGACTAAAAGCCCATTTGCCTTCCTCTTCTCTTGATTTGTATTTTTTTTCCTAACTCTAGTCATTCTTAAGATACTTTTTTGCATTTTCTTTGTTGCTTCAGGGGCATGTGGCCCCAAATAACTGCAGCATGTCAGTGGAGAGTCTGGAGTGGTGGTGTTGCAGATGCAAAGTCTGTGCAAACTGACTAATTGTGAACCTCAGTCAGATCTGTGCATGTGGTAGAAAAGGGATCTGAAGATCTGAATCTGAAGATTTTCTCAGTGGATAGTCCAGAGCTCTGCTTCTCAACCATTGCATGGCATTTGAACTTGTTTGCTTGTTCCAAGATACGAATCCATAGTTAATTCAGGGGCTTCATTTCCTTCTTATGTTGGTACACATCAAAGGAAAGGCTCTTGCTTTCATTCCTGGAGGAAGGGATTTAATTTTCTAGTCTCTGAAGCCACCAGCATGAGGCATTTGAGGGTCCTCCAAGCCCCCTTAGCTGTAGGCTCTTGCTTTGGTTTTTCTGCAGAGTTTTCCTTGCTCTGACAGGAAACAATCAGGAACTTCTTACTGTGAGGAGCATGGAACTTGGGAAGAATGTGAAATATTCATCCAAAGGCTGCAGTGTGTGGCTGGGCTTTACCTCTGGAGAGGGTTAATGGGGCACTTTTTAATTTCAGCTTAGACACCTTCTCAAGGCTTCTAATGCCCTGCGTACTGAGCCATGACCCTCACTGGTGCTGCACAGCCCTGGCAGGGCTGGAAATGGGCAAGGCAGAAAATCCAGCAGAAAAGGAAAGGAAACACCCCTGGCCAGCTTATCCTGCACCTGGGACAGGCTTGGTTCCCTGTGACCTGGGAAGCATCTGGCAGATTTTTCGGAGGCTGACTGAGGATGTCTCCAAGAGGCAACTCCGTGTGGGAGCACAGCTGTAGATTAAAGCACACCTTTCCCAGTTGGAGTTTGATGAAAGCCCATCCTGAGAGCTCTCCAGGAGCTGTGTGAGATCAAACACCTCTGGATAGGGTTCCACTGTCTTAACCTTGTTTATCCACAGGCTTGTTCTTGTGTATGCATGTGAATGGTCTGGATTTGTCTCTTGGATTTGGGGCAGAAGCACCTATGATACTCTAAACCCCTGAGTTAGCTGCATTGATACAGATGGTATTGTCCTGTCACACTCCACTCTGAGCTTCATACCTGCACAAAACTGGTTGTAATGAGCCCTGAAACTGCAGCATTGAGAGAGTTACTCTTATTTCATGTTCCACTGCTCTTTGCTGCATCTTTGCCATCGTGACCTCTCCTAAAACCAGCCTGGGGTTGTGCCCACACACCCAGAGGGTCACCAGGAACTGGTGCTGTAGTGGCAGAACATCTCTCTTGGTTCCCCCCAGTAAGAGTGCTGGTTCCCCCAGTGCTGGTTTTTTCCCAGTAGGAGTTCTGGTTCTCCCCCAGTAGGAGGGTGGTTGCCCCAGCAGAAGGTGGGTGAGGGTGCCAGGGGATGTCCAGAGCAGTCCCTGCCCAGGGCTGTCACCTCCATTTCCCTGCAAGGGGCAGGAACGTGCCACGTGCTGGGGGCTCTGCCTGGGGAGTCTGTTCTGCAGCTGATGATCACTTTGTGTACATGTGAGTGGGCACTGTTGTCCTTGTACAGGTCACAGGAACGAGCGTAATTATCCCAGTTTCCTCTCTTCTTACTCACTCTGATCCCTGCTGGCTTCTCCCCATCGCAACAGGACTCCACTCACAGGTGGAAGCAGCTTTTCCCTTGGAAACTAAAGGGAATTCCCTCAGTAGCAGGACCCAAACTGCAGTTCATTGTCACAAGGGATTGGTTTTCTTTCCAGGTCTGGCTGTGGTTAAGCTGTAGCTGCCCGTGTTTGTGCCCAGGGAACAAGCAGGGAATCCCTCCCTGAGCTGCTGCTGCTCCCATGTTGGAGCTGGGGGGAAGCAGAGGCTGGAGCTGGGTTTGTTTGGCACTGCAGAGGCACGAGGTGTTCTTGGACTTGAGCATCTGCTATGGGTTCAGAAAAGCTTTCTTTAGCACAGGTGTTTTTTATAAGCATTGTGGTGCTGAGGAGAGCAGCCCTCACTGCTGTGGAGAAGGAATTCCTGCTAATTAACACAGAACCCTGGATTTCACTGGGTATTCTCTAACCTTTCCTTTGCTCCTTGTTAAAGGTGAAGCTCACACCACTTAATGAAACTGTTCCTTTTCTTTACCTCTTACTCCTACAGGTTAGTACAAGATGCAACACAGACCAGAAACCAGGGAATGAACTGCTAGGCCTCAAGATAGGCTGAGGCACTTGATTTTTGTTACTTTACCTCCCTTTCCATCTCTCCTACCACCTTCTTGTTATTGTTGGATTTCTCAGCCTCACTCAAAAGGGATAAAAGTTCCTGTTAATTGTGCACTGAGGGCTGCAGTGGCTGCCTGAGTCAGCACCAGCAGTGCAGGAATCATGGAAGGAGATCTCGTGAGACAAGTAACAAAATCAGACAAGGAACCACTGGCAGCCTAAAGCTTTGCTTAAAACCAGCTGGGCCCAGGGGACAGGAGGGAAAGTGCACCTGTAGGGAGAACAGCATGTTTGTTCTTGGATTTGTGTGTGGTTCAGAAGTGTGGCTGAGCTCAACAGGCAGCTCCAGCACCTGCCCAAGTACAGTTGCCGTGTGTCACAGGGACAGTCTGCACCAGTGAGACAGGAGAACACTGCTGGAAAGGGCAGGGTGGAGCAGGACACTTGGAAATGGGATCATGAAGGAGTGAGTGCTGGATGTGTGGCTTTGAAGGTGCAGGTTGGTGCAGGTGCCCTGGGAGGAGCTGGGCACTAACAGGCCTTTGGAAGAGTCTGCTTTGAGCTGGGCATGATCCCTTCCCCTTGTCCCCACGGCTCTCCCTTGTTGTTTTCCCAGCACACCACAGCCAGTTCCAGCCTTCTTGGCCCTCCTTAGAGCATTAACACCTCCTTGTTGCCTGGCCCTGCTCTCAAGCCTCTCCCTCCTCCCAGGGAAAGCCCCTCTTTGTGCCACAGAAGGCAGGAATGGAGGGATTTGGTTTGGCAAATCCACCTTTTAAAACTGAGTGTTCCTTGCAGAGGTGGGAAGGGTTTCATACACATTAAGGCTGCTGTTCCCATCAGGCTTTTCTTTCAGCTGACCCTTTTCAGGCCTTTAATGATCCAGCAGCTGCCTCTCAGGCTGATTTTTAGGCTTCTCTCCCTTCCTGGTTGCTTTAGTGTGTCGGCTTGTGAAGGATTTCATGGGGAGTAGAATTTGTCCTGCTTTGAATAAGCAGCTCCAAAGCCTCCAGGCTATTTTATTATTTATGTAGAGCAATAAAAACCATGGTTATTATTACCATATATGTAACTGTGCAACTTCAGCTTTCCTTTGGTGTTCTCAGCATGGTAAGTCTTTTATAGAGCAAGATTCCTGTGCTTTTGGGCAATTGGGAGCATGTTTTCTTTGGATAATAAATAATTACACCAGCCTTTGAACTCAAAAATTAAAATATAGATGTAACAGTCTTGTAACTTTCTAATGTTAGATTATAAACAGGAAAATGGCCAGATTTGTCCATGTGGAGCAAGTTTTATCAGAGCTGTTCTACTGCAGGTGATTACTTCTAGTAAGTCCTGACATTGTTCTTTATCCTCTTGTTCTGTGCAGCATCCCTTGTGAAAGCTGAATAATTAATCTGGTTATTGCAAACCTGGTTAGTGACTGGGAAATCACTCATCCACCAGATGAATAATTGAGATTAATTTCTTGCCCAGGTGATCTGAGTGTCTTTGTGTGAGGGATAATGGGAACCCTCAGGAGTTGTGCTGCTGAGAGTGAAATAACTGCCTGGGAACTGGACAGCTCTGTAACCCCAGGGCAGGTTCTGATGGCTGGAGCTGGAGGATCTCCATTTCTGGTTTTAAGGGCTCTGAGGTTCCTTTCTTGAGCAGACTTGTGGATCTTACTCGTTCTCCTCATCAGACGAAGACTAATAAAGGAATCCTCAGCATAGGAAGGGGGGGAATTGTTTACATTTGGGCTTCAGTGGGTCATGTTAAGCTTATGGGTGTGGGGTTGAGCTTGTTGTGTGCTGTTTTACAGCAGCTCCTCGGGGAGAGCAGCACCCAGGGGGCAAGGATGTTCTCACCTGTCTTAGGTGACCTGGCCCACTGGAGAGCAGCTGCCCTCTGGTGTCCCATCCTGGGGGACAAACTTTTTAGCAGGGCCTGTTGTGAAAGGACAAGAGATGGTGTTAAACTGAAGGATGGTTAATTTTGATTAGATAAAAGGGAATTTTTTTACAATGGGGGTGGTGAGGCCCTGGCACAGGTTGCCCAGAGGAGCTGTGGCTGCCCCATCCCTGGATGTGTCCAAGGCCAGGTTGGATGGAGCTTGGAGCAACCTGGGCTATGGAAGGTGTCCCTGCCCATGGCAGGGGGTGGGGCTGGATGAGCTTTAAGATCCTTTCCAACCCAACCCATCCTGGGATCCTGTGTGGAGCCATTTGCACACAGTGTGCTGCACATGCTCCTGAGGCTGCCACGAGAGCCCTGCACTGAGCACCTGATTAATGTTGTCTTTTTCTTTTTCTTGCTTTTTCTCTCTGTTGCCTCCCTTCCTCCTTTTCCTGCTTAACCCAGAAAAACTGATTGAGGGACTCAAATCTCCTGAGCCTGCGCTTCTGCTCCCCGACCTCCTGCCTCTCGCTGACCCCTTCGGTAGCACGTCAGACGCTGTGAATGGTAACAACAATCCCAGGCCCCCTCCCCTCTGCCTGTCCTGTCCTGCATGGTGACCCACATGCACCCCACAGGCTCCCAGAACAGCCCCTGGTGCTGCTGAAACACAACGTGTAGGAACTTGTGGGTTGTGCTGAGGCAGATCTGCCTTTTCTCCATGAGATGAACACCTGAGGGGTGAAGTTTGGTGTTTGTATCTGGAATCCAGGTGTATTGATCTGGCACAGCAACGTGACACAGCTGTGCCTTGTGTGTTCTCTTAGTGAAAGAAAGTTACTTGCTGACTCAAGGAGAAGATGCCAAAAACCCCTCCCTTTCTGGTCAAGACTTTGTGTTCAGCCGCAGCCCTGGCACTGAGCTGGTCTGTCTCTCCATGGATGAGCTTTAAGATCCTTTCCAACAGCATTCCCTAGACCTGGGGAATGCTGGGAATAATGTGCTAGGCTGCTGTGAGCCTGGATGCAGCAGGCATCAGGCAGGACTAAGATTCTGGAGTGTTGCAGAATCCTGTTTTGATCTACTTGCCAAGTAATTGCAGGCTCAGTAGTTGCCATCAGCTGATGGTGTGGGCTGGGGTCCCTTGACCATCTAGGTGCAACCTGTGGCTTTGAAAGGAGAGGAAGGAAATGAGTCACTGTAACAGTAAAACTTCTCCCTTTTGCAGTTTTTGGCAGTTGTCTGAATGCTCTTAGATAATGATCCTGCAAATCACAGACACTCACTGCTGGGAAAACGGAATTAAAACAGGTCATTAATCTCTCAGGTTGACCAATTAGGCCATTTGTGCTTCAGCGTTTGGGTGCATCCTTGTCCTTTAATTTAACTTGGTCATTCCCTTGCTGTTGGTCCCTGAGGAGGAGACCCAGACAATCGCAGCATGTGGCTGCTGTGACAGGTACCTGCTCTGCCTCTCCCTTCCCTTTGTGGTTTCTACAAACCAAATCCTTCCTTCCAGCCTTTGTAAATGTCTCCTGTTGTCTCCACATGGTGGCTGAGATGGATAGTGGGGATTGGGGCTTCCAGTGAGATGTCAAGTTCCAAAACTTTGTCACCTCCCTGTTGACTCTGCAATCCTTGCTCCACTGGACCCTTAAATGGGAAAAAAGATCCCACATCTTGGCTATTTACAAGCTTAACTGGGACCATGCTAAGGGCTCCAAAGCAGGTGTTTTAATGACCTGTTACTCCTGTTGCAAGGGAACTCTGTCATGGTCAGGCTTTTCCTTTTCCTGGACAAGGATCTTGTGGATATTTGCCCAGCCCCAGCTCTCCTGCTTGGCTGCAGGGCAGGTGTTATTAACCTGCTGTTCCATGCTCTGGGTATTTCAAATTGGGCTTGCACAAATGAAAAGAAACAAAACCAAATAAAGACTCCCACCCAGCAAACACTGATGAGTTACAGTCTTCCCTTGTGATTAAATTATGGTTGGACTCCAGCCTCCTGTGCTGACATGTATTACAGGGTCACTAAAGGGTTCAGACAGCTGCTGCCTCAGCTCCTACTTCTGCCTTTCCTTGCAAACTAACCTCTGGCTTCTCCCCTGCTCTGCTGCTTTTCCTGTGGAAAGGAAAACCCGACGTGGCTGTGGAGAGCCTGATCCCGGGGCTGGAGGCCCCGCTGCCCCAGCGCCTCGTGTCCCAGAGCGAGTCGGTCGCCTCCAACAGAACAGGTTGGTGAGGCAGGACGGGGGGCCCAGGGGCTCTGGCAGCCAGCAAGCACTGGCTGTGCCCTTGGAAGCAGCTTCCTCTCACTGCTCTTCCCACCAGCGTGGGCTGGGCCTGTCTGTGTGTCTCGTGAGGGGATGCTGGGTGGTGGTTCCTCCAAGGTCACTTGTCTGCCTGGGAGGAATGGGTGGATCTCAGGGAAAGGCTCTTCCCCCAGAGGGTGGTTGGGCACTGAACAGGCTCCCCAGGGTCATGGCCAGAGCTCCAGGAGCATTTGGACAACGCCCTCAGGCACATGGTGGGATTGTTGGGTGTTTGTACACGGCCAGGAGTTGGATCAGTGATCCTTGTGGGTCCCGTCCAGCTCAGGACATTCCATGATTCCGTGGTACCATGTTCCCTGAGCCCACCATCACAGACCTGTGGGTGCTGGAGCATTGCTGCAGCAAGGTGCTTGAGAACTCTGATTGCTGTCCCTTGGAGCATGTCCCATGGAGGATGGCCACAGCCTGGCCCTTTCTCACCACACAGGCCTTGGTCAGGCCACTTTTCACAGCGGATGGACTTGAGCTCTTTTCAGAGGTCTCTGAAAACAGGCAGTTTGTATCTGGTTTGCAGCTCCTCCCTCCCTGCACAGCCCCCCCCTTTAACCTGTCCCTGTGGGATTTCCTTGTCTGTTCAGCTTCAGGGGGCAGGTCATCCCAGAGAAGGTGGGAGGTGTTTCTGGAGGTGTTGGGCCTCTCTACCCTCACTGAAGGGAGTGTTTTCCAAAACTCTGCTTGTACCCTAAGTGTGTGTGAATGGGAATGTGGGAATATGAGCTTAACATTCTTTGTGTCCTGTTCAATGCTACCCTGGGATGCTCACCTGGATCCAGACTCTCTCACTGGGGAAGACTCTCTGCTTGACTGTTCTCTGCTCTCTAACCCTGCTGCTGATCTCCTGGATGAGTTTGCTCCTGTAGCTTTTGCAGCTCAGCCTCACAAAGGTAAACTGGCCCCTCGCTCTGCCCCTGAGCTCTCCTGCTGTGTGGGCTGGAGCTGATGTGAAGCAAAGCTTATACTGGGTTACACAGGCAGGTGCTCTGACCTATGTTCTGGTGGTGTTTTCTTTCCCCAAGCCATTGTTTTGATTTCTTCCCAAACTTAGAATGTACTCTAAAGTACTAAGGGAAAAATATAAAGTATTCAGCTTGACTGTAAAGACAAGGTTTGTCAGAGTCGGTGGCATTTCCCCTGGAACAGGGATCCAGCAGAAGGAATTCAACAGGCATGAAGAGTGGGCTGTGTGTGCAGCCCTTCTGCTTTTGCTTTTCCACATGGGATTTAAGGCCTGGTTTTATGCTGCATGACTGAATCTGGAAGGGTGCCTGATAATCATCTGTCACAGGTTTTTGGATCAAAAGGTGGGGTTTTTGGTTTGTTGGAGTTGGCATCCCAGGCACGTGACTGAGCTCTTCCAGCTCTAGGGGATGTTTTCCTTACCAGAGGATATCAGGAGAAGTTCTGGAGTCAAACTGCAGTGTCACAGCAAACACAAAGGAGAGCCCAAGTGCAGTGTCCAGCTGAGAAGTGGGACAGTGTCATGGGAACACAAAAGCAGAGGTGAAGAGGAGAAGCAGAGCATGTGTGTGGTGATTGCCAGGAGCTGTGGCTGTGCTGTGCAGAGATCACAGATCTGGTCTCTGTCCATTAGTAAACAAGACCCGAGGGACCCTGGAGCTGGTCATAGCTCACATGGCTCTTCCTTTTCCCCAGCTGAAATCCAGGCCCTCTCCGTGGCTGGAGCAGTGGCACAGGAATGCTGGGAAGAGCTGTCAGCTGGAGTGTGGTGTGCACAGGACCTTCTCCTGCTCTGGCACGTGGCTGTGCTGGGCTGCAGCAGCTCTGAGCAGGGCCTGTGTCCCCTGGGGACAGGGACAGGGGCTGGGGAGTGACTCACCTAAGCCAGGCTTGCAGGAAATACTGGGTAATACCTGGATGGGAGGGAAGGCCAGGACTTCTGGGCTATTTATTGCCTTGGAAAGAGAGACCCAGAGCAGCAGTGCTGATTTCTGGGTGCCCCTTGGTGCTGGGTTGTGCTCTGCTCCTTTGGTGAGTATCCCTATAGCTACAGAAATGATCTGTCCTCAGAGGAATCGCTGTGAAAACAGCCTGTAATCAATTTTTACACTTGATGGCACTTCAAAATGAGTTTGTGTTTTCCACAGAGCTTTTGGGTTAAACAAGCAGTTGTTTTAATTGCTCAGTGCTGTAATACACTTCTGGGCCACTTTATTTTGTGTAAATGGCTTGAACTGTGTGTGGAGCAGTTACTGCTCCATCCTGGAACACAGCAAAGCCCAAATGTTGCTGGTGTGGCTTAATGAGAAAATGAATTAACAGGCTCCTGTGGGGCTCTCCCAGGCTGCCCTGCTGTTCCCTCTGGGATGGGAAAGGATCATGTTTGATGAGAAAATGAGACCCTATTAGCACAGGAGGGGAGGGGGGGCAAGTTATTTTAATAACTTCCAGAACTAATTTATGGCTTGTTTTCAACCTATGACTTTCTAGCTCTGGGTGTGGTTATTAACTGTGCATCAGCCTCTGATTTGTTTATCCAGTCCTGGTGTTGGTGATGTGAAACACCCCTGGGGCAGGTGCTGCTGTCCCTGGGCATCAGCAGCCTGTGGAGCTGCAGCTCTGCCTGTTCCCAGTGGGACCAGGAGGGCTGGAAGAGCAGCTGTGCTCTGAGCAGGGTCTGGTGCTCCAGCCATTCCACAGGATCCGTCCTTTGTTCATCGCTGGGCTGTTTGTTGGCCTTGGAATTTGTGCTCAGCCTTCAGGGTCCCTACATTTGCATCTGCTGATTCAGCACTGAGCTCTGTGTGTGTGAGAGGGGAGGCTTTTTCTCCTGATGGTGGCACAGGTCACTGAGCTCCAGTGCTTTTGGAGGGGCTGTACCCAAGGAGGGACACTCTCCAGCCTTTCCTCAGGATAGTCCAGAGCTGAGCTGTGCTCCTTCAGCACCTTGTGCAGCACCTCTGGAGCTGTGAGCAGCTGTGGGTATGAATGACATGGAAAAGGGATGCTTGAAGAGGCTTCCAGGGGGAGCCACAAATCAATAACTCCAGGGACAGAGTGATGACAAGATGAGACTTGCCATTAAGATGAAGCACCTTGGTGTGTTTGACACTTGGCACTACTCTCCTAGAACATTCTAAGGAAAGGCTGGACATGGCACTCAGTGCCATGGTCCAGTTAGAATGGTGGTGTTGAGGCATAGGTTGGACTTCATGATCTCAGAGGTCTTCTCCAACCTGACTGTGCTGTGAGGTTTGTCTTTCCTGGGTCTGATCCTCCAGAGCACAGTGGAGTTCCACAAGTGGTTTCTTGCATTAGCCAACCCCAAACCTGTTAATATCTTCGCCAGTTCTGGGTCCAGAGCTTTTTTCCCCCAATAGGAGTCAAACAGAATGTTCCTGTGCCATGGAAACCATCAGCTTGTACATGTCCTTGCTGGGCTTTTCATGTAGGAATCTAGGAGCACATTTTGGAAGGTGTTCTTGGTGTCTGAAGTAACAAGCAGTGATGCACAGTGAGTGAGAGAGCCTCTGAAGGTACATAATTGCCTGATAAGGTGGATAAATGTTTCATCTCCTCTGGAGATGGTTGGAAGTTCCTCCCACCAAGTGTGGAACTGCGGCTGATGTGGTTTGAAATCAGTGGATTTATCTCCCAGAACTGCTCAAGGGGCCTTTAAAAAAACTCTCTCTTGGTATCTGGTTACATTTTCAGGTGTGTAAACTCCTTACAAATCTGACTTCATGTTCACTTGCTGTTTTCCTGCTGTGGGTGAAAGCTCATGGGTTTGTCTCAGAGATGATGGGAATTTCTTCTGTGTGTTCTTTTTTCCCCAGCCCTTTTCCTCTCCCTCTGCTTGAGAGCTGGGAGCCAGAGAGCCAGACTGTGCTCTCAGACAGTGCTAATGGCAAAGAACACCTTCAGTCCTTGGGAGTTTAACCCCAGGGCTCTGCCACAGCTCTGAACTCTCCAGCTGAACCTTCAGACTGGCCAGATTTTATTCTGGCTCTTGTGACTTGGCTTGCTTGGTTTGGTTTTATCCCCTCTACTTCTGTATTTAATTGGCTTTCCACCTTCTTACCCAGACTTACCAACTTTATTTCACCTTTTAAATGAAACTCCTGCTTCTAAACCCTGTCTCTGAAAATATAGAGATGTTCTCACCCTTCCTGGCAATTCTAACCAGCCTCTCTGCTGTCTTTGCTTCTTTACTCTCTTTCTCCTCTATGCTGCAGAAGATACTAACCTGATATCAGGCTTTGATGCTCCTGAGGGCTCTGAAAAAGTGACGGAAGATGAGTTTGACCCAATTCCAGTGTTGATATCCAAAAATTCACAAGGTAAGCCAGGATGTGGGGGTGAAAAAGGGAAGGATAAAAGGAAACCAGTGAACATCTAGATTAGTTCTGGGGCAGTGGTGCTGCAGCATGTGTGACTAGGCCAAACCCTAAACTGTAAGACACCATCAGTGTGGTATTTAGTGAGCTTAGTCTGTCTCTGAGATACACTGGCCTGGAAATTTCTGTGGGTTCTCTCTTTGGGAGAAGATTCCATGTCCAAAAAGATAAGAAGACTTCAGATCCCATGAGGTGATTTCTCCTGGCCTGCCAGGAAAGCACAGACACCTCTGGCTGAAGTGCTGTGAGAACTCTGCTCTCCCACGTTCTCATTTGCTGTCCAAGCCCATAAAGGAGATCCTTTGGCTTTTAACTGAGCTTGACATGAGGAACAGGGGATGATGATGATAATAATCCTTTATAATGCCAAAACTCCTGCTGAGAGTAGGGTTTTTTCATCTCTGGTGTCTTTCAAAGGTGCTTGTGGGAGCTGAGTGAGCACTTGGTTGATGGTCTCCACCTCCTTTGATGGGCTCTGAGCAGGAGGGTCTGTGGGACTTCAGACTGTTCTGTCACCTCAGTCCCCTTAAGGTGCTCTTGGCCAGCACTTTCAGCCTTACACAGGGGTGTGGAGAAGCAGCAGCACTTTTGGCTTAAAAGCCACAACAGTGCTGTGTTTTTAGCTCTTTAGGGACAGAATTAGGCAGCATTTCACAGCCTGCTCAGTGAAGTGGGTCCTGTGTCTGTGGTCACACTGTTGAAAAGTTTTGATAACAGCTTCTGATGTACTGGTGGAGGTTTAAAGACAACTGTAGGGCTTTCTTTTTTGGGTTTTTTGCCTTTTTTTTTTTTTCTCAGTTTGATCATAGAATTTTTTGGCTTCCCTAGCTCCCACTTCTGGTCCCAGCAGGAATGTGCTGTGCCCCTGCTTTGCACCAGTGTTGGCTTTCAAAGACTCTTTAGAAACAGTTCAGACATTACAAACCCTGCTCCTGCTGGAAGTCAGAGGAGATTTCTCCCAAATCTGGGCCAGGATAGGCTGCCTTGTACAGAGAAGCATCTTGAGGGGTTGGAACCAGACAGTTTTCAAGGTCCCTTCCAACCAACCTGTTCTGGGATCCTTTCCTTAAGTATCCAGGTCCCAGTTACAGAAAGCCCCATGAGAGCTCAGCTCTCCTGGAAGCAGCTGCAACCCAAAGATGCTCTTAAAATAGAACTAAATTTCAATATTTAAAACTCTAAACTGTCTTTAGGTTGTGGGAGTCCTGGTAATTGCTTTAGTAACCCTTTAGGAAGGACAGGATCCTGCAGCCTGGAAAAACCTTGGGGAAGGAACTGGTTTGTAGAGATTTGTCTGCTGTGCTGCTTTGGTTTGGGGGGAGAGGGTGGAGCCTCAAGGAGGGGATGTTGTTGCTGTTGTGATAGTAATGAGAAGAGCTTGAGCAAATTTTCTGTTTTGCTTTGACTTTTTTCTTTCTTGCTTGATCTTGAACTTCTGAAACTGTCGTGTGTGTGTGTCCTGTTCACTACTGAATTCCTATCTCTCACACTTTCAGGTGGGCATTCTAGAAACAACAGTGGAAGCTCTGAGTCCAGTCTTCCCAACATAGCCAGGTCTTTACTGCTGGTGGATCAGCTCATAGACCTGTAGCAGTGGCACAGTAGCAGACGCAGTTTCTGTACCGTACCCAACCCTCCGGTTCCGTTGCCAGAAGAGTTTCCTCCCGTTGTGCTTCTTTGGGGCTTTGCTCTTTTTTTGGGTTTTTTTGGGGTTTTTTTTGGTTTTTTTTTTTTTTTTTCTTAATTAAAAGAAAAATCTGCCAACAGGAGACAGTCACCCACCTTTCTCCCTGTCTTCCCATGGCCTGGGAAGGATTCTGTCTCAGTGCTCCAGGCAGCCTGTGCTCCCTAAAGCTCTGGACACCTGCTCTGGTCCCTCTGCTCCTGCCCCGTGTCCAGGGAGCACCGTGGGGAGCCCTGGTTGGGGCACAGCAGCTGCTCTGTGACCCTGCACCAGCCTCCTCCCTCCCTAGAGCAGGGGAACGGTGTGGGGCAACCTCTGCTTTGGCCTTTGGGCTTGTTCCTGTTTTCCCTGGATGGGCAGGAAGAAGGGGCTTGGGGACAGTGGTAGGGGTGTCCCTCACCTGCAGGATCCAGGGGTGTCCCTCACCTGCAGGATCCAGGGGTGTCCCTCACCTGCAGGATCCAGGGGTGTCCCTCACCTGCAGGATCCAGGGGTGTCCCTCACCTGCAGGATCCAGGGGTGTCCCTCACCTGCAGGATCCAGGTCAGGAGAGCTTATTGGCTGCAGAGGAGGAGGAAGCCCTGAGCTCCTCTGCAACAGCCCAGCCCATACTCTGGTGATGGTGCAGGTGAACCAGCTGCCCCCAGCCCATGGTTTGCTGTTTAACAATCCTGCTCGGGAATGAACTGCACTTCCTGGGGGAGGGAAAACCAGGAAAAAGGAAAAAAAAGAGAAAAGAAAAAAAGGAAAAAACCCAGATTGTTAAAGCTGCAGACATGACCCTAGGTAAAACGTAACAAGGTTTTGAACCAAATCCATGTGAGTATGGCTGTGACTGGCACCTCGTTGACCTTTTTTTTGGGTGAAAAGGGCACTGTGGAAGGAGCAGATGTATTTTCTGTGACTTCTGTGTTTGACTGGAAAGAAAAAAATCCCCCCAACCCACTGTAAATTGTGTATGAAACAAATTGTCCTACGGTTGTTTTGTCTGTTTTCAATCCCGGTTTTGGTCAAGCATCTGGTCCCTGTTCTGGGTTCTCCCTTTTCTCCTGTAACTGCTGTAGTGCTCCCCAGTTCAGTACAGACCCCTCTGTTTCAGTAGAAGAGACTCCCGTGGGCCCTTCTCCCCCGGTCTCTGTGAAACGCATGCACTTGGTTCAGGTGGTTTGAAATCAGTGCTGCTACCACTCGATGGGGTTCCCCTTTTCTTTCTCCCTCCTCATGCTTAGTTGGTCAACTTTGCTGGATACGCTCAGCTCGTTTTCCTTGGCTTATCCCGAAGTCCGGAATTTCTATCTTGTATTTGAAAGCTCTCTCTGCCCAGAAGGACTGTCCCTCCCCCTGTAGTGGAATCCTGCCAGCTTCCTGCTCTCCCCGTGTATGTGTTTGTAGCTGTATTAGTAACAGTGCAGTTCCCACGTGCGAAAGTACGAGCGACTGAGTGTCTGTGCCCACCTCGCTGAGAAGGGAAGAAACCCAAGTTTGTGACTCCTCCTTTTCCTCTCTCCATCCCCCCAACACTCAGTTTAACCAGTTCTGTACATAGATCTCCCACCGGTTGTGTCTCTACATTACTCTTCTTTTAAAACCTACACTTAATAATAAAAGTATTGCTTAAGTGTGTTGTATCATTACATGTGTATACTGCACTTTCCAAGAGAAGCTTTACATGAGAACTATGGAAATGACCTTAGTAAAATTGTGGATAGAACTTTATTATTTTTTTGTTTTATATTCCTAAAGCACAGGCAAGCTGGACTGGAAAACATGAAGACGCTATAGATAGAAAGTTATTGTATAGTCAGATACTGAGATTATATGAAAAGAGAATGGATTTTAAAAAGTAACCATCTACTGTATATTAGAAACAAAGATTTCTGTGAATTAAAGTACTTTTAAAGAATGTTTAAGATTTTAAATCTAATGGCGCTTGTTCAAGGGTTCTGGAAAAAAAATGACAAATGCACTGGGTTGTTAATAATGCTATTAAATAAGCAGATGTGAATGTTTATTTTATTGCTTTTTCAAGTAGCTGTTCGTGGGTGTGGGTGGAAATATGATATTTTAGAGATGTCTGTTCTTAGACCTCCTTCATCAGCAAATACTCACCACGTGTTTGCAGAGCAAATGGGAGATGAGAGATGAGATGAGTGGAGATTGGGGATTCATTTTAAACTGCAGAGACTGTGACTGTCCTACAGGCACTGGTTGGTGTTGGTGCTGCTCAGAACTGGGGAGTTTGTGTGAAAGCTGCTGCTGGGGGGGACAAACTGAACCTCCTCCCGTGTCCCTGTGGGACGTGTTTTGTAGCTGGTGTTTCCCACGTGGTGTAAGAGTGAGGCTGCTGTAGCTTGGTTGGAGCCTTGTTTGAAGCTGAGGGAGATGCTGCTCTCCCCTCTGAAGGGTTGTGGGGTCAGGAGGTGTTAAGGAACGTGGCACAAACCTGCAGTCAGTGAAATCCCAGCAGTGTTCTCCTCTCTGCCTGGTGCTGTTCCTGAGTGTTGGGATGACAGAGGGGTCTGGGGCTTGCAGTGGTGGCATTGACTGTTCTGGTGCATCCTCCTGTCAGGGTACTGCAAACACAACCACAGGACAGGGAGCAACTTTCCTGCCTGTCAAGGTTGTGCTTTGGGTGCAAGAACAAACTGGGTTTGGGTGGGAAAGGTGCAAAGAGTACCTGGAATTTCAATATTGGTTCCCGGTTGCTCTGAGGGGACTTAGGCTGAGAAGTGCCCCTGCCTTTGGAAACCTTCTGGTTTTAACCAGATGGGCACAAGTGTCACCCCACAATTCAGAGATCAGCTGATTGTGTTGTTTCTGACAATACCCACTGTGTTGGGAGCATCCATCCCAAACCAGAAGGGGTTTGGACTGTCCAGGGCTTCCTGGGGTCCCTTGGGCCTTGCTTGGCCAGGGCTGCAGGTGCTGTGCAGGAAGCTGGGGCTGGCTGGGCTGGGTGGGACAATCTTGGCACCATTGGCTTTGTGGCAAACCTGGGTCCTCCTCCAGCCCAGGTGAAGGGCAGCTTGAGCCAAAGTTATTTTTAGTGGGGGCTTCTTGCAAAGGAACAATGAAGGTGTTCCTTGGACTGAAAGCTTGCAGGGTGTTGCCTCCAGTGGCTGTCCAAAAACATCTTATTTGAAAATTGATTTTGTTTTTTTTTAATTTGTTATTACAGTGAAAGTTCAGGTGTGATCAGAGCAAAGACAGAGCAAAGCAGCTTTTGGGGTATCCAGGCAAAGGTGAAATGTGGCACTTGTGGGTCTCTGACTACAGGAAACGCCATCGGGTGCCCCATGTGCTGCAGCAGCTGAAGTGGGCGCACGGGGAGGTTCAGCCCAACTTTTCCAGTTGAGGAGCTGCCCTGGGAATCAGTCAGAGCTGGGGAGTAGCTGGCTGTGGGGGAGGCAGGGGTGTGACACGGGGAGTGCTGATGAGTGAGGTGATGCTCGGTCACCGGCAGTCGGGCGAGGTGGGTTTCCTGACTGTGCTGAGGTGTGAGGGCACTGCACACTCAGCTGCTCCCCTGCAGCAGGAAACACAGGCTGGGGCAGGGGGATTAAAAAAGGGTTTCTTGTATTTATCCATTTCTCCTGTGCAGTCCCTGTCTGTGCTGGGAGGAGCCCTGGTCAGGGCCGGCCGTGCTCTGCCCCCAGTGCCGGCTCCACGCTGGATCTGCAGCTTGCTGTTCCCGGGAGGAAGGGTGGGCTGCTCCAGGGACATCCCTGGTGTGAGACCTGTGCTCCTGCCTGGCACAGGAGGGAGGTTCACCCCATGGAACTCGACTTGTGTTTTCCTTGGGAGGTCACTGGCTGCACCTTAAAGAGGGCTTATGGCCTTAAGTCCTGGTTTGGGTGCAGCACAGTGAGGGGGGAGCACAGGGATGCTGTTGGTGTCCAGGGGGTCAGTTTGGGAACTGCTGGAATATGGGTTTGGCCTTGGTTTGGCTCCTGCCTGGTCTCACTGTCATGGTGCAGATGGCTGTACACGAGTGCCCAAACTAGGGCATTAAATTCCTTATCTTCTGGAACTGCAGGCCCTGGCTCTGCCTCCAGGTCTCCCCCTGTGCAGTGGCTCTGGGCAGGAACAGGTATTTCTGTCTGGACTGTGCAGTGACACAGGTGACAGTGACCTCTGGTGCCCTGCTGTGGTACCTCCTTGCTGGAAGTGCTGCCTGGGGGTGGTTCTGTATTGCTTTTAAGGAGATTGCTTCTAGGGACTAGGATGCAAGGAAAGACTCCACTGTGCAGGAACGAAGGAAGGAGTCATCTTTTGAGCCTTTTTAAATGCCAGACTTCTAATCCTGCACCCTGGTAATTGTGCTGATCTTTAGCTGCTGGTACTGCTGAGACCTTCCTGACTTTGGCTTGAAATCAGGAGAGTTTTCTGTCTCCCCTGACTTTGTTTTGGACTCTGCTCCATAAGTGAGGTCCTCATCATTGTGGTGACTGCTCTGCCTCCTGTCATAGGGAGTAAATATTTTCTGATTTTCCTCTTGGTTATTTGGGTACTCTCCCACTTCAAGGCACTGTTTTCCTTGGAAGGTGGGGAAACTCCAGGTGCCAGGGCATAACCTGGGGTAAATGGCCTTTCCTTCAGGTTGCTGCCTGCATACACAAAGGGTGTATTTCTGGGGTACTGAGTGATAAGTGGGTTTATTTTTAAGGTTCTCCCTGTGGAAAGAGAGCTTGAGTATAGTTTGGAATTTTCTTTAGTAGCTATATCTGACCTGGAATAAAATATTATACACCAGTGTTGTACAGGGGTAGGGAGAAACCTGATCTGTAAGCTCCAGCTTCTGTAAAGATTTGCTGCTGTAAAACCTGTGGCTGTTTGCAGTGTGCATTCCTTAAACCTGAGGGATGCTTCCCCATGGAGGAACACCCAGACCTGGGGCTCTGGGGGAGGAGGGGACAGACAAGGAGCTTCCCAGTGAAGGTGTGTGTCTCAGGGTAGGCAGGTGTTGGGAAATGCTGCCTCTGTCAAAGGGACATCTCTGCCTGAGGGGTTGTGGTGCTTTGTGTGTTGGCCCAGGAGATCCAAGCCTGGTTCTTTTGAGGCCCCTTGTACAGTGTGAACAGGGCCCAGTGCCCATGGGGAAGAGACAGGGCTCCAAACCAAAAGGCACTGCCTTAGTTTGATGGGATTTAGACCTGGATTGACTCTTGCTGTCACCAGGTCGTGCAGTGACCCCTTCTGTCCTTCCCTGTAACACAGAACAAGCTGTGTCTGTTTTGGCCATCCAGGCTTTTTCATGTGGAACTGTCCCTGGAGCACCTCAGCCCCACTGGTCTCTGATCTCAGCCCTGCTGGAGCATCCAAAATTCCCTGTTGTCCTGAGAGTCAGGGACATGAGCCTCTGGAATGATGGTCTGCAAGACCCATAGTTATGGCTGCTTATGGGAAGCACTGGCCTTTCTTGTTGTCTCTGCCCTGACCTTCACACGGTGGGGCTGGGTTTGGTTTCACTGTGTATTTCAGTGTCAGCATTAGCTCAGAGCCTTTTTGAACATGTGACAGCAGCAGCTGGGAGAGGTGTCTGAGCCACACACACAGATGTTTGCTGAGCTAAAACACTGGTATGATATTGTCTTCCTTGCTGTAGGATGCTGCTATAGCTCCTTCTGGGACCATTCCTTTGCTTTCTGCCAAAGGAAATGCTGAGGGAACCAGGGAATGTGGGAAAGAAGCTGCTGAGATCAGTTACAGTGGGAGGGGTCTGGAAGCATCAGGTCTCCCTTGTTCAGGATCAGAGACATAGACCCTGGCAGTGCAGTTGGTGCTCCGGTCCTGTCAGTGAATTCCCAAACTCTCAGGTAACATTTTACCATCTCTGTGCCCATTTTTGTTATGGTCAAATTATCAGGGCCCGTCCCTTGTGGTATTGCCCAGCAGCTCTGACTGAAATGGCTCCTGCTGAGGCATCACTTAGTTTTCATCTCCCAGAGTAACTCACAGCTCCTGCACCGGCCTTGGCAAGGGAGAAAATGGCCTCTGGGCATTCAGTGCCCTTCTCACTTAGGATGGGCAGAGAGAGCAGTGGAAAAAGCAATTTTTCCTGCAATAGAACATTGTGCCTCTCGTTTGGTGCCTCCCCTTCAGAGACATGTGCTGCTCCTGCCCGGAGCAGGTGGGCTTAGATCCTGCCATCCCTCTCTGACTCCGTCCCAGACATCATGGATTATGTGGGCACAGGCACCTGCTGACACCCATAACCAGTTAGGGAATACCAACCAAATGGTGTGTTTGTGCTGTTCTCCTGCAGGGTGGGCCCTTGGTTTGCACTGGCATCATGTTCTCTGTGGTAAATGCCTTTTTCTCTTGGTTCCTTAGTTTGTAGTTGAGTGGGGAATTTGGAGGCATTTGTGTGATGTGGCAGCTGCCCTTGCTCTGCCTCAGCCTGTGCCCAGAATGCCCCAGTACCAGCTGGGCCATGTGCTCCTCTGATCCAAGAGTGGCATCTCAGGGGAAACCAGTGCGACAACAGAGGCTTCAGGAAAGACAGAGGGTATTTTTGTAGAGCAACTGGTCAAATGTTCACGTATCTGCACTGTCTTTATTTAGCAGTGTCATGTATCCAAGTGAAGAGTTTCCCAATAAATACCGGTTTTGATGCCTAATGAACGAGTGCTGTGTCTTTAATTGTGAGAGGTGATGGGAGAACCTGTGTGTGTCCATGGGCTTGATGGAGCAGTGCCTCGAGGGCCGTGCTGGGTGTGTAAACATGAACCACTGGCCTGGGCAGGTTCCCCTGGGTCAGGAGGCTGCTCTGGCACAGCAGGGTGTGGGGGTCAGTGCCCTGCTGTCCGTGGGTACCAACCAGTCTCCTCACCCTCCTCGTTCTTCCTGCAATTCCTACTGCTTAGTTTTCATGTGATTTTTTCCTGTCCTCTTGCTAACATGAGTCCAATGACACACTCCCAACCTGCCAGTAGTTCTGTGAAGGTAAGAGATCTTCTGTTCTGTCTGTGTGAGTCGTGAGGCAAAACCAACCCTGGAGAAGGGCAGGGCAGCCTCTCCCTGCACTGTCCTGTTATAAAATCCAGAAACAAGCCAGATCATTGTAGTTATGATCCTTGATTTAAAGTCAGGGTATGGATGTTTAAAAACCATTTCTCTGGCAGTGGTTTAAAATGATGCTGCTGCAGTTACCAGGATTCACTAAAAGCTGTAGGCTGACCTTCAGTCTTTGCAAGCGACATGTTATTTTAGCAGATTAAGGGGCACCCCTGTGTATTTTCCAAGCCTGAGTGTAATTCCACGTAGCCGTGGGCTGGCTCAAGGAGCAGGGGCTGTGCCAAGCGATAGCTGTGCTCAGAGGGCAGTCAGCAGGGCAGCAGGTGATGACAGACCCTGTCTGTCTGCTGGAGCTTCTCTCTGGGCAGCAGCGTTAGGACGCGGAACCTGCTGCCATGGTGGTGGTCGTCGTGGTGGGAGGGAGAGGAGACCATGTGGGGTGGTGCTGAGAGTGCTGCGTGTGCCCCATGCGTGTGTCCAACATCCTCCACCTCTGAGCAGTGGTACCTGTGTGTGCCCAGGCCGAGAGGCAGCGCTGGGTTAGTTGTGTGTCAGCTCGTGTGTCGATAACACCTTCCCTGGCATTTTTAGTTCCATTGGTTTGCCCTCCCTCTCCTGCCCATTTTCCATGCATGGTGGTGGTTTCCATCTGAATAGTGTGATGTTCTTGTGTAATAAGTACCTCTCGTTCTGATTGATCACCAAGGGCATGGAGCTGGTTGAGTAACAGTCTTCTCTTGTGTTTGTAGGTCTGCAGAGGGATCCAGGTGTGTTCCCAGCGGTAGCTCTTGAGCTCTGCAAAGGAGATTCTGGCAGTGACGGACTCGCTTTGTACAAGGGTCAGTCCAAGATGCTGGAGGTGAAAGTGCAGCACAACTCGGAGTCGGAATATTTAGCCAGAGATGGTCCTTCAAGCAACAGCTCCTTCTACAGCAGTGAAGGAGAAGGAACAGACCATGAGGGAGATATTCTGGATTGCAGCGGGTCCAGGCCTTTACTGATGGATTCGGAAGAGGAAGAGGAGACGTGCAAGCCGTGCCCAGGGTTCCTGCAGCCTGTGCCCAGGGAGAGGCACGAGGCCTCCAAGGGAGATCCCCACTCCCAGTGCAGAGCAGGGGAGATGCTGTTCCCAGCCTTCCAGTCACACACTGGGGAGGCTTTTAACGAACCAGATGTTTTTGCCACAGCTCCTTTCCGAAGCTCCAGGAAAGTGCCTGACGAGGGGGACGTCTTTACCAAAGCTCCTTTTCTCTCCAAGGGTAACATGGCGCTGCGACATCCAGAAGAAGCAGATGTGTTTCTGAGAGCCCCTTTCACCAAGAAGAAAAGCATGGAAGAGTTGACTTCCCATAGGGAACCGTTCACACCACCTGTTTTCCTAAGCCAAGGGGGCGATGGCCGAGCTCACGCGATGTTCCCCAGCCTGGATTCAGCGGTGCACGTGGCCGCAGCTTCAGCGAGGTCCCAGTATCCTGCTGCCGGGTTCCCTCAGCCAGGCAGTCTCCAGCCCTGCTCCGGGAGAGCCGTGGAGGCCCAGGAGAACGTTCCTGCTAAAGGAGGGCTGCCGGAGCAGGGGGACGTGGCTGCTGAGAGGAGCCAGGGCCACGCGCTGCCCCCGGACGCTGCGCTGGGCTCCGCGGGGAACAAGCCTTTCCGTCCACAATCCCTGTCCAAGTATTCCCGCCACTACAGCCCCGAGGACGGGCCAGGCCTCGAGGCCAAGCCCATAGCTGCTTACAAAGTGGTGTCTCAGACCAACAGACAGGCCATAGCGGGCTCTGTCTCTGTGGTGCCGCTGCCTTCCAGGACTACGGAGCTGCCCAGCGCGGATCCCTTCGCCTCCGCACCCTTCCCTTCCAAAGCAGGGAAGCAAAAGCCTTGATGTGCTGGGACTGGGGGCTGTGCTTCCTGCGGGGCACCTCGCACAGGACCGCTGACCTCTTAGTTCAAATGAATGACATAGCAATATATATATTTAAAATAATTCTTATTTTTGGTCAGAACTCTATTTGCAGTGATAGGTAGCTGAACTGTTTTAAGTTATGTTAGTCCGAATGCCTGGCTCTCAGGATCCTCACAGCCTTTCTCACCTTCCTTCTCTCACTGTCTTCCCCCCATTTATTTTTTTAGATGCTTTTCCAAACTAGTGGTATTCCATATTTTCTGGTCCTGGCTAGAGAGATGGATTATAAGATGAATTAAAAGGTTTATTAATTACAGAGCAAGTCAAGCAGGACTTGCTAATGCTCTGGAAAGGCCATGATTTCACAGGTTTAAGGGTTATTGTGACTTCCTTGCCGTCAGTGATATTCCTGCTGCTCAGCAGTGGTGTGCACGTGGCAGCTGTGGCTCTGGGTGGGTGTTGGTGGGTGATGTGCCCACCCAGCCAGAGCCCTGCCGTGGTGTCTGGTGCCAGTTCGTGCGGTGTGGTGGGAGCAGAGCTGTGGCTCTGCTCACCCTGCTGTGGGACACGTGGCAGGGCTGCCCGGGCTGGGGCCACATGAGTCAGGGAAGGACTCACAGTGCCTTCAGTCTTGTGAACTCCAGTGAGGCAATCAGGCTGTTCCTGCTGCTGGAAAATCAAATTATTGTGCAAACAATCAGGCAAAGCTTTCACTTTTACACATGTATTTCCTGTCTGGTCTATGCCAAAGTGTAGGACCCAGAAATCTGCTCATGGTGAAGAAGAGATGTGTATTTACAGTATTAAAAATAGACCTTTGGGGGAAATTTATGATGCAAACAGCTGCATAACTGTGCTGATGTACCTCACGTGGTGTGACTCAGCCCTATTAGACAGGTTTGTGCTGGCAGAGCTTGACTCAGAGTAAATTCTGCCTTTTGTTTTCCTGTTGATCAAGGATGAACTTAAACAAAATCCATTCACTCTCCTTCTGAAGTATTATGTTTTCAATCCCAATCCCAAAGAGAAGGACAAGTACTTACTGTGTGAGCAGTCAGTGTTCAGAGGAAGGATCACCCGGGCAGGCACTGGGCAGACCCAGAGCAGACTGTGCTCCCTGCTCTCCTCACTAGTGTAAAAATGCCTGGTTGTATCAGTTGTGCTGGATCTGCTGTTCCTGGCCTGCAAAGGCTGCTTGTGAGTGTGGACTGGCTCTCAAAGACCTGGTTATCAGGGCTCTGTGGGCTCCCAGTGCAAGCTGGAGCCTTGTGCTGAGGGTAAAGGACATACTTGTGTTTGGGGGTCTCCCACAAGTGGGTTTGTGGTCTTTGGGCATCTGCAGGGGAATTGTTGGAGCCGTGGGTTGGTCTCTGAGGTCAGGACTGGCAGAGCAGGTTCCTCCCTGTCCACTTGCTCAGTGTTTGTACTCAGAGAGCAAGTCCTGTGAGTAGTGTCCCTCGAGTAGTATCCCTTGGAGAGAGGGAAGGATCAGCTGTAGCTCCTCTTGACTCACTGGAGTCACACCCTGGGGAACTGCTGCAGCCAAAAATAGACTTTGGTGTAGTTTGGAGAGGAAAAAGCCCTGAGAGCACCTCCAGCACTCAGCTCTGTCCAATGTCCAAATAATGCAGGAGGCACAGTGAAGACGTGTGAAGGCTTCAGAAAAGCAGGACATTGCACAGTCTGGGGTAGACTCGCTGCTCCCCTTTCATCCCAGCCACACAATGGGATGGATGGATGGAAAATCCCTGAGTGCTGGGAGGGGACTGCAAAGCATCTGCAAGTGGGAGTCCACTTGGGGATTGCCTGGAAGAGAGAGGGAAATGCTTGGGCTGAGTCTGAGAGCCCTGGGCTGGGGAAGGAGAATACTGGAAAGCGGGGAGGCCACATTGGCTTGCACAAGTTCCTGGTGAACAGTGACTTGCTGAGCCCAGGTCAGGTGGAGCTTGTGGAGCTGGGAACCTTCTGCCCTGCTCTGCTGCACTCACAGCTAATAAATATTGGTGCATAGTGGTGGTTTAGGTGCTTTCTGTCCTCCATCACCACCTCCTGAAAACAGAAGTACTGTAAAGAATTTTCTGGGTTTCCCTTGAGATGTTTATTCAGCAAAGCTGAGGCTGTTTATTATGTTTTGTTGTTTAGTTTTCTGTTTAAATATACACCCAAAAGGTGGTTGGTTTTGTTTTTTGTTTTAAATCTCTGTATCCCCGAGTTGGTTGTTGCTGGATGGGATCAGTGAGAGGCACCGAGAGTGACTGTGACAGCAAACTGGGAATTCCAGGAGAGGGAGTGTGAGGGCCCAGATTTGTCCCAGCACCAACCCTCGTCGCAGCCACACTGAGCCAGGAGGCTGCACTTGGCCTCGAGCTGTTCAATTCACTCAGGAGCTGCTGGGAGGGAGGCCAGGCCTTGGCAGTGTGGGATCAACAGGGAGATGCTTCGCTGGAGCGAGCAGGTACTGTGTGTGAACACCACGTGGGTTCAGGGTGTTCCCTCTGCTCACTGGATTCAGGTTCTTCCTGCCCTTCATTTTTACTTGAAAAACTGCTTTTGGATAATTCTGTGAAGCTTCTGTCCTTGCCGCATCCAGGTGCCATGGAGCTGATGGTGGAGGAGTATTAGCCTGTCCCCTTCATGCTCAGACAAAGGGAGGGTGCACTGAGGTGTCTGGGCTCATTTCCAGCACTGTCAGGTTGGGTCAGGCTGAATTTCCAGCTGGCATTTTGGCAGCTTTTTGTCTTTCAAGCACTTTACACAAATTGCCGGCTGCCTGTGCCCCAGAGCTCACAATCCTGCCAGACTCATCCAGTGCTTAAATGGTTTTAAATCTCTTGGGAGTGGAGGCAGCTCATTTGTGTCTCTGCATGTGGTTCATAAAGTAATGGGACTTTTGGCTATGGTCAGAAGACTCAATTTCAATGCCTGTTAGTCTGATATCCTTCTCATTTCTGTGTTCCTCCTAGTCCTGTGCTGCCACTGGTGCAGCCTCAGTGTGATGAGTGTGATGAGTTATTAAGTGGAAATTTCATTTCTGTGGTCTCTGAAGCTTGCTGTTGTAATGTTAAAACAGGAAAGAATCATGCTAATTATTTGCCACACAACCAGTGATCCTAATGAAGTAAGAGAAGTACAGCCTCGATGCAGTGTTTTGAAATCAGTTTTCTGAACAGAACCACTGGTTTCATCTCTTTAGTAAAGCTGTAGCAAATTCTCTTCACTGCCCTGGGCCCTCGTGCATGGCCGGAGGGTTTTGCAGGGATCGCTGCGACAATCTCGGATTCCTGCTGGGAGAGGGACCGGTTCTTGTTCTCACCCACTGAATGCACTTCAAGTCTCTTTTCAAAGTGATTAATCAGAGTTTCTGTGAATCGAGCAAGCAGTTGGCTTGGCTCTGTGCTCACTGCCACAACGTTGGTGCAGCGCCCTGGGGGGACCTGGACCTGTGTCCTTTCCCCATGTCTGCTCTCCCTCCAGCCCCCTCAGCAGCATCATGTCTGATGTTAAGTGTACAGTTCAGCGTCCTGAAGCCGGCACACACCCAGCCTGGGGTGCACATACTGCCTGGAGCACAGAGGTGATGCTGAGCTCTGACCCTCTGTGGGCATCGTGACACATCCTGGAGCACGTCCTCGGTGGGACAGCAGCAAACTGGGCGAGATCTGCTCAACTGCTGAACTGTCAGTCACTCCAAAGTGGTAATCAGTTACTTTAACTCAGCTTCCACCAAAGACTCTTGTGTTGGGGAGTTGAATTTTTGTTGGTGAATTGTTTGTTTGTTTGTTTGTTTTCCTCATGGTGTTAAATCAAGGCCTTTCAGCACACTGACAGACTCCAAAGCATTTTTACAGTAGTGTCCTGGCAGTGAAATCTTGTTCCAGTTCTGAAACACATTCCTGAAGCCTGATCACAGCTGCATTAGTGTTTCTAAAAATAAGCCACAGCCTGTAGTTTCCCTTGTAGGTGAGTAAATCCCCTCACACAGACCTAGAAATGCTGCCTGTGAAGCTGGAGGGAAAATGTTGATCCAGTGTTCCTGATCCCTCCAAGGCATGGGGTGGGAGGGCAGGGGCTCACTCCGGTGTAGGGTGCAGTGGGTAGAGCACCCTCCCACAGTCCAGGAGTGAGGGAAACTCCCTTGTCTCCAGGTGGAGTGGGAAGGTGGAGCTGGGAGTGTCCCTGGGCCCCCTGACTGTGACACACAGTGTGACTCTCCTTGCTCTGACTCTGAGCGGCCGTGGAGGCACCTCAGCCTGGCACAGCAGTGGGGCCAAGTTTTGCACTCCAGGTGGGATCATCTGTTTCTGGTAATCATGAAGAAATGTTTGACTTGTAAACTTATGTACATTTTATTAAAACACTATCTGATGACACTACATTGTCTCCTCTGTGCATTCCTTCTCCCCTCCCTGTGCAAAATATTTTTGCTGGATACGGAGAATCTGGGTTTTAATGAATTTTTTCTACCAAGAAACCGGGTCTGGCCCTGCTGTTTTATCTGGCAGTTGTAAAGTCAAACTAATCTTGTTGCTTTAAGCAGTGGATGTTCCAGTTTATATCCAGTTTTTATATCCAGAGAGAGTCCTTCCCATCCAGGCCAGAGCTCCAGCTGCAAACAGCACAGAGCAACTGAGCCCTCCCTGCAGAGCTGCTGCTCCTCAGTGGGTTTAATGCTGATGCATCTGGACATCCAGGGCTTGGGAGATGCAGAGTCTCCCAGGCTGCTGGTTAGGTGTGGCTTTTCTATATCATTCAGCTGGCAAGACTTACAAGGGGCTTTGGTAGTGCTTTGCAGAGTGGACTTTGCTTAATTTAATTTCTGTCTTGGTAAATGTGTCCATTGGGAAAGACTTTGTGCTGCCTTCTGCCCTGCTGCAGCTGCTGCTGGTAACACCCAGGTAACAGTAGAGCCTGAGAAGGCTGAAAGCAGAGCTTTTTCATTCTCAGAGCTGCCATATTTCCTTTTTTTTAATTTTCTCCCCTCTTGAACATGCATCCATGTGTGCACATTAACAGCATTCTCCATTAGCGTTGTTTGCAATTTAGCGTTCCCCTGAAAAAGCCACATTTGAGGTTGAGTTTGTTGAATGTTTGTTTTGGGTAGCCTGTAATGCTCAGGAAAGAAAATAAATACAAATAGCTGTGAAAATTGCACCCCAGAGCAATGGAACCTTCCCTGCAAAGAGGTGCACAATGACCCCATCCCCAGAGAGCATCTGGGAGGGCAATGCTCCGTGGCCACATCAAGCCAAGCTGTGCGTGGGGGGAGGAATGGCAGGATCCAGGAAAAGGTTTTGGCAAAACCCAGGAAAACGTGTGTTCTGTGAGTGCAGCTCCTGCCAAGGTACAGTGGATCCAGTGAGGAATGGCTGAAACAAAGGCTGGGAGTTTGTTCAGAGAACTTTGTTGGATTTTTAGGCTGTATTAGCAGTAAGAGAAGCAGCAGCGATCATGGGACTCCAAAATGGGCAGGACTATACTCAGGCTAAGGGGGGACACACAGCCATGGCCCAGACATGACCTGGGATCTCTAATTTGCTGACATTGTGTAAGTGTCTCCTTCCTCCCCAGGAAGACTCTTCTTTCTTCGTGCTTGAGAGCCCAGAGCATCGGCCCCTGCACAAGGAGCTTCCCCCTCAAATACATTTGGATCAAAATAAAAGCATTACCTCTAACTCCTGCAGCCACTCTCTCTGCAATGTTACTGGGCTAAATTTTCATTTTTTGATGACTTGTGAGAATTGGGTGGGGGAGTGGAGGGAGGAAAAAAAAGGCTTTTTGTGTGTTACCGGGCTCTGAGGTGAAATGGGGGCTGGAGGAGCTGTTTCTGAGCACTGTTGGTAACCTGTGCTGCTCCTTCAGGGCTGCTCCCAGGCACCAAGGGACAGGATAAGAGGAAATGGCCCCAAGCTGTGCCAGGGGAGGGTTAAGTCTGACAGTGGGGAAATTCCAGCCCTGGCACAGCTGCCCAGGGCTGTGGTGGAGTCCCCATCCCTGGGGAGGATTTAATCCGCGTGTGGATGTGGCGCCTGGGCACACGGGTTAGGGTGGCCTTGCAGCGCTGGGGGAGCGGTTGGGCTCCGTGAGCTCGGGTTCCTCCCCACCCCGAACGCCTCCGCCATTCCNNTCTCACGGAGCTTTTTCCCCAGAGGGCTCCCCTCTCGCGGGGCGGGGGGCGGCCATGTCGCAGCGAGCAGCACCGCGACCTCCTGGGGCCGCGCCGGGCGCTCCTCGCTCTCTCGCTCTTCCCCTTCCCTTCCCCGCCCCAGCAGGGCGGACGGCGGTCAAATTTATTCCTTTTCCTGCAGACGGGCAGGAAGGGACTGTTTCTCTCCCCTAGCCCCTTTCCAGCAAAAAAGCGTTAGTTCCCCTTAACTAGTTGGTTAGCTGCTGAGGGCCTTCCCCTGAGGGGGCTCAGCCTTGCGCCCCGGGGGGAGCCGTGACTGAGGGGTCAGTCCCCACCTCAGGACCCCGCAGTGAGGAGTAATTCCCCACACATGTGCTCAGGACCATGGTAGAAGGAGTAATTCCGCCACCCCCGCGTGTGCTCAGGACCACGCAATGAAGAGAGTTTAACCCCCTCTCATCTGTATGCTTCGGGCCGTGAAATAAGAGGGAATTCCTCCCAATTTGCTAAAGATCAAGCAATAAGGGGGAATTCTTGGGTCCCGGTAGTGCTGGGCACAGCTGCCCTGTGCTGAGCACTAAAGTGGGATATAATCATTATTGCCCAAAGCTAAAGGGAGAAAATAGAACTTTTCTCTTAAGGGACCTTCTTCACACACCCTGTTGCGGTCTCTACCTGCTTTAAAGAGCACAAAAATAAGCAAATAACACCATTTAGACCTTTTCTGTGCTCGTGTCTCCCTCACTTGAAGCAGGGGTGTTGATGTCATGAGACAGAGCTTCTGCCCTGGTTTGAGGAATCTGGGCCTCTTGCAGTGCTTGTGTTTGGGTTTATGACCCCCAAGAGAACCATTCTCTAACAACAACCCCTGCAAATGATATTTACATAGTAATACATCTGCGACAAGAGGTGGGTTTTGGTTTCATTTTCTGACATTTCAGTTTGCTCACAGACACCTGAGTGCTGTTGGCCATGCAAATCAGGTGTGCAAGAAGGTGAAAGTGAGTCCTGTTATTCCACCACTCCACTTGTTTTTCCTCTTGATGTTTTCAGGTTTTTTTCCCTCTGCTCTCCCCCTTTTACCTTCATCCATCCCTGTTCTCACTGCTAGTGCAAGTTATGTGGCCAGTATGGAGCAAGTGCCTCATTTTAACTGGTCTGGTTTAATTCTGGGACAGTACTTGTACAGGAATATACTGAATTTATTTATTCCCTGTACGGAATAAATACAGAGAAGTGGATGGGGTTGAGATATGGCTTGTTGCTAAGAGAGTTTTTATCTTTTACCCAAGTGCTGTCTTGGTATTTTTTTCTTAGGAGAATTGTTTGTGTAAGAGCAGTCAGTGAGTTACCTTTTTAGCTTGTCTTGTAACTTTTAAGAGTCATGGAGACTGTTGTCTACATGTCTGAGACCCTTAGGTGTGATCAGCTAAACGCACAAAGCACAGGAGTAAATTCTCCAGTGCTTGGGGTTGGATCAATCTCAGCTATCTGGAATCTTCTGAAAGTTAGTCACAGGGAGATTTTCAGGTGCTCAGGACTGTTAAAAGAAAGACCAGAGGCACCCTCTTTATCCTCTTCTGTGATTAGGTAAGTGAGGTGATCTGTCTGGTTTTAGTGACTGAAAGAGTGTAGGTTAATTTTTTTGGTGGCTAAAATTAGAGAGTTGTGTCTGTTTTGTTATGAGAGAGAGGGAGCACTGAAAAGGGAAAAAGGGCTGTTCTGTGATCCAGCCTGCAAACTTGCTGCATTTCCTGAGAGGTTTGAGGCAGGTGTGTCTTGCTGAGTCCTGGGGTTGCTAAAAGCATGTGAAATACCCTTTCAGTGGGGCAGTGCCAATGTGTGATCCAGAAACCCTTAGCAAAGTTATTTTTCTCTAGGTTCTGTCAGATGCTGTTAAAAGATCATAATTGGACAAGTCGACAGCATTTCCACCAACTTCTGCCAAAGCCACCATCTCTGCCACCTGCAGTGTGGCATCGTGCAGGTAAGGAACTGCCACTTAAAATGAATAGATGAGCAGGGTGGGAGTTTCTGTGTCTTTTGGTAGCACTGAAAGTTTGCTGTTCTTTCTGAAATCTGAGTGTGGTGACAGTTCCTGGGTGGGTTTTAGTGCAATGCTGGTGCATCTGGGCACCTGGGGCTCAGGCAAGGTGCTGAGGCTCACTGTGTGCTGGTTATATGTGTTTTTCTGTGTTGTTCAGCTGCCAAGACTTTGTTAGTGCAGAGCATTATTTGGGCTTCGCTGCACTTCTTAATTTATTTCTATATTGGTGTAAAAGTGTCTGTTGGGAAAGACTTTGTGCTGCCTTCTGTCCTGCAGCTGCTGCTGCTGCTGCCAGGTGACATTGCTGACTGTCCAGGTAGAACATGGCAAGGCTGAAAGCAAAGCTTTTCATTCTCAGAGCTGCACTATTTTCTTTATTTGAATTTCCACTTCTTGATCGTGCATCATCTGTGGGGCATTAGCAGGATTCTCCATTAATATTATATCTGTAATTTGGTGTTACCCTGGAAAAGCCATGTTTGAGGATGAGTTTGTTGTACCTGCCATTTTTTTGGTAGGCTGCAAAGCTCAGGAAAGGAAGAAAAATGTAAAGAACCTATGAAACCTGTGCCACAGAAAACCCTGTGTTTTTGCAGCTGCCTGAGGAATTCAGAGACAGAAAGATTCTGCAGGTGCTGTTGCATGGAATTAGTTACAGATGGAAATGTTATTTAAATGAGTCTGCTCAGGCAGAAGTGTGTTTAATTTTGGTTTCAGAGTCCAGTCTTAGCTGGTGCAGCCCTGTTTTTTCTCTTGCAGTTCTAACAACAGGCAGCCTGGTGAGCACACTTGGTGTTTGACCTGTTTCTGAGAAGTACTTGGTGTGTGACCTGGTCCTGCACATGTCCTGGCAAAGTGTGTCTCAGTTTGGTTTGTCCCTGCCCTGGAGCAGTTGGGAGAACAGGATAACAAGCAGGTACTCACAGAGTCCTGCAGAGGCTCCAAAGAACAGATGTCAGAGATACTTTATTCCTTCTGAGTAATAAACCCCAGTGGGTCACTCACGGCTGGGCAAGGAGCTCTCCAGGCTGAGGAAGGGCTGAAAAACCTGGTCTTAGGAAAGCAGATCTTCAGCTGCAGAGGACACTTCAAGACACAAAGATTGTCCTCCTGGACCCCTTTTGTCAGGGTTAATCCAGCTGTTTGTGAGTCAGGGTGTTGGATCACACCTGCATGAGCAGTGGCCAGTGGCTGTCAGTGCTTCCAGAAAACAGGCAGAGGGGACTCAAATTTACACATCCAAGTTATGCCAGATGGGACTTGGACGCCAGCTGGATCTGGAAGATGGGTGGTTCTTCTATCCTCATGGATAATCTAGTTGCTTGCTCTATCAGGAGTATTCTTTTCATCTTAAAACTGTTTCCTTCCTACATTTGGGGGTTTTTTTCCTTTTAAAAAACATAAAGAAAATGGAGTGTGTGCATATTTACCCTTGTGTGTGTTTGAGTCACAGGGATTGTCACCATGACAGACACATGGGGCAATTTATAAAGTGTGATTTGCCATCCAATACCAGGGACTCAGGAGCAAAATGGCTCTTCAGAAAAATGAAAATGTTGTCTCTTTTACTGCTTTAAATCCTTCTAGTGCATGGTTTTTAAATGTACGTGAGCTTGTTTCTCAAGTATAATTTATAAATATTACCTCCCAAAGATTTTTTTGGTTTAAAGGGCACTTTTTTCTTTCCTGCATGTTTGTATCTCACTGTGTGCAGGGAGTTGGAAGAAGAAGATGAAAGAAAGACTGTCCCTAACTGATGTTCAGCTTCAGTGGGACATCAGGCATGTGCTGCTGGGCATGTCTACAGGGAAATACTATTAAATGTCCACCATTAAATGTGTAGAGTATTACATTTTAGTTACAATCAGGGCTTTTTACACTCCAGTAAAAATGTATCTTTAAAAGAATTTTGCCAGTGAATTGTAAATAGTTTTATTGTAAATTGCTTGGTCAGTTCAGTTTCTGGAGGGTGAGTGATGGCTCACAGTAATTTTTCACTTGGTGGAAGATCTAAGTGGGGTCTGCTTCAGTGTAACTCTTGTTAACACTGTTTTTTCTTTTTTATGGTGCTGAAAAATGAGATAAAATCCAAGCCCCATAAATCATGACCATCTTCAAGAGAGAGGTGGCACAACTGATGATGCTTTAAACCGGAAAGGGGATTAAATGGTGTCTGAGGATCATAAAACAAAAAGAGCCAACACAGAAGAGCCTGAAGGGTGCAGCTCTTGGCCCCCAGTGAGGCTGGCCCTGGCCTCAGGCAGCTCCATGCTGTGGCAGCAGGATGCTTTTTACTAAATAAAAGTTAACAAAAGAAGCAAAGACAGGGTTCCATGTAGCCCCCTTTTTCCTGTGAGGGGACGGGCCTGTGTTTTCCAGTGTTCCCGTGGGTCTGGAGCCTTCCCTGGAGCCTGTGGTGGTGTGTTTTTGGAGCCCCATGGCTGCACAGGCTGCTGTTGCTGGAGCAGAGGGGTCCAGCAGGACTTGACTTTTCCTTGAAGCTCCTTAGGTTTGGTTATATTATTTTTCTCCTTTGTTTCTGTATTTCCAGTGAGGGGCATGTTTATTCAGACTCAGGACACACCGAATCCAAATAGCCTGAAGTTTATTCCAGGGAGGGAAGTGCTGGAGTCGAGGACGATGGAGTTTTCCACACCAGCTGCAGCGTTTTGCTCACCTTTAGCAAGGTATTGCTGAACACATCATGGTGGCTTTGGGGGTTGGTATGGGCTCTGTGTCTACAGCTGATGCTTTAAAGCACAGCTTCTGATCGTTCCTCTTTAGAAGCAGCTTGGTTGGATTTGAGTTTTTAATGCTGCTTTGATTGAAGCTGGGGGTTGGTGATGCTGAAGTTCCTCCTCACAGCTCTGGCATGGCAGAAGGCACCATGGGCTGGATTATGCACTGGATTGAAAGGTGTTACAGGTGTTACAGCGAGACCCCTGGCCCCAGGTTCACCAATTGGTTCCCAGCAGAACCCTCTGAATTCAAGGAGTTATTTGGAAACCATGTAACTGTTCAGACTGGGACACAGGCAGTGGATAGACCCCAGTTACCACCAAATAAATGCAGTAGCTCCCCTTGGCAGGTGGTGGGGCTGCCTCAACTTCAAAAGGTTTGTGCTTCACTTCAGGCAGTGCCAGGTTTGCCCCCTCTTTTGGGCTGGATCTGTAACAGGTCCTGGGAGTGCTACTTTCAGTACCAAAATGCATCATCTGGAGTAAGAACTACTGAGCACAGACTTCATTCATATCACCTTGGTGTAGAAGGGGTTGGGAGCAGCCTCACAAGTCTCTGGGAATATTTGGAAGCATCCACTCTGCACATGTGTCAGTGCTTTCACATCAGTCTCTGAAAAGAAACTCTGTGTTCTCTGGGTGGAAGGGCTTCAGGTTGGGGGTGAGATCCAGGAATGCCACTGTGGGTCACCAGTTTAAGGCATCCTTTTGTAGATTGGAAGGAGGGTGGGCAAAAGCAGGAGCTGCTGGATGTGGCTTTTCCTCCAGGAGCTGCAGGGTTATCAAATATGCAGCTCTGTCTCTTGCAGGGTTGTCTGAGAGCACAGAGGGTCTTTGCAAGCAAAGCTAAAATCATAAATCCAATGTGGAAGGTTCCTGAGGACATCAAAATGTGTTAGCAGAGGGCTGAAGCTGTAGGATCTCACTGTGCCAAAGTGCACCAGGTTCCAGAACGTAATTGACTGTCAGAAAGTGGCTTTTTGTTGTCATTTGCAAATAGACATTTTAGTCAGAGGTTGTTTATGTGCTGGAATGTGCATTGTGGGTGGGTATGGTGCAGGTTCATGGGAAGAATTGTCTGCTGTGTGTATTGTTAAAGCCCAGACTATGTTTTCTGTAAAGGGGAATACTCATGTGTTTTAAAAGGGAATATTAATTTTGCAAAGAATTAATAAACTCTTCCTGAAGGGCAGGGAGGGGGGAGAATTCTTTAGTTGATCTCAGATGGTTTGGTGCACTTGCACAATTCCATGGTTTAAGTAACTTCAAAAAGCAGTTGGTTTAATGTTGTAAACACCCAATGCAACTGTTCCATGTGTGGAAATTCTTTCAGGTGGGTGTTGTGAAATCTCTTTTGTCATTTTACATCACATGTATTTTTGTGATAAGATTTCGAAGTCCTTCATTTGTTGCATTTTTGATGCTTTGCAGTCTTCCAGGAGAATATCTTATCTTTTCCCCCCATAATTGCAAAAAACCCTCCTGCAGCCTTGTGCTGCTGCATCCTGCACTTAATTTTTTTATTTGTTTATTTTTTCTGTAGATGAATTTGTTGGATTTTCATTGAGCATTTATGAATATTGGGTTTTACATTCTCATTTTCCTTTTTGTACTTAAACCATTGTCCAAAATATGCTCTTTCCTATCATGTAAGTTCTTGTGTGCTCATTTCCCACCTGGATGGTGGGCCCTGCATGGGGCCACCTCAGACAATTTACTGGGAGCCTCATGCCTTTATTAAATGCCCAAAAAGGGCCTTGCTAATGACTGAAAATACTGAAGATGCCTCCCAAGGGGAGCTGGTGTGTTAAAGCTGCTCAGCACTGACCCTTTTGTTTAGTGGCAGCAGAGGTGAACGCAGTGTTTATTGAGCTCACTGACTTCAAATGACTCCAAGGAACTTCCCTTGTATTTGCACTGGTGCTGCCTGAAACAACAGGTGCCTCCTGCTTTTGATGCTGAACAAATAGCTTTTAATATACAGAATATGATTTTGCCCCAGAGAACTGGGGAGAGAGTAACTCTCACACACCTGGTGGAAAGCCCTGTAAGGTGTGGCAGCACCTCTGGGCTCTGCCTGAGCTGTGGGTGAGGTAACTGCAGTTCCTCTCAGTGGCACTGGCTTTAGTGCTTATTTTTGTCTACAGGGGTATTCTAGAACTTCTGTGACTGACTGCATAAATCTGGAGTTTGCCTGAAATGTGGGTGCATTTTTGCCATGTTTTTGTTGTTGTTGTTTCCTGAACAGACAGTTATTCAGGATTGAAGGAGTGAAAAGTGTTTTCTTTGGACCAGACTTCATCACAATCACCAAGGTGAGCAGAGCAGGATTCAGCTGAGCTAAAAGCTGAGCTGTCTGGAAGTGGCCACAGAGCAGATCCAGCCAGGCCCTTGGACATGCAGGTGGAGGTTCCAGAGGCAATGTCCACAGGTGACTGAAGGGAATTGCCTGTAATGTAAAGGAAAATAAACCATTGTAACGTGGCTAAGCACTGGAAGAGGCTTCCCAGGGAAGTTGTGGGTTCTTTGGTCTTGGAAATGCTTGGCATTGGACTGACTGAGGCCCTGTGCACATGGTCAGATGGGAAGTTGGCTGGATGACCTGTGGAATGTTTCCTGGTGACACAGGACCAGGATGGGAACCTTGTGGTGTTTGCTCAAGGTGTGGAGCTCGTGGCACAGAGATAAGGAGTTATGTAGGAACTGGGCAGGCTCTGTGTGAAGAGCACAGGGCAATTCAGGGAGTGATAATTTGATAATCCTGAGCCTCTGAAGCAGATTGGTGAAAATATCTGTCAAATAATGTATTTAGGAGACTTTCACACCTTTTTAGCTAATATTTTAATAGCACTTGGCTTGCAAACAAGGAAACTGTTTTGTTGACTGTGATAAATTCACTCTTATTAAACTTCTTTGGCAAAGCTGGGCTTGGCAAAACTGTGAAATCAAATCCATGTGTCAAACATGTGAGTCCATGAGGGTATTTGTAACATAAGAAGAATCTCTGTGTAACTTATTACTATTAGGAGGCAGGTATTTGTACTTTCTTTTGTTCTTCCTTTTTTTTTTTTTTTTTCCTTTTAATTCCAACAGGAGAGTGAAGACCTGGATTGGAACTTACTGAAACCAGATATTTATGCAGCTATAATGGATTTCTTTGCCTCTGGCTTGCCTGTAGTCACTGATGAGGCACCCAGGACAGACACAGGTAGATAAAACTTCAGCAAGAGGCCGGGGTCTGCCTTTGGGCTTAGCTTCTGTGAGATGCAGAAGAGCCTCAGAAGAGCAAGCAAGAGAATTTGAATTTAATTTAAACCCTTCCCAGTGGCATTAGCAGCCCATGTGAGGGAGCTGCTTACCCATGAGCAGAGAGGGTTCCCTGAGCTGTGTGACATCCCAGGGCTGTGCTGGCCTGGCAGGGTGGGCCCTGCTCTGTTCCACCACAGCAGGGGAAACGTTTCTGCAGGTACTGAGGCAGAGCTCTGAGGGGCTGCTGCCTGTTCTTGTTGTATGGACACCTTAAATAAAACAGAGTGCCCAGGCTTAATGTCAGTGCCTTAATGATAACTTTATGGTCTTAAATGAACAAAAAATAGTAAGAGATCTTTTCCAAACTGTAATAGAAAGTAAGAGACTAACTTACAATTTAACTCAAGGGTAGTATTTTGCCTTTTATTTTCTCATTTACAGCTTGCCAACTTCAAGTTTTTTTCAGTGTTTTAAGGAAGATTATGACAATTGAATTCCTCTCTGCTCTGTTACGTCTGAATTTAATTTTAATATTAACATAGCCTTTATTTTATTAAAAAGATTCTCTCCAAAAATGCTTCTGTGAGTCTGAGCTTAGAATTGCATCCACAGCTGCTAAACCCAGACATGTGCATAATTCTCCTGCTGAATTTTTTTATCTTGCTAAAACCTTCCTTCTGAGGACCCTGCCTTATCCGCTGCATCCCTGTGGAATGTTAGTTGTTGCTTCCTTTACAAGCTGGAGCTGCTGCTCTCTGCCAAGGCCTTTGCCAGCTGAGAACTCTGAACCACTACTGGGCTTTGCCAGCAAAAGCCTGGGATGCAAATAAGGATAATGCAGGAAAAGATACTCTGAATTAAGATTTCTGCCTTTTGGTTTCAGCATCTCAGCAGTGTTTTTATGCTGTTTCATCCTGCCACTGTGGATATCCAGGGATAGTCATACTGGAATCCATGGATAGCCAGGGTTAGTCATATTAGTATCCATGGATAGCCAGGGTTAGCATCCTGCTGGAATCCATGGATAGCCAGGGTTAGTTCATACTGGAATCCATGGATATCTCAGTGGAATTCTCTCAAGGTTCTGACTTGCACATCTTTCTTCCCTCAAGCTGCTTCAGAAGAAGATGACGAAGTTGTGCTGATGATTAAGGAACTGCTGGATACAAGGATAAGGTAACAGGGAACCCTGTTGGCTGAGTGAGTTGGTGTTGGGGCTGGATTTATTTGGGGAGCAGTGGGTTTTCCCTTGGGTGATTTCGTGGCTCAGCATCGGGTGGGGGTTTGAAGAGCAGAGCTGGCAAAGCTGAGGCTGCAGTTTGACTGAAGCCTCGTGTCTGGTGGTGCTGCTCAAGCAGAGGGAGTGCTGAGCCTCCCTTCCTGCTGGGTGACCCCAGAGCAGTGCCTCACCCTCCACACTGCACTTGGACACATGCACTGGCCTTACCCCAGCGACTTTTACGTGGAGAAAACTACACAATATTTGCTTTTAGAGGCACTTCTTTTTTCTCTCTTTTAATATCTGTTCTTACTTTTTTCTGGTCCTTCCCTTCCACGTATCCCAAAGTAGTTTTTCCTCTCGTGTCATGCTCTGAAGGAGTATTTCCTAGTGGGTTTCCCTCTCTGTCTGGGCTTCAATGGATTTTGTCCCTGCATTCTGTTGTGATTTTATTGGTGCTTTAACACAGCCTGAATTTAGAAACTGGTGGTAACTAATGAAGTCTCAAGAGTGGCTGTGGATCTTGTTGTTTACCTGAAGGATATTTTTGTGCTCATTAATTGCCTTCCAAAGGAACTGAAAGGAATAAGCAACTTGACCTTTTATGTAGAGGAGGAGATGTCTGTGTTTGTGGAGCTGTGATGCCTGATGGTGACATCTTCCCCAGCTCACAGACTGCAGGAGCCAGAAACTTGTTTATGGGTCAAAGTTGTGGAAATTATGATGAACTTGGACCTTTTTGTTTTTTTCTTAGATGCTTCATTTAAAGTGACATCACTTAACTTAAAATTTCAGTTATCTCAGAGCTAACACATGGTGCTGGTTAATTTTCCTGAAAGAGGAAGAAAAATAGAAAAAAGCTGGAACATTTTTCCCAGTGTTGAAAGCAGGATAATGATGTGTAAAGCTGTGACAGGAACACCCTGCCCGTGCTGGGTGCCTGGTTGGTTGAGCTCTCTGTGATATGTCACTCCCTGATTTCCCAGTGCCCCTTTGCAACAGGCACAGAATTTCTGCCCAAATTTCTGCTTTTCCTACCTTTTTCTTTCTTTCATTTCTTTCCCCCTGTACCCCTTGATGGACCAAGAAGCTGTTGATGAGAATATCAGCAGTGATGTATCTCCCTTCATTTCATAGCAGGGTAGTTTACAGAGGTTATATATAAACCAGGGTAAACACAGAGCATTTATTGTTCAGTCAATCAAAAATACATGCATAGAAGTTGTCAGAAGGTGCAGGGTGGAGGGAATGTCCATCTGAAAGGTCCTGTAGTGTGTTAAAGTTAATTCAAGTGAGAAAAATGGAATTTTTATTCGTGATCTTTGGCTTTCTGGAACGGAGATAATTTGCTGTGGGGAGTTAATAAATGTGTCAGGTTCATGGATTTTTCTCCTAGGACTGTAGTTCTCAGAGTTATTTTGGAAATCAGTATAAAGAGCTTCTGTTAGAGTAACTTGATGGTTTTAGCTTGGTCTGGAAAAATGTTGCTATGGGGACCCAGCTACAATGCTGGGCATTTGTGGCTGGCAGAGGGAGAGCAGGCTGCAGAAATGCTAATGGCACTGGGGGGTGCTTATCAGGGCTGGCTCCTTCACCCCGGAGCAGGATTAAGCTTTGATAGTTGCAGCTATTTTCTGTCCCCAGTAAATTATGGAGAACTGCATATTTATTTATGGAAGGACTTCAGGACTTCTTATCACAGGTGACAGCTGCACATGCACCCCATGGTAGGACACACCCCAGCTGTGCTGGCAATAACTGAGGCAGTTACTGCCTGTGGGGAGGGCCTGAAGGCAGCCCAGTGTGTCTGTGCAGGCTGGATCAAGCTCTGCTCCAAGGTGTTTATTTACCCCCTCCCCTAAAATGTCAGTGATTACTTCACACACTGCTGCTTTCATTGCAAAAATATTTTGCTCAATGTCCTATGGAAAAGTGGTTTCTGTCAACATGAGAGAGTCCAGCAAAGGAGGAGGTGTTGGAAATTTGAACCAGGAGGTTGTAGAGAAAGAGGGCTGCAGTTACTTCATATTTTGTGTGTGTTAAATCTGGCTTTACTAAAGGTTTCTGGAAGGATCCATATTTCAGGTGTTCTTGCTGTAAATTGAGTCTCATGTCCCCCCAGGCCGACGGTGCAGGAAGATGGTGGTGATGTGATTTATAAAGGCTTTGAGGATGGGATTGTGCAGCTGAAGCTGCAGGGCTCGTGCACCAGCTGTCCCAGTTCCATCATCACCCTGAAGAACGGGATCCAGAACATGCTGCAGTTCTACATCCCCGAGGTGGAAGGCGTGGAACAGGTGGGTTGGGGAGGGGTCAGAGCTGTTTGCAGTGGAAGAGGAGGGCTTGGTCCATTTGCAGCCTGCACAGGTTGGCAGGTCAGGGGAAAGAATGGGATGTGGAGATGTAGGTGTCAATTTCTGCTTGTCCATGTCAGGGTTTCCAAGTCAGGAGCTGTATCTTGGCCAAGGATATGGAACACTGCAAAACCCTGTGCAAGCCCCTGTGCTGGGATGCCTGGCTGGGAGCAGTGTGCCAGCTGAGGACTGGTGCTGGAGAGGGCCAGGCTGCACCTGAGCAGCCTGTGCCTCCTGGCAGAGCTGGCAGCAGCCTGAGGGAGGTGATCCCTTGCTGGACTCTCTCCAGCATGCCCACATCCCTCTTCTACCGAGGAGCCCAGACCTGTTACCCCTCTGCTTTGCTGACTTCATGTGGTAGAAAGCAACCAGCTTCTGTCCTCTGAAACGCAGATTCTTTTGCTTTCTCATGAAATATCTGATACCTGTAGTGATTCTTTTCCTGGCTTTTGTGGGAACTTGACCAGCTCCTATTATATGAGCAGGTTTCCTGTGGCATTTTGGATTGCAGGTTTTCCTCACCTCCTTCACGTGCCCCTTGTCGTTCAGACTGTGGTATAACTGCTGTTCTGCTCAGCCTGGCAGGGGTTTGATGTAATAAATCCTGTGGGCTGAGAGTTTAAACTGTTTACCTAAATCACTTGTGGATTTGATTTCAGGTTGTTGACGACGATGATGACGTGGAGAAAGAAGCAAATTCTACTTGAGTTACATCATCTGTGGCCAAATAAGCCTTTACCTCCTGGTGCATGTAAACCATCTTTGTGCTGAGGAACAACCAGATCTGCCTTCTTAGAAACATGGTTGCACTTCCCTGTGGAAGTCTGTCATCAGTGTAAGCAGCTTGTCCACTAATTTATTAAATGGCCTCCATTAAAAAAAACCCTTTTGCTCTCCCTTACACTGTGTCTAAGAAAGAAATGATGGGCTTGAAAAACAGTGAGGTCTCTGTTGTTTCCTACAGATAATTTAAGAGTGAAAAAAGAGAAGGCAGAAGTGAAGTTTTGTGACTGTGCAATAGAAATAGATGTTTATTCCCCTAAACCTCCACTGGGTTGGCAGGACTCTGCCCTTGCTCTGTAACTGGGGAATCAGGAATGTTAATTGTATCAAGTCTTTTTAAAAAGGTTTTGATTCCTGTCAATTTTGTGTGTGTGAAAAATACCCCATAACTTCAGCTGTTGGTTTCAGAGGATGTAACACTGTCATCACTTGTGGGAAGTTACCTGCTTGCTCACTGCCACTGTGCAAACAGCAAAAAAACAACAAAAGATGTGAGTTGTTTGTTATAGAAATCATATCTTTTAAAGTAAATGTTAGAAGAAGACGATCCTATAGGCTTCAGTAAGTAGAGAGACTAATTAGCTTGTTTAGAATTAAAATCGTTTGGCCACCATTAGCGGTCTGTTTAAACATGCAAAAGCTTCTCGAGGACGTAATTCTCCACCTTGCAGAGGAAAGTGCGGTGCTTAAGGGCACGAATTGCGCTTGGGTGGCTGGAGAATGACTGTTTGCTCCTGCTGTATCCTGTTTGTTCTCCGGCAGGACTTGGCTGCCCTGCCCCGGCTGCTGCAGGAGGGGGACCTGGCAGAGCAAGCACCTCCCAGCTGAGACGGCAGGGGAAGGGAAACATTTGTTATTCTGACACTGAAATACATAAATCGGGCTTTGCAAGGAGTACTTGTGTTACCTTGTGTGTGTGGGAAAGATTTCTTCCTGGTGCCTGGCTCTAGCCAGGGCTTTGGCATTTGAAATGCTGTTTCTGCTTTGTGCTGCCCCACTGAGCTGAGCTGCTGCTCATCGTTTGGTGCTTGTATTCCCTACGTGCAAGGATTTGACAGAGGTGTGTTCTCCTCTCTCACTCCTTGCCAGGGTAATTATTCCAGAGTCCCTAAGCAGGGTCAATTCAGTAGCAGCTCATCAGCATGTGGCAGCCATAAACTTCATAGGGCTTGTTAGGAATCCGAAAATAAATATTTTAGCTAAATATTTCTGCAGCTTTCATGGAGAGTAATAACCCACAGTAGTTTAAATGACCCACTCAGGATTTGGAAATTGGTCTGAAATCACCATGCTTTCTTTACCCAATGATGAAGTACACAGTGCCTGATCTTACAAGTGCATTGATGACAAAATTCCCCTCAAGGCAGGCTCAGACTGCCCAAAAGAGAACTTATGCAAACATCAGTGCCGTGTTCTCCATCAGCAAACCATAAAGCAGCCTGTCATGGGCCTGGTTTCCCAAAAATAGACCGTTTTAGGACTGATTTCTCAATTTAATGCACTGTATAAGCTAAAAGCTAAACAGCAAAGTAGCTGTTTTGTGTGGTAAATAAAATGTACAGTGTACCCATGAAAGATGTGATGGTTACTCTTCAGTTAAGCAGTACTGATCTCCTCCAGGTACTGTAAGGATATTTCCAGTCTTGTTTTTAATGAGGGTTTGATTTGTACAGAGAGGACCAAATTAAGCCTGTGTGCACAGAGGGTGAAGATTGAGCACCTGGTGATCTTGAGCCTGAAAAGATTCCACATCCATCGTGTATCCTGTGTGTCCTCAAGTTCCTCGAGCTCTGCTGTGGGAGAGGAGGTCACAACACATCCCACCCAAAGCTCTTCAGGGCAGCACAGGGGAAGGGGGGCTGCAGCTCAGCGTGAATGACACCAGAGGGAGGGTGGGAAGTGCCAGTTCTGCCTTGGGAAACAGCTCAAATCCCAGGTGTGTGCCCAGCACTGGCAGCAGCCACGAGCACCAGTGCTCTGATGGCCCAGTGTGGTGAAGCCATCAGCCCAAACCACCAGGAGCTGGTGTGTGAACCTCCAGGCCCTGGAACAGCTCAGCTCATGGAAAGAGTCCCTGTTAGTGAGAGGTGTCCCATCTCCTCCACTCACCCAAAAACCCTTTCAGGGGAATACAGCACTGACTGTTCAGCCTGGGAGTGGTGAGTTGCCCTCATCCTCTGTGGCAGGGACAGGCTGTTCTCAGCTCTGTGTGTAAAGAGGGCTCTTCAGCTGGGGCTGGGAAGCCTCTCAGGTCAGCAAGGGGTTTTTGACTGTGAAGTCTTTCTTAAACTGCAGTTAGTCATTATAAGTATAATGACTACTTTAAATAAAGTAGTAATGGCTGCTTGAAATTATTCTGGTGTGTTTTTAAAGAAAAAAGAAGTCCTGTGGTATTTTTGGTGTGCAGGAGCTAAGTGCAGAGTTACAGTCTGCCGGGAAGGCATTTTGTTTTCACCCCTGTCAGAGGAAACACAACATGCATTCACTTCTCCTTGGCACTCTTCTAGCCCTCCCTTACAGGAAAAGTTCTGTACAGCCATCTGAACTCTTGTCTCATAACTGTTTGCAGGTAGACACATCTCTTTTGTCAGGATGTGGCTCATCCTGAGTCTCTGGGAGGAATTGCCCTCACATTATGTGGGAGGAAATCACTCACATTACTTGACATTAATCTGGTTATCAGGGTATAATAATATAATCTGATTATATACCAGGGATATAACTCTTTTCCAAAGGGTGGTAGTTTGCAATCTAAATTCAGTCTAAAATTCAGGACTTGAGCCAGAGCTTCTGTTTCAAGTGTTAATTTTTAAAGGCTCATGGGAGAGAGTTTGGGAAACTTCTCACATTTCTCTGGTGGCAAGTTGCACTTTGCATCCACATGAACTACTACATAATAGTAACAGCATATCCTGTATGTACAGCAAACCTCAGAAAAACAAGTTACATGTTGGGAAATACTGGCTTTTATGGGCAAAAAATTAAATAGCCACTTCAGGATTAAACACATGGAGCTGGACTTGTGTGTGTGTGGAGTTCTGAGGGACCGATGGGTGCAAATGGAGAGTAAGTCTCAGTTTGAGGGCTTCATTTTTATAACCTGTGGCACAGGTTCAAGTTGTGCAGTTGGGTCTTTGTTGTGCTGCTGACCTGAGCTGAGTGTGGGGCAACCCTCTTACACTTGGTGGTGAAGCCTTTCAGTTTGTATCGAGATCATGCTGTGCATTATTGTAGTGGATACATGAAGAAATTCCACCAGTGATAAGAAGTCCTGGAGCTGCTGCAGGGCAGGGAAGGGATTCCCAGCACACAACCAGAGCAGGAGGTGCCTGGGGAGTGCCTGGTGGATCAGGAAGCAGGGGGATGTGGGTGCTGAGCAGGGAGAGCAGCTCTGCTGTGCAGGGTGTGCATTCCTGGTGCTCACACCTTCCCAGGGCTCCCTGGTTCCCTTCTCACCTGGGAAATCAGCTCCCAGTGCCATGAGACACTCACCTTCCTAAGGGCAGACAGGGAAGTGGAGGAAAACTGAGGATGTGAAGTTGGCCCTTCTCCTCATGCCAGCTGACAGAGGGGAGATAAAGCACCCAACAGCTTGGATGGCAGAGCACTGCTCTGCACAGGTCAGTCCCAGGAGCAGGATCACTGCCTTGGCTTGTTCCCCCGTGCCCTCACTGTGGAACAAAAACCAGCAAGAGGCTCTGTGCTGGCTCTGAGCTTCTGAAGTTCCTTAGGTGCGTGACCTTCTCGCTGCTCCGTTCAGCCACGTTCCAGCAGCACATTCAAAATCCGCCCTGTGCTGGTTCTTTGACACGCACTCACATTGTTTGTTGTTTTCTGGGCTTGTAAAGGAAAGATTTATTTGTTGACTTTAATTTAGAGTAAGAGAAACTTGAATGAATGGCATTTTTCTTAAGGGATTGCTCTCTTCTGTAGCCTTAGGCTTTTAATAAGTTTTCCAGCAGGGTTTGACAGTGGTAGTTGCAGGCAGTGTCACAGCTCTCCAGCTGCAGGGATGTCACTCCTTTGTCACTCGTGCCTGGCCCTGGTTTGCTTTGCAGATTCATCTTAATGGTTCCTTTCTCTTGCTTTTGAATCGGTGCTGTTGTAGAACAGTCAGAGTAGGAAAGGAGAGGTCAGACCACGTGGATGTGGGAGGATTCACGCTGTGTCATGGGGGTACAGGAAGGGCTGTTTGTTCCCTGCCCGAGCCTGGAGAAGCCCTTTGGCTCTCAGGTTCTTAACTCAGTCCTCTCTGAGTGCTGACGGCTGTGGAAGGGCCTGGGGATGAACCCGAGGGTGCTGCTCCTGACTGGTGTCTGGGAATTACCGGGTGGGGCTCTGGGAACGGGTTCATCCTCCTGTGCCTTGGGGTGGGGAGGCTTCAGGGAATAGACACAACCTCCGAGGGCTAGGAAATCCCGAGGGGGCTCAGGGAATGGTCATTCACCTCCTGTGTTTCAGGGCTGGGAATTACCGGGGGAGGGGGTCAGGGAATGGGCACATATCCCGTGTAACTCACGGCTGGGAACTACCAGAGGGGCTCAGGGAGTGGGCAGGCATCCCCTCCCAGTGTCACAGCGCTGGGAATTACCGGGAGGGCTCTGGGAATGGACAAACCCGGCAGCACATGTTTTGGGAATATCCCCTGTATCTCAGGGCTGGGAATTATCAGGGAGGCTCAGGGAATGGACAGACCCGTGTCTCAGGGTGGGAATTACGGCGTGGGGGGTGTCTCACGGAACAGGCAGACCCCCCCTCCCAGTGTCTCAGGGTTGGGAATTACCGGGGGACCCAGGGAATGGGCAGACAGCGCCCGTGTTTTGGGGCTGGGAATTACGGGGGGGAGGAGGGGGATCGATGAGGGAACAGGCACATATCCCCTGTATCTCTGAGCTGGGAATTACAGCGGGAGGGGCTCTGGGAATGGACAGAGACGCTCAAACCCGTGTCTCAGGCTGGGAATGACAGGGCGGAGGGACGCTCGGGGAACGGGCAGACCTCCCCTCCCAGTGTCTCGGGGCTGGGTATCACCGGCGGTCTCAGGGAATGGACAGAACCCTCCGCCCGTGTCTCAGGGTGGGAATAGCGGGAAGAGCGCTCTAGGAAGGGGCTCATCCTCCCCGTGTCTCAGCGCTGGGAATACGGGGGGGGCTCAGGCTCACCCTCCCCGTGTCCCGGGGGGCGTTCCCGTCCCTCAGGGGGAGGCGGGCGCCGCTTTGTCCGCGCCGGGCCCTCCCCGGACCCTCCCGGCGGACGCGGCCCCGGCTGCGGCTGCCACGTCCCGGGGGCCGGGCCGGGCC